>JAWMQZ010000132.1:74367241-74379026 GCA_035584835.1 Tangara arthus | reverse complement strand
CAGGGCATTCGCCATGGCATGGCTGGGGTGTAGGGCAGCAGGGCAGGGCAGTCCCCATGGCATGGCTGGGGTGTAGGGCAGCAGGGCAGGGCATCCTCCATGGCATGGCTGGGGTGTAGGGCAGCAGGGGACGTGCAGGGCAGGGCATCTCTCATGGCATGGCTGGGGTGTAGGGCAGCAGGGCAGGGCATCCCCCATGGCATGGCTGGGGTGTAGGGCAGCAGGGCAGGGCAGTGGCACCATGGCAGTTCCAGGGGCCCTCAGAGGCTGGGATGTGCCACCACCCTGGAGTGTCCCACAGCCCCTCTACCCCTCAGCTCCAGAGGGCACAAGGACAAAAGGGGGTTCAGGAGGCACCTCCTGGCTCTCCACAACTCCCTGACATCAAGATGGAGTCAGGCAGGCATCGGGCTCTGCTCCCAGGGACGGGAACGGGAGGAGAGCTGGAGGAGCCCGTGCTGCTCCCCAAGGCAAGGACATGGCCTCGGATCGTTTGGGCCTCCCCTCCCGGTGGGAAGTGGGCTGGGCTCTGCCTGCAGGATGGGGGGATGATGCTCTGTGGTTACACACAGGAGGGAGCTGGTATCTTGTAAGGGAAAAAGAAACGTGCTTCCCACTCAGTGAAATGTGACTGGAGGCTTTGGAAAAGCCAGTGGGCTCCGTTTGTGGCTTTGCGATGGCTTTGAGAACCAGATCGTGCTGGGAGCCCGTCTGGGGGAGAGCTGCTTGTTCAGCACACGGATTGTTTTTGTTGTGTGACAATTAGCACACAGCACTCTAACCCCCAATTTTCCAGAGCAAGCTGCTCCGTGTGCCATTTTCCCAGGATGCAGGTGAGTGGCTGGAGCAGGCAGGAGGAAGGCAGGGTGACAGTGAGGACACACTGGGCTGTGCCCCTTCCTGAGGGGGTTTTGGCCCTTTAGAACGCCTGTGCACAGCCGTGTGTGGCAGGGACAGCCTCCCCGTGCCTGTGGGTGCACACGCAGGGAATCTGCAGCTCTGATCCCGAGGGCTGTCCTGCACAGCCCCATCCTCCATCCCTGTGCCCTGCTGGGTGCACACACAGGGAATCTGCAGCTCTGATCCCGAGGGCTGTCCTGCACAGCCCCATCCTCCATCCCTGTGCCCTGCTGGGTGCTCTGAGCCTGGCTACATCCCTCACTCCCCTGGATGGATGTGGGAACAGCAGCTCCCAGAGATGCTCCATCTTTCACCTCCAAATCCCCAGCACTGCTGCCACAGAGCTGGAGAGGGGCTTTGAGCTGGTTCAAAATCCATCTCCCAGCTCATTATTATGCCGGGCAATTTTTCATTCATCGGGAATCTACGGCAGCATTTTAATGTGAGAAGCTCCCTGCTCTGTTTCTCTTCCCCTGAAGAAAAATAGCTTAATTTCTGCAGTTTGATAGATTTTCCTGAGCCTTCAAAAGGTAGAGAAAGACTCTTGAAAATCGGTCGTTGAACTATCCACAGGCATTTTATAATGGCCGTAAATAGGCCTGGACTGAATAGCTCTCCAGGCATCAGCTTGAATGGTGTCCTTGACACTGTTATTATTATCCCCACGGAGAAAAAAGGGAAAAAAGAAAGGGAAAGAAAGTCTGGGAGCCTCTCCACACTGCAGTTGGTGTGTCTCTAGGCTGGAAGAGCTAAATCCCCCCTCACTGGATCTGTACCCCCGGAGATGTGCTGGTTTTCACCTCCCAGAATTGTCATAAATTTCATGGAATTTCCTGCATTAAAAAAAAAGTCAATGAACTTGAGAAATTTTGCAAACTCTGGAGCAAATGAAGTACAAGAAGTTTAGGGGAATTTATTTTCTGCCTTTTTGTCCCTTTGCCCACCTAAATCTGTGGTTGCTTTCCATCAGGGAATGACTTTTGTAACTTCCAAGCTGTCGTGTCCCACTGCTCTTTGCTGAGGAGCAGCCTCTGACCCCCAGTTTTGGGGGGTTACTTTTCAGGGTGACCATTTTCAGCATCCCAACACATCCCCACAGAGCAGCTTGAGACGTTTCCAAAGCCCATTTGGACCCTTCCCCACTGCATATTCCAGCAGCTCCACCACGCCTGTCCTTCTCACCTCAGATTCTGTGGGATTGTGTCACCAGAGACGCTGTGCAAAAGCTCGAGGTTAATCAGCAAGAACAATTTTCTCAGCCTAAATAGGGTGCTTTCATTTCTTGAAAGCCACTCTGACGTTTCCAGCCCCCTCACAAGGCAAAAATAGCGTGTCCTAGAAATGTCACTGGCGTATGGATCCCTCCGTATGGAAACCGAGCTCGGTGATCGGCCGTGTCTGTCCTGGAGCAGCCTCAGAGCCCTCCCCACGGGGTGATGCTCTGCCAGCCTGTGGGCTGTGCTGCAAGTCACAGAATTCTGGGTTGGAAAGGAGCTCAGAGCCCCTCCAGTGCCAGCTCTGCCCTGGCAGGGACACGTCCCACTGTCCCAGCCTGGCCTGGGACGCTGCCAGGGACCCAGGGGCAGCCACAGCTGCTCTGGGCACCTGTGCCAGGGCCTGCCACCCTCCCAGCCAGGAATGTGCTCCTTATTCCCTCCCCTTCCTCTGGGGGCTAAACAGAATAAATAAATCTGCGTTTTACCCCTTGGCCCGTGTTCAGACATGGGAAACAGCTCAGCCTGGGGCTGGGCTCGGTCCCTGCTGTGGGAACAGGGGAGAGCACGGCACTGCTGCTCTGCCAGTGCTGCTTCATCCACGGCTGCATCCTTGGAGTGCCCTGGGTCCCTCTGAGTGCCCTGGGTCCCCCTGAGTGCCCTGGGTCCCCCTGAGTGCCCTGGGTCCCTCTGAGTGCCCTGGGTCCCTCGGAGTGCCCTGGGTCCCCCTGAGTGCCCTGGGTCCCCCTGAGCGCCCTGGGTCCCTCGGAGTGCCCTGGATGCCCTGGGGTCCCCGGCAGGTCCCCAGCAGCTCCCCGAGGCCGGCAGCCCCTCCCGCGCTCGGCAGGGCTGGCAGCGCAGCCGCCCTTCCCGGCAGAGCCGCGCTAATTGCCCGGCTCCGTGCGGGAGCGACAGCCGCGCTCCCTCCGCGCCGCTCCCCGGGGGCTCCTCCGCCGGCTTTCCTGGAAGTGTTTCCTCCTCGGGCCCTGCAGTTCCGCCTCCATCCATTATTGATGCCAGGGAGGGACCCCAGCTGGGCTCGGGATACCACATCCTGTGGGATCCCACCCACGAGCTGCCCGCCGCGCTGCTTTTGGGGCCGCGGGACACGGATGGGGCCGGTTTGGGTGGAAACCCGGCCTCCGTGAGCTCGATATCGGGGATGAGCTTCGGGCGAGGCGTGCGAGAGCCGCCGCCAGCGCTGGAGCCTCCCTCCCAGTCCCAAACCCCCCGCTGTCCCAGGGAGGCGGCTCGGGGCGGATTTTCAGCCCTGCCAATCTCCTGGCTTGCCGGGAAACCCAAAACCCCCGACCCAAACCCTGTATTTAATGCCCCAGCCCACCCAGTGGTTACATAATTCCCAGCTCCGGGCTCGGTGCAGCAATGAGCACCCGGAGTTTTTAATTGTCTCCCTCCTCCCCGGCAGTGCAGGAGAACAGACAGAGCAGGCACGAAACGAATCCCACAAAACCACAGCTGACAGGTTTAAAAATCTATTTTCCTGCAAGCATCTACGGGAAGGACGGGTGATTAATGAAGACTATGAAGAAAAGGTTTTATCCAGCAGATTAATTCCAACGGGTGTTTAAATCCTTAGCAGAGTTGGACAAGATGCTCTGAGGAGCAGCTGGGGGGGCTCCCTGGGCACCTTCCCAGCCGGGCACGGCATTCCAGCCAGCCAGGGCTCCATGTGTCCCTGCAATGGCTCCCTGGGCACCTTCCCAGCCGGGCACGGCATTCCAGCCAGCCAGGGCTCCATGTGTCCCCAGCAGGGCACGGCATTCCAGCCAGCCAGGGCTCCATGTGTCCCTGCAATGGTTCCCTGGGCACCTTCCCAGCCGGGCACGGCATTCCAGCCAGCCAGGGCTCCATGTCCCCCCAGCAGTGGCTCCCTGTCCTTGTCCCCTCAGGCACCCCCTTTGGCTGAGGCTGCTCCAAGCGGTTTGGGTGCAATAATGCAGTGTTTTACCAAAAACAGGGAGTATCTGTCACTGTCCCCGTGTGGTTGCCCTGCAGGGACAGCCAGGGAGAGCAGCAGAAGGAATCTGGTGTAGATGGAGGGTGACCTTTTCCAGCTCCCACGTTCAGGAGCAATTAACTATCCAAACCTCCAGTTTGGGAGAAAAAAGTGTTTAATCTCTTTTAATCCCTTGGGACTCGGACCTCTGAGCTGGAACTCACATCCCACGGGACAGGACCCAGGCACAGAGGATTCCTTGTATCCCGGAAGTGCAGTGTGTGGTTCTGAGTCCACAAGTCCCATTTATTCTCCTTCCCAGTGCCCCCCACCTGTCAGACAGAATTCCATTAGGGAGCTGCTATCCTGAGCTGTGTCCCTGCCCGTGGCAGGGGCTGGAACTGAGCTTTAAGGTCCCTTCCAGCCCAAAGCACTCCAGGATTCTGCACCCCCCTCCCACAGCCAGGAGCAGGTGATGGCTCTGGACAACTGAAACCCACAGAAAATTGACTCTGAAAGGAGCAATCACAGCAGAGGCGGCTGCAGCTCTTCCCATTTCCCCTGGCAGAGCTTCCCCCGGGACCGTGTGCGCCTGACCCTAAACCTTCCCCATTTTCCGAGCCACTGCACTTGATGGGAGCTCATCTCTGCACTCCCACGGCTGCCCTGGCATGCCGGGCTGGGACACGGCCGCTTTCGGCTTGGCTGAATCCCTGGCTCCATGCACAGATTGGACTGGGGCTCTGCTTCCATTTGCTCCCGTTCCTTCCAGCTCAGCAGGCATCCTCACCTGCGGAACACAGGCTGCTCTGTTCTCCTCAGGAGGACAGGAATTCCCCTCAGTGCCCTACAGAACACAGATCTGTGCTGGACAAACCACCCAGAAAGGCCAAGGAAACCCCTCTGCCACCCTGGGACCATCCCTCTCCCCATCCTCTGCCTCAGCAGCAGCACCTTTGCTGTTGGTTCCTGGACTAAAGTGCATTTTAACCCATTTTCTGCCTGAACCCATTGTTTCATAAAAAAGCCAAATTAAACCTTGCAAGGTGTGCAGATTCCAGCATCACTTCCAAGCTGGAAGCATTGCTCTCCTTTCACCGTGTTGTAAACTGTGAGTAGCTCTGCAGGAGTGAGTAAATGCCTGTTTAAGGTTATTTACATCAATAAATAAATATTTACCCCTTTTTAAGCATCTCCAGTCCTTGCAAACAGGTTTCCAATTTACAAAAATCAATTAAAATCTGATATTAGAATGCACCAGCCCACGGTGATGTTCCCGGAGATGTCACTCAGCCTCCATTCCAAGCCCCACATCAGCATTCCAAAAGCTCTGCTGCTGAAAGAGCAGAAAGTTTCACCTTTTAATTTTTCATAGCGGATTAATTTTTAATTTTCAGACATCAGAGAGAGGGGGAAGTTCCCCAGGAGCCTCTCCCGCTTCAAAGCGTGCTCCAGGCAACCGCTGGACCGAGTGTCAATTTATCACACCGGAGGCTCCCTTCCAGATTTTTCCTGAGGTTTTTTGTTATTGTTGTTGTTCAGACAAAACTATTAATGCTGGTGAAGTTTCCTACAGGATTTCTTAATATCCTTCCAACCCAAACCATTGCAGGATTCTGCTCTCATCCCAAAGGAAATGGGGGAAATTTAGATTCCTGATGAGGGGGCAAAGAACCATCAGCAGGAGATCACTGACACCCAGGCAAGCCAACACGTTGCAGTCCAGTTTTATTCCACAAGCATATTTACACCAGGAATGTCAATGCACAGAGGGCAGGGATTGGTGGAGAAGCAGACACTGGGACCGTCCCAGGGTGACTTCATCCCCCCCTCAGCCAGGGACAGCTCCACACGCACGGGGACGAGGCCAAGCAGCGCCAAGGACACGCAGAGCTGGCAGCAGGGATGGGCACAGCCCTGGCACAGACCCACCTCCAGCAGCTGGGGTTCACCCTGCTCAGCTCTGAGCCTCCTGACTAGAACAGCACATAGATACGGAGCTCTGGGCGGTAAATCCCACCTGGGCATTACACAGATCACCCAAAGCGGAATAAAACACACTTATTTCCTCTTTTGGAGCCATGTGAAAAATGAATTCCTTCGTTTTTGGAACCAGTACCATGTTTAGCTTAGCAGGTAGTGCCAGCCTCAGGTCCGAGCTCTGCAGCCAAGGAAAAGCTGCACAAACAGAGATACTGAAATAAAAGGATCTGAGAGATATTTTTCTCTTTCCCATGAGCAGAAAACAGAAAATTTCACACAAAATATTCCACAGAATCGGATATGTAAGAAGGAAACACAGTCACAGCAAGTGTCGCACAGGAATATTCCTACTGAAGGAAATATTTCAGTACATCCAGTCAATAATTCATTTTTCCATAATTTTGATAATTTTTCCATTCAAAATGGCCCCCTTTGTCCTTTATTTAAATAAATACCTGCACTGGCGGCATAAACCACCTTTCTATATAAATACTGCTTTTTTCCAAGTGTGCCATTGAACAGGATTTTTAAATTATTTATTTACACGTGGACCATCATTTTTCCTTCGGGCCTGGGCACAGCAGCACTTCCAATCCCCAGAGGAAGGAGGATCAGCACAGGCCGTGGCCCCACATTGCAGCCCCGTTCCCAGGCAGGTACCTGGCTCTGGGGGCAGCACTCCGCGGGCACCAGGAGCACGTCCATGTAAACACGAGCCTTTCTGGTAAACACTGACATTCTGGGAGGCTCCGCAAGGAACAGGGGTCGGTGACATCCAGCGCCGAGGGGCCGGGCTCAGCCGGCTTCGGGAGGAGCTGCTCCTGCTCCTGCTCCTGCTCCCGCTCTGCCCGGAGCGGCCCCACGCCCTCCTCCTGCTGGGGGCACGGAAAGGCTGTCAGTGCCACCGGCCGGCCGGCAAGGGCGGGCTCAGCCCCTCAGACCTGGCAGGGCTCCCTCAGACCCCGGCTGAGCCCCTCAGATCTGGGCAGGGCTCCCTCAGATCCTAGGCAGGATTCCCTCAGATCCTGGCCGAGCCCTTCAGATCCCACCTGAGCCCCTCAGATCCCACCTGAGTGCCTCAGATCCCGGCTGAGCCCCTCAGATCCTGACTGAGCCCCTCAGATCCTGACTGAGCCCCTCAAATCCCAGCTGATCCCCTCAGATCCTGGCTGACCCCCTCAGATCAGGGCAGGGCTCCCTCAGATCTTGGCTGAGCCCCTCAGATCCCAGCTGATCCCCTCAGATCCTGGCTGGGCAAGATCCCCTCACACCCTGGCTGAGCCCCTCAGACCCTCGTAGGCCCCTCCTGGGTCCTGGTGCTCCCCAGCACAGTTCTGGCACTGCTCCCCGTGCCCAGGTAGGCTCACCCAGACCATGCAGCCATACTCTGTGCCCAGGCAGGCTCACCCAGACCATGCAGCCATACTCTGTGCCCAGGCAGGCTCACCCAGAGCACACAGCCATGCCCTGCACCCATGCTCACCTAGACCATGGAGCAGAGCTCCCTGCCCATGCTCACCCAGACCACGCAGCCATGCCCTGCGCCCATGCTCACCTAGACCATGAAGCGGTGCTCCCTGCCGTCGTGGGCCATGAGGATGATGTTGCGGTTGGAGGTCCAGATGAGGCGGGCCAGGCGCAGCGCGGTGTGCGAGCCGGGCGAGGCCGGCTGCACCGGCGGCACCTGGTACGTCTTGACGCAGCGCAGCTGGGGCGCTGAGTTCAGCATGCCGATGCTCCCCAGCAGGGACGTGTTCATCTGGGGACACAGCCTGGCTCAGCCTGGCCCTGGGGGTCAGCGGTGCCCACAGCACAGACAGCACGGGGGCCGGGCTCTGACCCTGCCCGTGCGGCACAGCAAAGGCTGCACCGAGGATCAGGGGCTGGGGTGGTGGGAAGGGACCTCAGAGCCCACCCTGCCATCCCCACTAGGTTCTCCAAGCCCTGTCTAACCTGGCCTTGGACACCTCCAGGCTCTGCTGGCTTCCACTCTTGGGAAACAGGCTGAGCACTGCTGGTGCCAGCTCCAAACTCTCCATGTGCCCCCGCAAGCATGGCAAGCCTGGGGTTTCTGTGCCCAGCAAACCCCAGGGTGGTTCATTGTCCTGAATCCCAAGCAGTGCCCTGTCCCAGCCATTCTTGTCCCAGCTCTCCCGGCTCCAAACTCTTCATGCCCCCATGTGCACGGCAAGCCTGCGGTTTCTGTGCCCAGGAAGCCCTGGCAAACCCTGGGGTGTTTCATTGCCATGCCCTGAATCCCAAGCAGTGCCCTGAATCCCGAGCAGTGCCCTGTCCCAGCCACCCTTGTCCCAACTCTCCCGTGTCAGGGTGTAAATCACGGCATCCAGGCCGGCAGTGTGCGAGCCCCACTGACATTTTCACAATTTAAATCATCCTGAGTAATAACCCTTTTAGGATGACTAATGTGCCTGATTTTCCTGCATTAATAATCGTGCCAAACAGGACACGGAAGGGAAAAATCACCAGCGCACGAGGTCACATTTGAGAACTGCACAGAGGTTGTTTAACCCCTTGTGTCCGGGCTGGGAGGGATTTCAAGGATCAGCTCATCATTCCACCAGCCCAGGCTGCTCCAAGCCCAGCCCAGCTGTGACCTTCCCTCCCTGGGGATGTTCTCCCTGCTGGAAATGCCTGTAAAGAAGGGACACAAACCCCCCAGGTGTGCTCACCTGCCAGAAGCAGAGGTGGCTGTCGGAGTTGGAGTAGGTGGCCAGGTAGCGGCCGTCGGGGGCGAAGGCCACGGCAGTGATGGGTCCCTTGTGGCCATGGATAGTCTGGGAACAGGGCACACAATGGGAACGAGGGACAGCCACGAGCTGGCAGCCCCAAAACAACAGTCCCCCATGGAAACGTCTCCCCAGAGAGCTCCTCTCCCACTGCAGCTCCCCCGAAAAGCATCAAAAAGCCCAAGTGTGAATTAAATCCTAGGTGCCACATGATCTTCTCCTGGAACATCCCATTCCCTCGTGGATCAGCACTAGCACACCCCATTAGCAGTGCTCCTGTGCCCATGCCCAGGTTATTAAAAGCCCTGCTCGGGGTGTGCACCTGGAAGGAGCCTGATATATTAACAATCCATTAAGATATTCATTTATTCCTGAGGTGGGTGAACCCCAGATCTCTCTCTTTAATGGGATCCCCACAGTTAATTAGTTTAGCCCCATCCCACTCTTTAGCACTTAACAAGCACGGAACACTTGTCAATAAAATATGTTTTGGTGAGACAAAGGTAGAAATCAATAGGAGCAGCACACTTGTTGCTCTTTTTACTCCTGGAACACGTTCCAAGAAGTACAAATCCTTCAGGGAATCCAGCTGCTTTGTTATTTAAAGGAAGCGCTTCTCTAATTGATGCTAATCCTTCCCAGCCAGGATTTTTGTGCTCTTAGCTTGTGTTTTCCACCAGGAAGTGAAGCAGCTGCTTCCAGCTTCCCTGTGCCAGGGTTTGAAGGGGAAGGGAACACTCCTGGGAGCCTCGTGCACCACAGCACCCACTGCAGATATCCCAACAACCCAACTCCATGTCCAGTGTTTGGAAAAGTCTCCACTGAACTGCTCTGTGCCACTAAAGGCAATGTAAACACCCACGCTGATCAATTTTATATTCATAAATGCAAAATGGTCCCACCAAGCGTTTCAAAAGAAATCCCTGTTTTTGAAGCAATGTAAGGGAAAGCTCTATGAACCCACACCAGTTTCAGCACCTTTAATCATTTGATTTCATAAATAAATCAATGAAAATCCCTTCCTCTATTATTTCTGTGTTTAGAAGAGGCCTTTGGCCTATAATTTCAGGATGTGCTTTCCAGTGACCAGGTTTGCCTGGAAAAGCAGGTGTGGAGTGCAGGATAAACACCTTTAAAGCACTGTTTTCTAGTACAGCATCTTTTACCCTGTAATTAATTAAGCCAAGCCACAATTCATTCCAAATGGAATATTAAATCCTTTTCTGCCTTCCACATAAATCAAACTTTGCCAAGGCATCCAGGACTGAAATAAAATCAGCCCTGCACAATCCAATTAATGCTCGGATTGCTGGGATTTTAATTCTGGAAGGACCCAGGACCAAACAGTATTGATTCCAGCCCAGGCTTAAAAGTAGTTTTTGCTTTGAAATAAACCCAAAATAACTCATGTTTCTCTGTAATCTTCCGGTGCAAATGACCCAGGTTTTAGGTACAAAAATTACATGTATTTCTGAAATGCAGCTCTAAATATTTATGATGAATCCCAAGATTTAATCAATAAAAATGGAATATTTCAGAGTCTCTCCTTATAGACCCAAATACGGTCGTAAAGGAAAAGAAGATAATTAAAGAACCTGTACTGAGGAATTAATTGGGGGATTTTGGGCCAGACTCTGGTACTCAGCAAGAATTTACCTGGGAAAATATGAATATTTTCCCATCATCCCAAAATCAACTATCAGGTATCCTAAAATTCAGTTACCTGCAATCTCTCTCTCCAGTCTCATTTTAGTGTTTAATTTGATATAGAATGGCATTTATATCATCAGCATTTTCCTGTGTTACTGCACCTTTAAGTGCAGGATTTTTAGCTGTGTGTTAATAATTAGGAACCTTACACAAAGTATTAATAATTTGGTTGGAATTTAATATTATTTTACTGTTTAATTGGGCAAACAGAGCTTGTGCTCAACGATACCTTAATCCTGCTGCCTAATCCTTTTAGTATTGTTATAGATGAATTACAGTTGTAATTATTAGTCCAAGGGGTTTATTTTGGGATAAAATTTGCCATTGGTGCTTAATCCTGTGTGCCTGGCTGGGTTGTGGCCGTGGGGTTCCGAGCTGGGCAAACAAAGGGCACATTTCCAGGTGGAGCTGCTGCTCTCAGAACTGTTTTCCAATTCCCTGTGCAGCATCAATTATCTTTATCAAATCCCAGATCTCATCTCAGCCCTGATCAAGATGGAGCCCCGCTGGAGCAGGACTGCCAGAGCCAGGGAAAAGCTGGGGAGGGAGGAAGGAAGGGATCAATAGTCATCATCGGATTGTGCTGCAGCTCAGGGGCTGGAGGTGCTCAGGGAAGCTCCACCTTCGTTTTGGGAAGCTGCTCGAGTTTAACCTCTGCCTCACCTGAGACAGGAGTGCTCCAAACCCTGCCGGGATGGCAGGAGAGCTGTGCAATGGCAGGCTGTGCTCCAGGATAAAACGCCAGGATAAAATCATACCTGAGCCCTGTGGGGAATTGGGTGCTCCAGGGGCTGGTTCAGTCCCCACCCAGCAGGGAAACCCTCGCTCAGGGCCCTGACCTCCCACCCATCCAGGCGTTTCAGGAGCTCAAAGCACCTGCCCACAAACCCACCGCTGCTCCAGCTGGGAAAGCATGGAGTCCACAGCTGCTTATTCCCAAAATTAAAATGGAGTTCGTTTGTGAGGAATTCTGAGCTTCAGAATGGAATCCCTGTAACCTCT
Organism: Tangara arthus; assembly: GCA_035584835.1. Taxonomy (NCBI): domain Eukaryota; kingdom Metazoa; phylum Chordata; class Aves; order Passeriformes; family Thraupidae; genus Tangara; species Tangara arthus. Next base: position 74,367,513 of record JAWMQZ010000132.1, on the reverse strand, counting down.
GTGGGGGAATGAGTGAGGGGGAACATGGAGGAGGAACATGCAGGGGGAATATGGAGGAGGAATATGGAGGAGGAATATGAGGGGGAATATGAGGAGGAATATGGAGGAAAAATGTGTGAGGGGGAATGTGTGAGGGGAAATATGGAGGGGGAATGTGTGAGGGGGAATGTGTGAGGAGGAACACGGAGGAGGAATATGGAGCAGGAATGTGTGAGGGGGAATGTGGATCAGGATTGTGTGAGGGGGAATATGGAGCAGGAATGTGTGAGGGG
>JAWMQZ010000132.1:74343758-74367084 GCA_035584835.1 Tangara arthus | reverse complement strand
AACACGGAGCAGGATTGTGCGAGGGGGAATATGAGGAGGAATATGGAGGGGGACTATGTGAGGGGGAAATTGTGAGGAGGAATATGGAGCAGGATTGTGTGAGGGGGAACACGGAGCAGGATTGTGCGAGGGGGAATATGGAGGGGGAATATGTGAGGGGGAATGAGTGAGGGGCAATATGGAGGGGGACTATGTGAGGCTGCTGCTGCTGCCATGTGGGACAGCACCTGAGCGCAGGGCATGGATCCTCCTTGGAATGGGTGACAAACCTGTCTCCCAGCTGGCTCCCAGAGGGAAAAGGCCTGCCTGAGCAGGAGCTGCTCCCAGAGGGAGAAGGGACAAGCAGCTCCCACAGGGAGAAGCCCTTCTGAGGACAGGCTGGCTCCCAGAGGCAGGGAGCTCCGAGGCAGTTTATCAGGAGCCTCATGGAGATGGGTGAGAGAGCAGAGCCATTGCAGCGGGCGGCTCTGGGTCAATACCCTGCGAGCTGCTGTGGCAATGAATAATCAACAGCCAGCCCTGGGAGCTCTGGGAGCTGCCAGCAGCTGAAGGACAGATCAATGGCCATGGGCACTGCCCGGCCCCAGCCACCCCATGGAGCCAGCAGCAACACCCAGGGAGGGTTCACAAACTCATTGCATGGGAGGAGGAGGAGAAAGAACCTGCTTTGGATATGGAGTTATGGAAAAATAGATTCAGTGTTTGGATTTGGAATAGTCATAATACAGTCTACTAACACAGTAAATTTTACTGAGGGAAAACCCCATCCTAGATAAATGCTAATTTAGTTTTTGTTAATAAGGGGGATTTTTGATATCAATCATCCTATTGATCATTCCAAGTAGTTTCTCAGTCAGTTCCTACAACCACCTTTCTTAAAAAAATTTAAAATTACCTGGAAGGGGAAAAAAACCAAACCCAAAATGCTTTTCAGGATCCCAAAATCCCTCACAGGAAAGGTAATTAAAAACCTGATCTTTTCTCCAATGGCACAGCTTTTTCAAGTTATTCCACGTTTTTGAGTAGACAGAAAAATATGCAGTTGTGAGAAATTATGTATAAAATCGGACTTGGAGGCAGGACTCTGTATCCAATAGATGGTGCTGGCCTGCAGTAATTTATCTGGAAATATTTTGTACCTCATGAATATTAATTAACCCTGAAAAGGACCTGTCCTAATTACCCCAGCCCCTCTCACCTGGCACTTGCCCGTGCGGATGTCGTAGAGCGCCACGGAGCCGTGGCGGGCGCCCACGGCGATGCGGTGGCTGCGCTCGTAGTAACTCACCATGTAGAACCTGGGAGGACAACAATGGCACAGAGAGCTGGGGCTGGCAGGTCACGCTCATCTGGGTGCCACTGGGCTGGGGCTGGCACACCACACTCATCTGGGTGCCACTGAGCTGGGGCTGGCAGGTCACACTCATCTGGGACTCACTAAGGGCGGGAACTCAGAGGTGATTTAAAGATCTACTCGCTGACAGTGTAACACCTGGCATTGCACAAAACCAGCTGATGGTTGGTATGTTACCATGGAACCTGATCAGATTGATCCATCAGATTGATTGATTTATTTGGGAATAGTCTATGGGATAACCACCAGCTCCCTGGATGGCCACAGGTGTACCCTCCCTGTGCTGGAACACCTCAGTAAAACTGTGAAAGTGCCCATCCCACACCCTGTGTGACTGAGGGCATTTCCCATGGAAGTCACACAGAAAGGAAGGGAAGCGGAAGGAGAAATAAGCAAACTCATCCATTTCTGATGGGCATAAATAAAAAGGAAGAGGGAAATTTGCCATTGCACATTCTTTACTCCAGTAACACCCTTGGGGTAAAGGCTGCAATAGTCCTGAACACCCAGTGTGACCACGTGGCATTTACTGGAATTCCAACAGCTGCAAAATCCAAGGAATTTCACCACTTTGAAACCCAAGAGACACTAAATCCTAATTGCAGATTCAAATCCTTGGGGATATCACTGCACCTTATCACAGGAGAGCAGATCTGTGGAAGTGCCAGCCGCATTCCGAATTATGCCGGAATTTTGCAGCTAAATTTTCCTCTACCAAAATGCACCAGAAATACCTGGAATCAGTCTCAAAAACCGTATTGAGCATATTTAGGGCTTCAAACAAGCCACCTTTCAGACTTCTCTCCTGGTTCCTGGGGATTCCCAGTGCCATAGCGACTGCTATGTATGAGACACGTCCTGCACTGCAGGATGGCAGCTGGCAAGGAAAGCAGGATGAAACACGGGGGAAAACCAAGAAAGAAGAGAAGAGAAGGAAGAGAATCCCTGGTTTTTGTGCAGGGAAAAGGGAAATGCAGCTCAGCTGCAGCTTTGCATGATGTGTCTGTCCCTCCCTGAGGTATGACTGTCCTTCAGCTTTGATCCAGGGATTTGGCCACACACCTTCCAGTCCAGCATGGGGAACACTGGAAAATCAGAGGGATTAACCATGGGATGCTGCAGAGTGCTTCCCTGGAATCTCTGCAGAGATCCCCCCATTTGCTGTGGCCTGCTGGCAATTTCCCCATCGCTGGGTGCTGGATTATTTTTACACTGGCTATAACCAGGAAATATTAGCAGAGAATTTAAAATACTGGATGGCAATAAATATACACAGCAATAGGGAGATTGGGCACTAATTCCCATTTATCCTTCCCTTTATGTTTTAAGGAAAGTCACTTAAAGCATCAGGCAGGAGGAAGATCATTCCATCAGGATCCAGCCCGGCAACGGGATAATTGTTCTTTCCGTGAAACTATTCCATATTTTAATAGGTTATTAAATTAAAATGTAATGGCCGACAGGTGATTATTAGAATTTATTGGCTGGACCAGTTTAAGAGGATGACTGGGATATTTATTCACATTTAAAGACACTGGAAATGCTCCCATTTTATAAATCACCTTTTACTCTTTGTTGTGTCACCTAAAAGACTGTTTCACTCTTAATTAGGAAATATATCCTCCTGGTGATCCAATCATTTACTTCCCAGTATTCCCAGAGGAAGAGCTCACCTGCAGATGGCTGGAAAACATTCCTGAAGACCTTTCTTCTTAACTAACGATCCTTCCAGGCAGTACATGATGATGTCCATCACCTTGGAAACAAAAACTGCCATCAGCTGACAATCAAGTCCTCAAGGTCATCCCATCCCAACAGATCAGGCTGTTCCAAGCTGCGTCCAACCTGACTTTGACCTTCTTTAGCTCAGGATATTTTAAATTTAAACAATTTAAAGTTTGTGAAATGTAAAGCAAATCCTTTCTACTCCCAAAGTCCACATGGAAAGCAGCTCCTGGAGTGGAGCCAGCCTCACCTCCACCAGCAGGTCCACGACGTCGGAGGGCATCTTGTCGATGAGGATCTCGATGACGCGCAGGATCTCGCCCTTGGCGCGGGCCAGCGTGCTGGTGTGGATGTTCTGCTGCGACTGCGTGTTGGCCGCCAGCGCCGTGTGCCGGTGCACCTGGGGAGCAGGGACAGCACTGACACCTGGGAAAGGCCTCGGGACCAGTGGGGCTGGCCTTGGACCCAGCACCACCTCCACGGTCACCAGGACCAGCAGGGCTGGCCTTGGACCCAGCACCACCTCCACGGTCACCAGGACCAGCAGGGCTGGCCTTGAACCCAGCACCACCTCCATGGTCACCAGGACTGGCCTTGGACCCAGCACCACCTCCATGTCACCAGGACTGTGAGGCCACCCTTGGACCCAGCACCACCTCCACAGTCACCAGGACCATGAGGCCACCCTTGAGCCCAGCAGCACCTCCATGTCCCCCCCAAGCCCTGTGTGTCCCTGAGCTCCGCTGGGCTCTGGGTGGGGCTGGGGTGGCTCAGCCCAACCTCGGCCGAGCTCCCAGCCCCGCCCGGTCCTGCCCACCGTGCCCAGCCCGGGGAGAGCCCCCCGAGCCCCCCAGAGCCCCGAGGTGCCCTCACCTCCTTGGCGATGGTGGTGATGAAGGCGGGCGGGCGGGCGGTGGCGATCAGGGACAGCGCGTGGCGAGCCGAGCGCGCCGAGTCGGCCGCGGGGCTCAGGGGCAGCCCCATTGTGATGCTAAACGGGAGCCGCACAAAGGCAGGCACAAAGGAAAGAAATATAGAGTGGAAAGATTAGAACCAGCTTATAATGTCAGTTCAAGGTCACCGGGAGCACTCCGGCAGTTCCAGGATAATGGACTCCCAACAAAGAGCAGTGATTAGGAGTCAGGGTGTTCCAGCATCAACCCCAAATCGAATAATTAACCATGAAGATTGAAAACAGTAAGTGCATCTGTCCGAAGTGGGCAAAAGGCCTTGTTAACAAATTATCTGTATGTGCTGAATACATATCACCCCACGGAGGCCCACGGCGTCTTCCCAAGGATTTATGGTTTGGTCTTTTACAGTATTTTAAACACAGCCTGAAAAATCCCCTGGCCAGAGTAATTCTCCTTAATTCAAGGCTTTTACTGGCTGTGACAAGATAAAAGCAAAAAGCAATAAGGTGGTAAGTACCCAGTAACTGCAAAAGTAAAATTTCTACGTGCCCTGCACATTATCCAAAAATTCCCCAAAATGCAGGACCATGGAATCACGGGCTGGTTTGGGTTGGAAGGGGTTTTAAGGATCACCTATTCCACCCCTGCCATGGGCAGGGACACCTTCCACTACCCCAGGTTGCTCCAGGCCCTGTCCAACCCAGCCTTGAACACTTCCAGGGATGGGGCAGCCACTTATTTTTCTGGATAACCTGTGGAAGGGGTTCCTCCTTCTTCCCTGTGCTCTCTGACTGATTTTTTGGGAAGAGAATAGCATGAATTTATGATCCCAACCAGTTTATTTTCCTGTCCCATCCCTCACCATCACTGCACAAATTAGAACTCCCAAATGTGAAACTAAATAAAGTCTCTACCACAAGGTGATGTCCCCACTGGCCTTTCCTTGGAAAACCACACCTAAATGTAACTTCCAAACTCCTGTCCATGAGGTGTTCCATGAAAAGGGAAGGAGTTATCCCAGTTAACTTTTGGAGGGGTTGCCAAAGCCAAAGCCAGCAAACCCCGAGCGCCTCTCTCCCTTTCTGAAGGCTCAGCGTCACACCAGCAGTGTTTTCCCTTACAGGATGTAATACAAAGTGTGTATTTTCCTGGAAAGCAACAGGCTTTTAGTGAATTCCATCCCTTGGGAGGATGTGACAGGGGCCAGCCCTGTGAGGGGACATTCCAGCCAGGACAAAAGCACCCAGACCATCCTAGGGTCAGACTCAGAGCAACCTGGACAAGTGGAATCTGTGTGAAACACAGCTTAACTCAGAAAGCAAAACCACAGCCAAAAATGATTCCTATCATCGTCCCAGCCAAGACATGAGAGGCTCAAAGTGCTGGGAAAACACTCTTTATGCTCAGAGCTGAGCAGCTTCCCTTGGCACAGTGTAACCTCCGGGAACCAGGGCGAGCTGGGCAAGCGAAGGAGTTCCGAGCACCTGAGTTTTGCCTAACAGCTCAGATACTCCCTTGATTCAGCAGGGAAAAAAGAACCCCACTCGTTTTGCTGGTCAATAAATGTGATTTCTTCTTTTCTATCTAAAAGCAGAAGCTTGACATAAAAGCTCTTTAATAAAACCTCCGGGAGAGGCGCCGGCAGCTGTGTGCCGTTATTGTGTCCGCGGCAAATCCGGCACAAAGCGGGAGCTCAGCGGGGCTCCGCCAGGGTGAGATCCACACTTAACCCCTGCACACGTTGCTGCTCCATTTCTTTCCATCTCCCTCCATCCTGGATCTGTCAGCAATGTAACAGGCCATTTTCAATCTAAATCTTGTTATGGATTAATAAGCAAACGCTTTCGCGCTTATTATGCAATTTATCATGAGGAAAATTGCGCCGGGCTCCTCAAGGCTCCACGCTGATCCCTTCATTTATTCCCTGCTCTTTGGAGGGAGAGCCAGACTAATCTTCCTGACAGCTAAGGGTGGAATCACACCAGCACAAGGACTCGCTGAAGAGCTGTGGGCACTGGGATCCTGGAAGTCGGGATTTGCATAAAACGGGGCTTGGGGAAGGGACAAGGTGGCGGTGCCTCCTGTCACACGACAAGGCACCACTGGAATGCAGACAAAAAACAATGGTAATCCAATTTGTCCATATTTCTCCTGCCAACACAGGGCAAGGATCCGTTCTTTGTGCGTTGAGGAAATTAAAACTTACATAAAATGGGCTTAGAACAATGTCAGAACCCTCAAGACTGATGGATGTGGAAACACATTTCTGGGATTGAAAGAGCCCTGGGCAGCTCCTTATTGCACGTGCCATTTGGTCAGAACCCAGGACATCCCTCTGGCTGCCCTGGATGGCTCCAGCCCCTGCCAGGGGGCTCAGAGCCCTTGGCACAGAGCCCAAGACCCCTGTGTCTTCGATTTTAGCCCACGGAAAAAACAATTACCAACTTTGTACAAGCCACAAGGGTTTGAGCAGAATGACAGTGAATTTATCACCGGGTGAAAATGTGGAATTTGAGGGTTTTTAGAATGGGGGTTCAGAAGGCAAAATGGAGAGATTTGGGTGTGCCTTGTCCTTTTTCTTTCTTCTTAGCCTGCATCTTCTGGGTGATGGTGGCACTTTTAGACTGGTTTAGAGTAGAAGCTCACTGTCTAACACAGGTGATAGGTATTGGGAAATGATTGTAAATAATGTACATGTAGTTTTTAGTATAAAAGATAACACCAGCGTGCCTCAACCCGACCTGCCACACAGACCTCAGCAGGGCAGAGAAATAATGTAATAGATAAGAAATAATAAACAACCTTGAGAACAAGAGCCAAGGAATCCTGACTCCTTCGGCTGCCAGGCTGGGAAAAGAGACTCCAACACATCTCGGGGTCAGTCTGACCACAGAGACCTCCGAGACCATTTAAATTCTGTGTTTGTCAACAAATACTTCGTGGAACCATGGAATAGTCTGGGATTAAAGGAGCCTTAAGGATGCCATGGGCAGGGGGCGCTGTCCACTAGTCCAGGCTACTCCATGCTTTGTCCAACCTGGCCTCCGACACTTCAGGGATGGGGCAGCCACGGCTCCTCTGGGAATTCCACTCCTCCCCACCAATCCCCTTCCAACATCCACCTATCCCTGCCCTCCTCTTAGGGCTGCTCCTTGCCCCTCTCTCCTCATCCCTGTCCCTGAGCCCCCTTAGAACAATGTCAGAACCCTCAAGACTGATGGATGTGGGAACACATTTCTGGGATGGAAACAGCCCTGGGCAGCTCTTTATTGTAGGTGCCATTTAAATTCTGTGTTTGTCAACAAATACTTCATGGAACCATGGAATGATCCGGGTTGAAAGGAACCTTAAGGATGCAACCTTCCACCAGGCTGCTCCGTGCTTTGTCCAGCCTGGCCTTGGACACTTCAGGGATGGAGCAGCCACGGCTCCTCCCCACCGAGCCCTTTCCAACATCCACCTGTCCTTGCCCCCGGGGTTTGCCCAGGCCTGGCAAGGCCGGCGCCGTTACCCACTTGGCCAGCTGCTTCTCGGCGTCGGCGCAGAGCTCGAGCAGCCCCATGAGCACGGCCGACACGTCCATGTAGGGCTCCCAGACGGTGAAGCCGCGGCCGATGAGGTCGATGGCGGTGCGGCGGATGGTGCTGTGCGCCGGGAGCCGCGCGCTGGCCGGCTGCAGCAGCAGGAACGTCAGCGCCTTGCCTGCAGGGGGATGGCAGCGTGCTCAGGGGGGCTGGCACAGACCCCACGGGCACCCAGGGCCGCCCCTGCCGCGGGCACGGCACCTGCACCCAGCCCGGCCTGCCCCAAGCCCTGCCCGTGGGCACCTGTGCCACCCTGACTCTCAAACTCAGCACCGTCACTACCTAAGAAATAACAGCAAATGCACTTTGGGGGGAAAAATAGAAATGGAGTCCTGAATCTCGATCCAGGTTCTGCACATTTTGGAAATACTCATATTTAATTTAACAGCCTGCTTTTACTTACACATAAATGGAGGAGGGCAGTGCTGGCTGATAATTTATTCTTATCTCTCCATCATTATTTATTACCCCTCAATAGTGCTTCTTGTGGTAAAGATAATTGCTGATTTTATCAGGTTTTGCTTGAACTCTCCTCAACAAGTTGCTTGGTTTGTTTATTAAACAAGCCTCCTGTTGTTTTCAGGACTAGGAAAAGCCAACAGAGCTTCTCTGGTTAGTTCACACCAACCAATCCCAATCTGTGTGAAACTGCCCCCAAAATCTCTTCCTGTCACGCCACCAGGTTGATTTTCTGCCTCAAAACCAAACCCTTATTAAAAAGGTGCCTCCTCAAATAAAATGTTCCCTCTCCCTTCAGCACCCAGCAGCAGCCCTGACCCAAAGGTGGTGCCAGGCTGGGACATCTTTGTTTAAAGCTCTGCCCGGCCCTAAGCCAAGGAATGAATATTGACAAAAACATCCCAGCGCTAATGAGTTGTTCGTTAGGGCAATAAACATGTCACATTAGAGTCGGGCAGACGAGGTAATTAGCGCGGAAAAGCTCTGGAAAAGCTCAGCACCCCGGCACGATGTGCATCCCCAGTGCCCATTCACCTTCCCCACGCACAAATGCAGCTGGGCACAATTCCTCAGGCAGCCCAGGGAATGCCATTCCCACCTGGAGTGCTGTTAAAGCAGAGTTTTATTCCAGGTGGTTCATTCTGCACTGGCACATTTGCTCCTTACATCACTTTGTTAACCCAGATGTGCCCAAATGCTCGAATTGATCACTTTTTGTCAGTGCACAGAAACCCCTGGATTCCCAAAATGTCTTTCCTTGCCTTGGAATCTCCGCGAGCACACGGCTGCAGGCAGCCTTGTTATCCCCAGTTTGCCAATGGATTTTAAAAAATGAAATTATTTGCTGGGGAAAATCAATAGCCCAGGCAGGTACGAGCCACTGAGAACTCTGATCAAGATCCAGCTAAATCCAAATGATGGACTCCAAGAATAGGATTTAACTTGATTGTGACCCTTTCTAGATGATTTTTTCTCCCTGATTGTCCACAAAGAGACAGAAATCTGGAGAGCTGGGTTAAAATTCCATTCATCCCTTCATCCCTTTCTGCTCAGTGGATTTTTAGTCTTTTATTTTTACTCCAGATCTTCTCTCAGGTATCAAATCAAGATAAATTAAAAATCACTTGTTTTTTGCATAATGACAATCAGATATTTTTTTTCCCCATTTATAATCACCTCCCATCTGGAATTGCCCCGGGGCAGGCTGGGCTGGTGGGAGCTGTCCTTGCCCATGGGATGGGACAGCCACAGCTGCTCTGGGCACCCTGTGCCAGGGCCTCTGGGCAGAGTTGTGATTAATCCAGGGGTTAATGCAGGTGCCAGGCAAGGGCACAGCTGGAGTTTCTAGAGAATTCCACCCTCTCCAGAACACTCACAATCCCAGTTCCATGGCACTGGGAGGCACAGAAACATCCTGCAGTTGATGGATTTAAGCTTGCCCAAAGAAACTGTGGATTCCCCACCCCTGGAAGTGCCCAGGTGGGGCTTGGAGCATCCTGGGGCAGTGGAAGGTGACAAATGACCAAGAAAAATGCAGAGCAAGTGCTCTGCTTTACCTGGCAGGAGAATAAAGCCTGGCAGAACCCTCAGTACCTCTTACTGCCCATTCCCACTCCCTAATCTTGTTCTTTTCCAGCAAAACTGAATGAAGACATTCCCAAGGGAGGCAGGAGAGGCTTGGGGTACCCACATCCATTCCCACTCCCTAATCCCGCCCTTTCCCAGGCAAACTGAAGGAGCCCATCCCCAGGAGATGCTGTGAGCACTCCCAGCCCAATCCCACTCCCCAGTCCCACCCTTTCCCAGGCAAACTGAAGGAGCCCACCCCCAGAGGAGCCCCGCGGGCACTCACAGGTGTGCCTGGCCAGGGAGTAGTTGGCCCCCGCGCTGGTGAGGCCGAAGCCCTCGGGGACCTGGCTGGAGCTGCGGGGCCGCGCCAGCAGCTTGGGCGGCTCGATCTCGGCCCCGAACTCGGCGCCGATGACGCCCAGCAGCACGATGGCCGTGGCCTGCTTGCGCCGCTCCTCGTAGGACGAGGACACCTTCTTGGGCTGGGGCAGCCCCGCCAGGCAGCCTGCGGGGAGAGCCGGGGCACGGGGTTAGTGCTGCAAACAGCAAATGAAACATCAGCGTGTCGCGGCATCGTGGCGCCCGCCGCGTCCCTGTGAACACCCGCATGGACATAACTCCATCCGCCTCTAAAAGCCTCCAGAAAAGCCAAAATATCCCTTCAAAAGCTGCCAAGAACTCATGGGGAAAGAAAGTCACCAGCAATTTCCAGTTTGGTTTGCTCAGTGATAGAAGAATTCTATGTTCACCTAGTGATTTCTGCTTCTTGGTCACTTTGAATTGACAAGTTGCAATTTTTATTGGTTTTAAAAGATGGGGTTTTTCAGGATAAGTTCTTTGCATTATGTTTGGTATAAAAGCATCTTTTTGATATAGGATCCATCACCACATCCAGCTTCCTATTAAATGTTAGGATAGTTCAATTTTGGGATAACAGTACACACCATTAAACCAAACAGAGCAAAACGGCACCTATGGAATTTTACCAATGGGACAAAACCACAATCATGAATTTCACACAAAAGTACAATATTTGTTATTAGTTTAACACAATCCAGGGATTCTAAATTCCACTAAGCAGAGGAGATTTTTTAATTTGGAGTAAAATCCCCAAAATTTGGGAAGATATTATTGGAACGAAACCAGTCACTTACTCTGACAAATAAAGTCCACTCTCACCTAGATGATAATTTCCAGCATCCTGGGAAATTCCCTACCATTTATTCCAAAATATAAGGAAGTTTTAATCCTTCCCAAATGCTGTTTGCTGAGGAGTTGGGAGGCAGCACCTGGATTAATGAAGGCTGGATTAATGAAGCACACGGGATGTCTCTGTTAATGACATCCATGCGGCTCCGGAGGAAAACGAGGAATTAACCAAAATTTAGGAGCTGTTCTCGAGCCAAAAGGGAGAGAAAAACAAGGGAAACCTTAACAATGGGAAGGGAGGGGAAAAAAAAGGGAAAAAATCGATAGCAACTGCCTTTGGAGGAAGAAGGATGCAAAGGGGCTGGAACAAAGCAGGGCAGGAACAGCTGGAAGTGCCCAGGAGCTGTTTGTGCCGCGTCCCACACCCCGTTAACCCTTTCTACATCCACGGGGAGCATCCTTCACACCACGGCATGGTTTGGGATGCGAGGGATTTAGGGATCATCCCATCCTTCCATTAGCCCAGGCACTGTCCAGCCTGGCTTTGGACACTTCAGGGATGGGGAATTCTGGGCAACAGAATCTGTACCAAGAGAATTTTCATGTATTAACCTGGAACGGCCAAAAAAAATCCTACTGGGAATCCAGGAGCTCCCCTGTGCCAAGACATCACTCCTTGTTCAGCCCAGAAGAAATTCCATCCAGGACAGGCTGGGAAAGATCCACAGTGTCCCATTAGCTTGATCCTCACAGCTGCAGGATTTGCTGTCTCAGAAAGAAAACAACCCCCTAAATCCCCCAAACCTGCCCAAAACTCCAAGAAATTCAAACCTGACCAAGCCAACCCCTGAGATGCAGCAGAACCTCCTCTGGAAGCACACGTGGAAGAGAGGATTTCATCTGGCTGTGCCAGTTTGGTATTTTGTCCCCATGCTCCGTGCCCCTTTAATCACAGGCCGGGCTGACACGCAGATCCATTTTCCTGACAGGACCCTTGATCACCCTATCACAGGCAGAAAATTAATAACCTCCAACGGCTCCGCCAGGAAAACACAGGCTGCGCTGCCAGAAGGACAAAACCCACTGGGATTTCAGCTGGAAAAATCCCAGTCCAGGCTGATGGAACGACAACCCAACCCTCAATATCCCCACTGCAAGCCCTGGAGCCCAGGGGTGATGGAAGCAGGGGGGAAGTGCCCAAAGCTCCTTGGTTTGCAGGCTGGGCAGGAAGGAGGTGCCCAAAGCTCTTTGGTTTGCAGGCTGGGCAGGGAGGAGGTGCCCAAATCTCCTTGGTTTGCAGACTGGGCAGGGAGGAGGTGCCCAAATCTCCTTGGTTTGCAGACTGGGCAGGGTGAAGGTGCCCAAATCTCCTTGGTTTGCAGGCTGGGCAGGGAGGAGGTGCCCAAAGCTCCTTGGTTTGCAGGCTGGGCAGGAAGGAGGTGCCCAAATCTCCTTGGTTTGCAGGCTGTGGCTGACCAACGGCCGCTGCAGTTAACACCCAGCAGCACGTGGCTCCCCAGCTCCCCTTAATTGGCTTTGCACACTTGTGGGGGAAATGAACTCCAGCCCAGCTCACAATAAAAGGATTAAAGGCCCAGGGAATTCTCCAGGCTGAGCTGCAGAGGGATCCAGGGCTGTGGGGTGAGGAGAGGCGCCCTAGAGAGCCAGGAACCCGCCCCAAAACCCAACCTGAGCCCCAAATCCCTGCCCTGAGCAGCCCCCTGGGGATTCATTCCCTACTCAACACTTCCACCAGGCTCAGCACTCACGTGCATAGAAACCACCTGGAGATACAGGAACACTGGAAACACTGGACACTTCACATGCATAAATTATTTGTTCAACACATACAGAGTTGTGAGGACGCTCTCCAAATAAATCAGAAGTGAAAATACTGTTTAGGAATGCCAGTGCCCACAGGGAAAATGCAGGGAAAGAGGGGAATATTTTATAAAACCTGGGGCCATTCCTGGATGCACAGTTCCCTCTGCTGGCTCCACAGAGAACGGGAGCCTGGCAGGGAGCTGAATTCCTGGAGAATTTGGGAATTTCTCCCTGACAGCCCATCCTCTATTATGCCTGCCATCATAATTCACTGCCAATTCCTCATTTCTAATAACAAATAGTGTCAATAGAATCATTGCTCTGGAATTCTAAATTGGGAATAATTTAATGGCAGAGCTGTGCCATTAAACATAATTTAAGTGCTGCGAGGTGTCATGCATTAGAAATTACAACTTAATTTCTTTAATTGCAGGCAGAAGATGTGCTTTTCCACACTTTAAATGAGGATTTTTTTCAGTCATTCCCATCTGCTGCAGTTCAGTGGAATTTTCTGCTCCCTTTTCTGAGGGAATGCTTCACTGTGCTGCAGCAGCAGCTGGGAACACAAAATGGGTGAGGATGCTGCAGCCTTTTCCAGGGAAACAGGCAGAGACAAAATGGATCCTGTGCTGCTCAGAGGGGGAATTTCAGGCACCTTTTAGCCAGCTGTGAAAGCACTGGGCCCATCCATCAACATTTCCCTCACAGGGGACAGCTAAGGGATGAGAATCTCAATTTTTACAGATCTGTTTATTGCTAATGGGATGTCAATATAAAGAGTCTGCAGCCCAATGATATTTAATACTGGATTTGAACTTTAGTGACAACTTCCCAACAGGATCACCTGGAACTAATAGTGATGAGTGAGAATTTGGAGTAGTTACAGCCCAAATAAAATTAAAGAAAAAAATAGCACACACCCTTCCACAGATTTCTGATATGCAGGAATGGGATTTTGGAGTTTCAGACTCATTGGCATCAATTTACCTACAAAAACTTACCCACAAAAATGGATCCACAAACCAAAAAATACCATTTCAGAAGGGATTTAATGGCTTTAATGCCAGCAGTCCTGGAGCTCAGGAAACCATCCCAAAAGGAAAATGCAGGAACCCAGGTTATTAAAATTCACACTGCCACAAGCTCGACAGGAGCAACTAGAATTAAAGCAGCACTTACCATTTGTTACAGAGTTTCCTTCTGAAAGATTTGATTTCTTGGAGTAAAACAGTTGTGATGTCACACAGAACAAATAATAAATCACTTTGGAATCTGTTTGAGGTTACCCAAAATCAGAAAGTCTATAATTTACACAATGCAAAATATACCCTGAATAAGCCAATTCACCAAATTCCCAAATTCTGACCACTGGAGCCAGGAGAATTTAAGCCCAACTGGGAAAAAAAGCTGTTGCCCATGTGTGAATTATTTAAACAAAATATTTGGTCTGTTTTTAGTTACCCAAACAAACCTTTCAGGCATTAAAAGGAGATTTGAGGACAGACCAAATTTTCTAAGTAACTTCTGAATAAAAGCCACTGGAGTGTATTAAGGATTTTCAGCTAAAACGTTTCCCTGTCCCTAAGTTCTCAGGTGCAAATCCTTTCAAGAAATGATCTTTATAAGTGGAAGATTTTGGGGAATCTCAAGTTGGAAAAGATCCTATTGAGGAAAAAATTCTTTTTTTCCCTCTATTCTCCCAGTACAAACCTCACAGAACCCAAAATTCAGCCCCCTTGAATCAGATCCTCCACCAGAATAAAAGATTTGGGGAACAATTATCAAGAATGACAGACAAGCACAGAAATCCTTTGGTTCTGAAGAGCTGCTGCTGGCTGTGGGCAGGTTGGAGAGCATTAATTAAGCACATTAATTATATTTATAACATTATTGACCTGAGGGCTCACCTGCTGCGATGTCATCATCCACCAGGTCGTGCTCCTCCTCCTGGACCTTGGCCTCTGCTCCTGAGGGCTCTGGGGTGGCACCTGCACTCTGAAGGGCTTCTGTGGTCACTCCAGCTGCAGGAACAACCCAACACCCCAAATCAGGGATCTGGGGAACAATTCCCTGCTCTGCAGCAGCTAAACTCCATTCCATCCCTCCATGTCCTGCTCCTTCCCCTCCAGCCTCGCACAAGACGCTCAGCCTCAGCTGGAAACAGCAGAATTTGGAATTTATTTGGCTCTAACGTGGATTGTTCCCATCCCTGGGAGTGTCCCAGGCCAGTCTGGTCTGGTGGGAGGTGTCCCTGCCCGTTCCAGCCCAGAGCATCCAGGCCAACCATCAAATCCTTTCTATCTTCTGCAGGTTCTCCCTTCAAAACAAACCACAGTTCACCCAAACTCAGAGAATTTCAGGCACAGGGGAAGCAGAAGGCCCCACAGGTCATTCTGGGCAGAAAGGAGCTGGAATAAAGAACATTTCTTTATCTTTCCTGTGCTCCTCCCTCTCCTCCTAGCAGAGAGACTTTTCACAAGTCTGTCATATCCCAAATAATTCTTATTCCCTTCAATTCCTCCAGCTCTGCATCCTTCATTCCAAGAGTTCCAACACTCACCATAAAAACCTAATCCCAAATTTGCCAGTTTTGACCCACAGGAATGATTTCCAATCTAACTGAGCTCAAAGCACATCCTAACATGATCCATTAGGATTTAATACTACGGACATGTAAATAATACTGTAAAATCAGCTGGGGAATATGAATGAAAAATCATTTTCAGGGGAAAAAAGCTCCTGGAAATGCTCTCACTGCAGGGAGAATCCCATCCCAGGAGGGATAACTGGGAATGTGGGGTTCCCTCAATGGATAACTGGGAATGTGGGGTTCCCAGGATGGATAATTGGGAATGTGGGGTTCCCTCAATGGATAATTGGGAATGTGGGGTTCCCAGGATGGATGACTGGGAATGTGAGGTTCCCAGGCCCTGTCCCTCAGTGGATGACTGTGCATTAGGGGTTCCCAGGCCCTGTCCCTCAGTGGATGACTGTGCATTAGGGGTTCCCAGGCCCTGTCCCTCAATGGATGACTGTGCATTAGGGGTTCCCAGGCCCTGTCCCTCAGTGGATGACTGTGCTTTAGGGGTTCCCAGGCCCTGTCCCTCAGTGGATGACTGTGCATTAGGGGTTCCCAGGTCCCAGTGCCCCCGTTTCCCAGGTGAGGGCAGTCCCCGGGTGCTCCTCACGGGAGATGACGCTGTCCATGTACTGGGGCAGGTAGGGAGCCCAGGTGTCGATGGTCTCCTTGCGGCCCGCCTGCTCGATCCTGCGCAGCTCCGCCAGCAGCAGCGCCTGCGCCGCCTCCCGCACCTGCAGCAACAGCAAACACCAAACACAGCTCCAGAGGGGCACAACAGGAACAGCAAAACACCAAACACAGCTCCAGAGGGGCACCAACCACACTGACACCGAGCTTTGGTGCCATTCCTGAGAGTTACACTGGGATTAACTGGGAACTATTCCAGCAGCAGTGCCTGCAGCACAAACACAGTTCTGATGCATTCAGTTTGAGCTTTCATGTTTTCCATGCTCTGCACTGCATTAGTGTGTAACTCTGGATTTCATATAAAGTTAGCAAGTTCTCTTCAGGGTTCAGTCACACTAAATCCTTTTCCAGCCCCAGAACCAACACTGGCACTGTTGCAGCTTCAGCACCATAAAGCACAAACAACAGAGAATTAAGGAGAGCAAACTGGGAGGATGAGACTGCATAACCTGGAGCTGGAATTGGACAATGAACCCCGATATGGAAATGGACCAAAACTTATAAAAGTGTGAAAATCTGTGACCTGGAGTCCAGTAGGGGTGCAGCCCTTGCACTGCCCAAGGTGCATCCTTTAAAGGCCTTTTATTTAGGGAGAAGGGTGCTGGAAAACATTTAACTTTAAAGTTGTGCAGCGTGATATTTAAAAGACAAAAAAGACTAAAAAGGGCTGTCATATTAACAAGTAATTATGCTTTGTTGGACTCAAACCCTCCTTTTTTCTTGCAGTAGAAGTAATAATGGCAACAGCAGAAATAATGATGAGCAACAGTAAATAATAATAATAATAATAATAATAATAAGAAGAAGAAGAAGAAGAAGAAGAAGAAGAAGAAGAAGAAGAAACAGTAGAAATAATAAGAACATGGAGTCAGATTCATCCTTCCTCTCTGAAAATGCCCCAATTCCTGATGGGGTTAAATCGGGCTTTAACCAGAAAACATTCCCGAATCTTGAATAAAAGGGCAGGATCACGGCTGGCAATGGGATTTTGATGCCAAGGAAACATTTAGATCACTGAAAAGCAACCTCACCTCCAGGCAGCGATCCTGCCACCTCCGGGCCAGCATCTCCAGCAGGGGCGGCCGGAACTTCTCGAGCCCCAGCAGGTCGGGCAGCATCACGCAGTGCATGGCAGCCAGCTGGCTCCAGCCTGGGGAGCACAGAGAATGAGCCCCCAAAATCATCCAGCACGGGCACTGAACATCACCCGGCCCAGCCACATCCCCCTCTGCTCATACTGCACCCTCAGGTACACCAAACTCATCCTCGGTTAAACTTGTGCAAATGGATCCAAGCACAGTTTGTCCTTATTAGCACATTGCTGTCCTTATTTTCCACCTGAATCTTTATTTCAGCACACTTAATCCAGGTGCATTCCTACTACAGCTCCGTGTAGGTAAAACCAGGAGAGAAATCCAGAGTTCAAATAAAAATATCCCATATTCTATTCAGTGTATGTCCAGTATTCAATTCAAATCTCCATCAACACCAAAACTCAGATTTAAGGCTTCCCCAACAGGGAAGCCTACCCCAGGTCTCAAAGAATTCCCTTAGAAATCAAAGAAATGATTTTAGAAATCAAAGAACAATGAGGAGGGATTTTGGCTGAAGTAAAGGACAAGTAGAAAAGTGAGGAAGGAAATACCTTCGTTGACTAAGAAACAGGAATGGAAAGCAGAAGTGTCAGAGTGCCCAGATTCCGTGCTGGAAGCAGCAGCAGGAGCAACTTGCAGAGGAAAGAAGAAGAAATAAAAGAGAGAGAAAAAAAAAGAGGGAAGTGAGGAGAGCAGCAGCAGAAAAACGGGTTAGTATCACAGGAGAATGGAACACAAGGGGAGGCTGGGATGATCTTCAACTCAAATATTCAACTTAAAAATAAAACTCGGCTTCAAAATAATATTCAACTCAAAATAATATCCAACTTAATGAGAATTCAGGTTTTCCAAGAAGGAAGAGGCAGACATGCAGCTGCAGAGGAACATGGAGACGGTGACAGAAACAGGGATGTTTTGAAAAGACCAAAATACATCTAAATTAAGTGATTTTAAACATGTTTTTAGGCAGGTGGCTTTGGTTTGACTTCATGCTTGACTGTAACTTAGAAACCCAGGAATTTTGCTGTTTCTTCTTGTGCTTCTCCCACATTTCCAGAGATTTGGAAGTTGTGCACCCAAGGCCAAAAAATAAACCTCAATCAGCCCGAGCTGCCCCATCTGTCACTCCAAGATGTCCAGGATGAATTCCTGAGGGCTGCCTGGAATTTAACTTCATTTTAAACGGGCCTTTAGGAAAAAATGCAACTCTTTACCACAGAAATGCCAAAAAGCCTGAAGGAGAAGGACACAAAACCTTTTTTCCAGGCCTTCCACCCCACCAGCACGTGGGAGGCACAGAGTGGCTGGAGCAAACCCCTTCCCACCCCACTTGCACAGGGTGCATCAAATTTAGGGAAACCAGAAATGATAGCTGCACAAAGCCACCCAGACTGAAACTAAAGTCTCACTCCAGAGTTTTTTGCCTGGTTTTGCTGGAGTTGCTCGCTCTGTTCCAACGTGAGGAGCTCCAACCAGCCAAGCAGTGATCCTGGCACTGAGCTGGGATCATTCCCAGAGAAACACTTTGGGATGAGTCTGCAGAGCCTTCAGCTCCAGGCTTTAAAGCCTCCTCAGAGCCAGAACATGTGGGAACAGGCAATGATGATGTCAAGGCAGAATCAGCACCTTGTACTGGTTCTTAAATAAATCCTAACCCCAATAATTTCATGGAGATTAACATTACACTACTCTGTCCCCCCATGCAGTAATTTTATCTCTTGACAACAAGGTGTTAAATTCAGCTGCTGTAACAGATCCAAGGGCTGCAAAGGAGGTGGTGTTACCTTGTTTGATTTGCCCTTGTGCTGCATGGCTGGCCACGGGAGGGGGCGGCTTCACCTTGGCCATCTCGGGGGTGCCGGGCCGGGGTGGCCTAAATGGAGACACACATCAATGGCAGCCATCCATCCATCCATCCACCCATCCATCCATCCATCCATCCATCCATCCATCCATCCATCCACCCATCCATCCATCCATCCACCCACCAGCAGGCAAACCACACCAAAGCCTGCATCCCAGAGGGTCCAGCTGAGCCATGGCAGCGTTTCCCCTACCTGCTGGGGCCTTTCTTCATGTGCTCCCCGATGAAGGTGGCGTTGGTCATGCTCATCAGCGTGTTGGCCAGGGAGATGACGGACAGCAGGTGCTGCGTGGTGACGGCCCGTGACACGCCGTAGGTGCCCTTGCCCAGGCCCTCTGTCACCGACATCTTCCTGCCCAGCTGCTCCAGGGCCGCCCTGCCCACGGGCTGGTTGTAGCCGGGCAGCATCAGGGACATGTGGCCGCCCCGCGACAGGAGGCCGAAGGACACGGAGCAGTGCGGCTTCAGCATGCCCAGGCGATCCAGGCACAGCTCGTCCAGCACCGAGTTGAGGCCCCAGGCGTGCAGGCAGGACATGAAGAGCTTGGCCGTGTCCATGGTCAGGTTGTACTCCAGCAGAGTCAGCGGTTTGGACTTGCTGGAGCGATACTCCGGGTCACCGTCTTCTCTCCTCTGCCTCGCCGCCTCCTCGTCCTCATCCTCATCGTCCAGGAGGTGCTCCTTGATGTTCTCCTTGATGGTCTCCTTGACCTGCTGGAAGAGCACGGCGGCGCGCTTGCCGGCGAGGAAGGAGCCGCCCTTGTCGGCGCCGCCGGGCGCTTTCTGCAGGCTCTCCGGGGAGGCGGGGCCGGCGCTGGGCCGCGCGGCCTCCTCGGTCAGCAGCTGGATGATCAGCGCCTCCACGTCGAAGAACAGCACGTGGACGTCCGGGTCCGTCACGTTCGTCTTGATGGCCTGAACCATCAGCGAGTTGTGCGAGTATTTGGGTAAATTCCCCTGGGAACAAGAGAGCAAATGGAATTTACCACAGAGCCAAGTTTGAAACACACCCACGAACCACAGAAATTCAATCTCCAAGTGTTTATAGATAAACAGAGCTGTCCAGGTGAGACACCAGTTTACACTTCCTTCTCCTGAACCCTGTGACAGTGTAGTTATGTTCCAAGCAACACAATGCTGTTATTAAGCTTAAAACACATGAAATATTTCATATTTGGAGGGTGAACTATGCAACCAATATATGGCATTGGGAAAGCAGTTCTCAGATTCACTTGGACCTGCAATTACTGCACCACATCAGTCCATCCTCTTCCTCCTTCCCTCCCTCCCTCCAAAGGGGAAAAAAAGCAGGAGCCAGGGAATGAAGGTCCTGTGGGAAAAAAGCTGAAGGATGTAAAGAAGGAGACTGGAAACCAGAATGTTAACTTAAGTTTTTAAGCATTATTCTCCCTAAGCCCTTCATTCCCAGCACCCTCACTGGATGAGGAGCCCACACATAAAACCCTGCAGGAACAAACGCAACATTCCCAGTTGTGCCTGGATCCAGCAGCAGCAGAGACCCTGAGCAGACATTTTTTATGGAAACATGCTGGCGGTGCTCTAAGGAATGCTCTCACCACGGCAGATTTCTCTCCCAACACAAGGCAAAGAAAGGGATGCATGGAGAAGCTGGGAATGGAGCTCTGCTGCTCTCTGCTGGCCACACGCTGTGCCAGGGGAGCTCTGGGCCGGATATTGGGAACAGCTCCTCATGGAACGGGCTGGCCAAACCCAGGGCAGGGGGGAATTAAAGCTTGGACCTCATTTTAGAGGCATTTTCCAGCCTAAAGCACAGCATGATTCCAGATTCTGTAACTCAACCCGCACAAAACCAGAGAGCAGGATACACAGAGTGGCATCATGGACAGCAACACAAACTGCGCAAGAACCATGTCTGCGTTGCTCTGGCTGAGAACCTTCTGGTTCCAAGGGCAGAACCTTCCCGTATTTCAGCTCTTTCTGTGAACACAGCCCACCCACCTTGTCCGAGGCCTCGGAGGCCAGCAGGTTGGTGGCCAGGGTCTGCAGCTTCTGGTGGGCCACGTTCTTGAGGGCGGCCAGGCTGCGGCGGGTCATGGCCTGCTTCAGGTTGACGGCGGGGTGGCTGAGCGCGTCCACGGCCGCCGGCACGGCCTCGTCACAGGCGCTCAGGATCTCCACGGCCGTGATCCCCATCACACAGCGGTCCAGAGCCCCTGGAACGGGGACAGGGACAGCTCAACATCCCCACGGCACAGGGTAGGGATACCTGGGTGTGACAGGTAACCAGCATGCCTGAAAGGATGGAATTCCCTACGTTTCCATGAGGGTCACAAACCCCCCGGTGTGAAGCTCCTCATAGAAATGTGCCAAAGTGTTTGAATTCTCCCTCTGTTGGGGAAGATGAAGCAGGAAAGCCTTATAGATATGAATGCCTGGCAAAAGATTTGGAGAATGTGGAAACTATAAGCGAGATTGAAATGAAAGTAAGCTTTGAGATACCTCAGTTACTGAAGAACTGGAAAACAATGGTGTGGCTGGCTGAAGGTAATCCCCTTTTGATGGAACAACACCCTGTGCTTGCAGACAGGCCCAAGGGTCAGAGCAGACCCTGCTAGCTTGGCAGAAGGGGCCCAAAGAGGAGTTTTTAGGGTTTAAAATGTAACACAGCATGGTGATGTAATGATTCTTACAGGCTGTATGTAAATGCTATAGGATTCGTGTATTGTACTGGATTGGTTAGTGAGAATTACAATATTCAGCACAGAAGAAGATTCATTGTATTGCAATGAGAACCTCGCCCTTTTATCCTCTTTCCCACTGTCTTTACTTCTCTCAGTCCTGCTCTGAGCTGTGGCTGGCAGCTCCCAGCAGGGCCCTTTGCAATAAACCCCAATTTCCACGACCTGGCTCCAGAGATCTCTGGTCTCCATCCTACCCCCATCACTCCCACATCCCTCAGACACAGCTCTGACAGCACTAGGAGCAGATCTGTATTTCTATCCATGAAAAAGGGACCAGCCAGGATGTCTGAGCTCACCAGTGTCCATCTGCCAGACGTACACGGAGCCGTCGGAGCAGCCCACCACCAGGTAGTCATCAGCTGGCCTCCACTTGATCACCTGGATGGGGAACAGGTGGCGGGACGCCAGCATGATGCACTTCTTCTCCCTCAGACTCAGCAGCCCCACCGAGTGATCGCTGGCCACAGAGCAGACACAGTGCTGCACTCGGGCCTGGTGAGGGAAAAGAGAAAAAGCTTCATCAACGTGCAGAGCTGGTGTTAAAAACCTTACCCCCACTGGGCTGAGCAGGGGGACCAAACTCAGCACCTACACCAATGTTCAAACTCACTGAGGTCCTGGGAACAGAATTCCCTGACCAGAAATTCCCATCATGAAGAGAAATGGGTATTAAACCCCATTTTGTAAAGCAAACCCCAGAGATTTCAATCGATGTCACTTTGTTCATTAAATTCTATTTATTCAGCTAAATTTCAAGAGGAAAAATTGTCTCTAAACCCTATTTTTAATAGCCTTAATAAAGCCCCTATTTTCAACCCTTTATAGAATTAAAACATGGTGGAAAAACCATAAATAACAGAATAACCAAGCTCTTCTTAGTGAAGCTCTTGCAAGAGTTGGGTCAGTGATGCATCCCCAGCATTCCTTGTTGCATTCCCATTCCCAAGGAGCACTGAGGTGCTGGAAGGGTTATCCTGGAGCACTCACACTGCAGTTTTCTGGTGGAACCAGCAGCTGGGTGATCTCTCCGCCGTGGACACAGAAGATGTGTTTCATCTCTCCCGAGAAGATATCCCAGATGATGACAGAGAAATCCACCCCTCCTGAGATGAGGTACCTCTGGTCGTAGCGGGAGGACACCTGGTGAGGGTACAGCAGGCACGTGACCTTGTTCCGGTGGCCTCGGAGCGTCCTGTGAGGGGGCCAGCCTGCCAGGGGGCAAAAGCACAGGGAAGGAGAGGAAAACCAGAAATTCAACAGACAATCGACTCCCAAGTGTTTGTTCTGCACTCAGACCCCCAGACTATGAAGGTAATGTCACATGGAACCCACACACCCAAGAGCAGCCCAAGCACAGCACCCGGATCCCACCAGGAACCCTGGCAGGTTTCCCCACAGAGACTTCTACTGGAACAATCCTGGACAGCACAGGAGATGCTCCCTCACCTTATCTTTGCCCCTAAATCTCAAAACCCCTGCAGAAACACCCAAATTCACCTGGCCTGGCTGGACAGCTGCAAGGACTGCCAGCACAGAGGGGCACAGCAGGTTTGTGGGGTTGGTGCATTCCCAGCCGTGCATGGCCGTACCTCGGCGCAGCATGTGCTCCCCCTGCAGCAGCTGCATGATTGCAGCAGATTCCTGCATTCCCAGCCGTGCATGGCCGTACCTCGGCGCAGCATGTGCTCCCCCTGCAGCAGCTGCATGATTGCAGCAGATTCCTGCATTCCCAGCCGTGCATGGCCGTACCTCGGCGCAGCATGTGCTCCCCCTGCAGCAGCTGCATGATTGCAGCAGAT
>JAWMQZ010000132.1:74322029-74343549 GCA_035584835.1 Tangara arthus | reverse complement strand
CAGCACAGTACAAACACCCAGAAAGCACCAAGATCTGGCTCTCAATGAGGCACCTTTTGCACCCTCATCCAGCACAGTACAAACACCCAGAAAGCACCAAGATCTGGCTCTCAATGAGGCACCTTTTGCACCCTCATCCAGCACAGCACAAACACACAGAAAGCACCAAGATCTGGCTATGACTGAGGCACCTTTTGCACCCTCCTGCTGCTCCAGGGTGTCGGGCACGCTCCAAATGCACAGCCTCCCCGAGGAGTCCCCTTGGATTAAGAGCCTGTAGGAAAACTCCCTCTGGCCACAGAAGAAGCGAGTCACTGGAGGACATATCAGGAGCTGTTGGAAAGATAAGGAACAAGCTCAGAGCAGGCACAAAGCACGTGTTCAGCTCCAAGCTTCCCTCCTTTCAAAGCAGGACAAACCCAACACAGCCCCTTAAAGAGGTGTACCTGTTTCTCTGCCCTGTCCAACACGCTGTACAGCAAAGGTGGGATCAGGTTCTCCACTGCCTTCCCCACATCCCTGCGGAACGAGTCACTGGCTGGGAGGCAGCTGGGGGTAGGAACAGAGAAAGGAGATAATAAATTTATAATAATAAAATTCCTTGCATTTAAAGAGTGATTCCTACAGCAGGACATGGGTGATGCTCCCATCCTCATGCTCTGATCACACGAGGGCAAGGAAGGAGTTCCCACATGATTTATGCGGGAATATCCAAGATAAAACACTATCACTACCCAGAACAAACACACCATGAAGATATCAGAAAGAAAGTCTTTGATTTTACTCCTGTCATTTTTAACCTCTTTGATGCCGAATTTTGAAATAATTTTATAGTTTTATATTTACATGTCTTCCCTTACTGGACTGATATTTCAGTAGTTCTTCAATAAACTCAATTCAAATCAAAAATTAAATAAAGGGGGTATTTTTCTGTTGAGTACCTGGCTGGTAATTTATAGATGAAACTTTGTCCATCCTCTGTCCATACAATCACTTTATCAGCTGCCACAAAGTCCCCACCAGTCCAGGTCTTCTCATTTTCACTGGGCACTGAACATAAGAGGGAATAATCTCCAGCATCAAAGACCTGAGAGGAAACAAAGTCTGTGGTTATTAACCAATTAATTAAAAAATAAAATGCCCAGGCAGCAGCTGGTTTTGGGCTCAGTATCACAGAACCATGGAATGGTTTGGGTTGTTTGAGACCTTTAGGGTCATCCTGCTCCAAACCTCACCACGGGCAGAGATTTGGATTAAATATCTAGAAATTCATTAAATAGATGTATGTTTACATTAAATATTTGCATATTTCAATGTAGGGGTACATTGAAGAGACCTGGGGCACCTTCACGTGGATGTTTCATGTGGTTTAATGGGGTTCCTGAGGGAGGGGGCTGTGCCTTACCCTCCAGTACTTGGAGCACACGACGAGGAGCGAGCGCTGCGTGAAGGCGCAGAAGGAAATGCTCTGGCAGTTCTCGCAGTAGATGGGCTTGGACTCCTCCTCAAACACTGGCGTGGTGTCCTGGAGCAAACAGAGCCAGCCCTCAGCCACCTCCTCCCTGCTCCCACCGCTCCCAGCACCGTGCCAGGCCCTCCTGCAGGTGCCACAGGGCAAACCCAAACCCTCGGAGCAGCTTTTACTCCACGACTCCTCCTAAGCAGATCTGCAGAGCACGTGGTGTCCCCTCTGGGCACTTAAATCCCCAGGTTCCCCAGATTAGTGCTGCTGACCTTGCAGCCAGTGAAGCAGATTCCACTCCCAAAGACAAGGTGATTTTTCCTTAGCTGATAAATGTATTTTACAAGAGGTTTCCCTGAAGAAAACCTTGATTTGCCCCTGAGACCTGGGGCAAATCTCCTTGAAGACTTTTATTCATTAGTACCCAGGAAATGCCCAATAACAGAGAGCTGGAGATAATCCCATATAATGAATATTCGTAAAAATTGTATGGTCTGCTCAACAAATATTAACCCAAATCACTACACAGTACAATTAAAAAAGATTTAGAAAAACTGGACATAATCCTACACTTCATTTGGAAATCGATTCTCTGAGAAGTACTAGGAATTCTGGTGGCAACTTAAACCAGCAAAGGAAAATTCAGTAAGTTATTTTCCACTGGAATAGGAAAAAGGCTATCAGCAGCAGAATATCAGGGACAGAACCGTCCACCCCACCAGAAGTGCCACTAATCCAGCAGCTGTGCCTACCTGCATCCGACTGACTTCCGAGGTGATGATCCAGACCTTCAGGATGCCAGTCACGGACACGGCCACCACAGTGTCCTCTGGGAAACACAAAATGAGCCTGAGGCACAGAGAGCTCCTCACCTGGGCACAGCTGAGCGGGAATGAAACCCTGACCCAAGCATTCCTGAGCACGTGCTTCCAGATGGAATGTTCATTTGTGAAGACAGAACAAGGGATGGATGAAACCCTTCAGAGCAGAGCTCATTTCCAGTCGTCCCAGCAATTTATTTGTTGTGGGGATAAGAGCTGAGCTTTCCCGCCCCAGGATTTTGGGAATGCCCAGTTTACACCTGTTGCTGAGCCTTAACTCAAGAGACAAGTCCTTTAGTGAGGATTTTCTCCTCAGTGTTCCCCAAACCTCTCAGGAATTCCACTCTCCACAACAGGAACACCCCAACAAGACACTTGTCTGCCAGAAATTGAAGCCCACCAAATTAACACAATGAGCAGAACCAACCCAGTCTGTGCTCAGGCGACACCTCAGCTGATCCAGGATTCCCAGGGAAGCTGTGGCTGCCCCTGGCAGTGCCCAAGGCCAGGCTGGGACAGGGGAAGGTGTCCCTGCCACAAGAAACAATCACCTTGTGTCCTGTTGGAGCGGATGATGGTCATGGAGCTGATCCAGTCAGGAGAGATCTTGGATATCAGAGAGTAAAGAACCTCCAGGCTGGTTGCATCCACCACCAGAATTTCAGGGTAATGTCCATGGCACAGGAGTCTCCCTTCCCGCTGCGTGCCGACTGTGAACTGATAGAACTGCAGAGATGGGAGCAAACACAGATTAGAATCTGTGCAGGGCAGGCATTAAACCATCCTGGCCCTGAGGTGTGCTCCCAAACCCATCCTGCTGCCTGCAGAGATGGGAGCAAACACAGGTTAGAACCCGTGCAGGACAGGCATTAAACCATCCTGGCCCTGAGGTGTGCTCCCAAACCCATCCTGCTGCCTGCAGAGGACACTTCCCTCCCTGCCAGTGCTCCCATGCTCACCTGGATGCCCGTGTGTGCACAGGCCAGCTTGGTGAACTCGATGCACCTCCCATCGTTCACATCCCACAGGCACATCTCCCTGGAACACAGGGAAAACACCACGTGGAAAACAAGCACTTCAAACCCTCCACACCAGGGGGAACTTCACTTGAACCATTTATTAGGGATTAGGTCAGCTGTATTTAGAGAAACTCAAAATCAACTCCTAAATCCACACAACCTCCTGTTCCTTGCGAGGATAAATTACAGAACCTGCAGGAGTTCAAATGAGCAGCTATTACCCCCTTCTACCTGCTTCTACCACTTAACTGCTGCTCTCTGATTAATAAACAAAACCAATCAAAAAATAAATGTATTTGCTGAGGAATTTTCTCTTGAGGATAAAAATCAAACACAGTGTTGAACATATGGATAAACTGGGCACAAATTCCCATTATTGCACATAATAAACACTTAGAAACTCACCCACTCTCTGATGCACTCACTATATATTGCTTTTCACTGGAAGCTGAGGCCTTGGATAAACAAGTAACTGAGGCTGTATGACCAAAGAGCAGAGCTCTGGGATTGATCTGGGAGCAGGGAAAGGAAACAGGGAGTCAAAATCACACAAATGACCAGAACATCCATATCCCAGCTTCCTACTTCATGTGTTATATATGCATTCATATGTGCACACATGTTTAATTAACACAGCAGTGGATGGATCATCTTGGAAGATTTTCTACTTCACACAGGAATAAGAATTTGGGGGGAAAATGCATTTTGTAAACTCCTCTCAATATTTACAAATCAGGAGCTGAATTTGGCTCAATTCAATTTAAATTAAGTTTGGCCAAATATAAAAGATTGCATTGCACATTAAAAGTTTGCCCCATAAATCCATAAATAAGGGGAGACCTCAGAGCCCCTCCCAGTGCCAAAAGGGGCTCCAAGAGAGCTGGAGATGGACTTGGGACAGGGAATGGAGTGCCAGGAAAAGGGGGAATGCCTTCCCACTGCCAGATGGGATATTGGGAAGGAACACCTTTTCACAACACAATATTAAACAGCTCAACTAGAAAGCAACTGGTTTAGAGCAGCTCCCGGAAATGGGAACGAGTTAAAAAAGGTGCTGCTCCTGTTGGAAGCCCAAGAGGTTAAACACCCCTTTGTAACCCCTGACAGCGCAGTGGGCAGGGCAGGGCAGAGCAGCTGCCCGAGCACGGGGAGAGGGAGGACAGGCTGAGGGGCACGGTGCCTCCATTACCTGCAGGTCAGGAGCCAGGTCCCAGAGGCAGATCTGCCCGTCGTGGCAGCCGGTGACGATGACAGAGCCATCCACGAGCAGCAGGGAGGACACGCAGTGCGTGGGGGCGCGCCGGCCCCACAGCACGATGGGCAGCACCAGGCTGTTCCCGGCCATGGCCACCGCGCGCCTGCAACCGCAACAGCGCAACAGCATCAGACACGGCCCGCTCCCTTCCCTCAGGTTTTTGCTATCTTTTCCCCTCATGTTTTTACCATCTTTTCCCCTCATGTTTCCCGCTCTTGTCCCCTCAGGTTTCCTGCTCTTTTCCCCTCATGTTTCTTGCTCTTTCCCCTCATGTTTTTACCATCTTTTCCCCTCATGTTTCCTGCCCTTTTCCCCTCACGTTCCCTGCTCTTTTTCCCTCATGTTTTTGCCATCTTTTCCCCTCATGTTTCCTGCTCTTTTTCCCTCATGTTTTTGCCATCTTTTCCCCTCATGTTTCCTACCCCATTGTATTCATGTTTTGCCATCTTTTCCCCTCATGTTTCTATCCTTTTTTATCTCATGTTTCCCCCTTCATGTTTCATCTTGTCTCCTCCTGTTTCTGCCACTCTGTCCCCTCATGTTTCCCACCCTTTTCCCCTCATGTTTCCTGCTCTTTCCCCGCCATGTTTCTACCATCTTTCCCCCTCACATTTTCCGCCCTTTTCCCCTCATGTTTCCTTCTCTTTTCCCCTCATGTTTTTTTCATCTTTTCCCCTCATGTTTCCCACCCTTTCCCCCTCATGTTTTTCTATTTTTTCCCCTCATGTTTTTGTCATCTTTTCCCCTCCTGTTTCCCACCCTTTCCCCCTCATGTTTTTCTATTTTTTCCCCTCATGTTTCCCACCCTTTCCCCCTCATGTTTTTCTATCTTTTCCCCCCACGTTTCCTGCTCTTTTCCCTCATGTTTTTGCCATCTTTCCTCCTCATGTTTCTGCCATCTTGTACCCTCCTGTCTCTGCCATTCTGCCCCCTCATGGTTCCCACCCTTTTCCCCTCACATTTGGGAGGTCCCAGGATGCAGCAGATGAGGAGCAGCAGACGGACAGACAGACATGACCCCCCAGGTATGAGGCAATGGTGCTGTTTATTTACTTTATGGGGGTGGGGGGTGGAAGGCTTCAGTGTCCCAAAATCTAAAATATTATCCTTCAAGCCAAAAGGGAGGGGAGTAAAAGTTGGGGGCCAAACAGCACATCTCTGTGCACACAAGAATTTTTGCCCAAATCCCTCTTTTTAGAGTAATTTTGAAGTTACAAATGTTTTAAGCCCTGAGGCTGAAGCAGTTTTTATACCCCTGATGTTGTTATGTCCCTGCTACACAGACATTCATGTTGGAATACGGAATATCCTGCCTTAGGTGAAATCAACCTTGTAAATCCACTGACAAACTGGATCCTGGCCACTGTCCAGCAGGAAATGGGTCCAGCACTATCTTTACAGCAACATTTCGGATATTCTGAATATATTGACACAAAAAACACAGTGGAATTTCAATTGTCCCCGAGTCAAAACGGCCTCAATGACTGGGAATAGCAACTCAAGTTGTGGCAATAAAACCCACTTGAATTTGCACAAGATTTAAACCCCACAACAACCTTCTGTTTGTGGTAGCAACATTCCCAGCTAGCCCAGCACTTCCATGCTGTTAGAACTGAGGTTTCCTTATCGGTGAAAAGGTCGTGTTAAATCAATAACCAAACACTCCTTGTGGATTATCTTGTGGAGGTTTATCCTCTGAACTCACCCCAGTTCAAAGCAGAGCTCTGATTTAGAGGAGCATGAAATATGTGTGTTTTTGTGGGGTTTTTTATAGCTATATACACGTTCTTCTACCTTGAGTTTTCACAGGTCTGTAAACCTGTTTCACAGCACTTCAGAGGGAATAAAATCTGAATTATGACAGAAAAATTAAGGTCACTCTGACCTGCACAACCTGCGCCAGCACCCCAATCTATTCCAACAGGAATGCCTGTCATTTCTCATGCGTGTAAAACCACAGGAGTTGTTACTCCGTGTGATGAGTGCTGCCACCCTGTGCACCCAGAGAACTGGAACGTGACTGTGTCTGTGGAAAAAAGGGGGAAGGGAGCGAGCAAGGGCAGGGTAATGAATGGCTAAGGATTACACATGGCTCCCGGGAGGCTCCTGACAGGGCAGGGATCAACTCTGGGGTTTCCACAAAATCCACATCACCAAATCACTGATATCACATCAAATGACCCTTCCCAGGGAAGCAGCTCCTTTCTGGCAGCCCACTGGCCCATCTTCATCAAAAGCTATTCAATTAAGAGCTCGAATGTAATGATCAGGATCAATAAAGAGCAAAAATCCAGTCTTTCTGCACACTGCAAACCACACCTGGCCCTGCAGAGTTAATTGTTATGCAATGCTGGATCAATTGCTCTGTCTGGATCATAACAGCACAGAAAGAGAAATTAATTCAGCATTTTAAACAACATTTTAAACAAACCAAGAGCTACAATTAAACCAGGCTTCATTTGCAGGGAAATCATCATAAAAACAGAATAAAAGCAGGAATAAAGTGTCCAGATGCAACAGACCAAAATGCAAATATCAACAACAAGAACAAAACCGCCCACACAAACATAAATACCCACTCAATTTTGGTGAGCAAACAAACCAGAAATGACTAAAGCAGAGCTGAAAAACACCAATGAGCAACACAAAAATCCCTTCCCACTGCTCTGCTGTCCTACTGCTCCCAGTTCAGGGAACAAGTCACAGTGTTCCTGTGTCACCAGGCTGTCAAGAAGAGCTGCAGTTTTTAATAAACACAGAAAGTCCCCTGCTGAGGCCCAGCATTGCTGCTTGAGATCCTGCACTTAGCAATCCTGCATTTAGAGCTGCTTCTGAACACTTCCAAACCCACCCCACTCTGAATAAAGGGAATGGTCAAAAGGAACATACAGGAGGGTATTACAACATACAAGAGCACCAGCACACAATTAACCCGAAGAGATTCAGGATTTTCCATGCAGAAACCACATTACCAACCCCCTGACAGTCCCATTTCAAACCCAGGTCTCAGAGTATTTCACAGCAAGGCTCTGGGAGAGAGAGGAAAAACAAAAACTACCTCTTTCCTTCTAGTTTTTGACTGTGGCAGCGCAAAGCCTTCATAAAAAACTTCCTTTTCAGGAAAAGCCACATCTTAATTCCTCAGGAATTTGGGCTCCAGAGCTTAGCCCCAGCAGTGTGTTGGGGCTACACCAAGTGCAGCCCCTGGCAGCACCAAAATCCCTTTTTGTCTGAAAACAATCAATAATTCCATTTTTGACATCAGTGATGACAAAGTACAGGAGCAAATCAGCACTGTCCCAGGGCCAAAGGGGCCCAAAAGCAGGCAGGGAATCATCCCACAGCAATTCCCACCACTCAGAACTGCCCCAAACCCTCTATTTCCTGCAGAAAAGGGAACTTGGAAATAGAAAATGGAGATGCCACGAGTACAATTCCCCCTGTGTCTCCATGGGGTAAATTTCTCTTTATCCACAAGCACCAAAATCCTGGTTTTCCTCCCAAAACACAATGAAGCAGATTATTGTTATTCCATGTACACAGGGATATACACACATCATCCTTGTATTTATTTCCTTCACTTGAAACTTTCCAACATAAAACCTTGCAAATAATAACAAATAAATAACATAGAAATAATTCTAATCTTAAGACATACAATAAATGCAGGTATGTGGGAAACACATAACAATATTGTACAATAAACAGAACAAATGCAGGGATGTGGAAAAACACCTTCCAAAGCTAGGATTTTTAAAATATTTCAACAGAAAGCAACTATTTAAATGAGGAAATGAACCAAAAAAATGTTAATTAATGTGTGACTCTTTGAACTGCTCTGCTTGAAGGTGGGACTTAGGCACATTTAATAATCCCGGATCAGTTCCTATTTCAGTAAAGCCACTGAAACGATTTTTCAAGTACAAGGAATTAAACACTGAATCCGAGACTCCACTAAACCCCTTTTCAAGCTGTCTACCCAGAAATCCACACCGTGGGTTTCTACAGAAAAGCCCCCAACAGAACAAACCCACGTGAGGAAGAGGTAAAACAAAAGTAACCCCACCTCTGTTACACCAGAGCAGCTCTTCCCAAACATTTGTATTTCCATTAAGGAAGGAATTAATCCCAGGATATGTGTATACACTCCAATAATCTGCCCCCAAAATACTAATAAATAGCACTAAATAGTGTTAAATAGTATAACATAGCTATGAATGGGCTGTTTATGCATTTTGGGAAAATGTAATGATTTTCAAATTAATGACAGGTTAGACTTTCTGGTTGTTACTTAGGGATGGATAGAAGGGACCACTGAGGGAAGGAGAATACAATGAGAACACCTTCCCTGGGTATGCAGGAGCTTCCAAACCCAGACAGAGAACAAAACACTAATTTGGGACACGAGACTGGAGTTAATTAACACCTTCGGAAGCCACTTGCAGGTTTTCCTGGTGCTTAATGTGATGACACACTGAAGCCACAGTAATTTTTCCTGTCACAAAGGACAGTTATCCAAAGCAGCTGGAGCACCCCAAATCCCACCCCTGGGTGCCAAGAGCACCGCGTCTGGCACAGGAAAGGGAAATAAAACCCGGGAAGGCTGCGAGGTAGCAAAAAATCGGCATTAAAAGGAATTTAAGCCCCCAGAGGATCCATTCCTGCCAGGAGCCTCTCCGTTAGCAGCGACGGAAACCCCCATCCATCCATTAATAACCCGGTGCTCGCTTTGAGGTGAACCCTGACGGAATTCCCAACCCCATCCTGCTCCGTTACCGCCGCCCCGGGATCCCTGGGCTCCCTGGGCTCCGACCCAGCCGAATGTCGGTCCCGGACCGCCCGGGTCCCCGCGCCTGCCGCTGCCGCAGCCTCCTCAGCGCTCCCGGCGCAGGGGATGCTGCGGGGCCTGCGGAGCGCCGCGGGCTCGCCCCACGCTCCCGCTGGCAGCGAGCCGCTCTCCCGCCCCGGTCCCCGGTCGCACCTGCTCGGTCCCGGTGCCGGTGCCGGTGCCGGTGGCTGTCCCGGCCCTCAGGCGTCCCGGGCGCCGCGGCCCCGCCGCGCTCGCTGCGGCAGCGGCCGGATGACAGCGCGTCCCGCGACACTGGCGCAAAGCTCCGGCCGGCGCACTTGACGGCAAGGTGCCGCCGCCGTGGAAACGGCCGGGTGACGCTGCGGGCGCGCAGGGAACCGGTGATTACTTGTTTAAAGAATTAATTCATTAGTTAGCGATTACTGCGAGGCTTTTGAATTACAGCAGGCGAGAGTAGAGTGCTGGGGATATTCCTGGTGTTTGGCAGGAAAAGCGGAATTATGAGGCATCTTGAAGTGACATTCTGTTGTGTTCTAAAGTACGTTGGAAGTTGTCAGGAATGACGATGCAAGTGGGGTCGGAGAAAGTCCTGGATTTAATTTTGGTTTTATTTTGTAGTTATTACAAGCACTTATATCTTATTTCCCCCTTTTTGGCTTCAGCGTTTATTTCAGAATTCTTTTCCGTATCGCGACAGCGTGACTTTATTAAAAAACATAATTTAAGTAAGGTGACAAAAATTGACATCAGTTCTGCCTGCAGGACAGAAGGGTCATCCCCATAACGTCACCAAAAAACGAGTTAATGACGGAACTAGTACTAAATTTTTATTTTGATATTTAAAGTCGCGTCTCCCGTCACAGAATTCCCGCGCTTGCCCGTTCCCAAAATGGCCGCCGGGGGGCGCCGCGCCCTCACTGCCTGCCCGTTCTCAAAATGGCCG
The DNA here is from genome assembly GCA_035584835.1 of Tangara arthus. Lineage (NCBI taxonomy): Eukaryota > Metazoa > Chordata > Aves > Passeriformes > Thraupidae > Tangara > Tangara arthus. The sequence goes on along the minus strand of JAWMQZ010000132.1, from coordinate 74,333,239 downwards.
CCGGGGGGCGCCGCGCCCTCACGGCCTGCCCGTTCTCAAAATGGCCGCCGGGGGGCGCCGCGCCGGCGCTGCCTGCCCGTTCTCAAAATGGCCGCCAGGGGGCGCCGCGCCCTCACGGCCTGCCCCTTCTCAAAATGGCCGCCGGGGGGCGCGGCGCCCTCACGGCCTGCCCGTTCTCAAAATGGCGGCCGGGGGCATCGCTGCCCGTTCCCAAAATGGCGGCAGGTGGCGTCACTGCGTCCCACGCTGCCCTGCCCCAAGATGGCGGCCGGGCGGGAGCGGAGCGGGGCGGCCGCGCCTGCGCCCGTGCCAGCGGTGCATGCCGGGCGTCCTGCCCGCCGTGACGCTGCACATCGCACCCGGCGCCGCCACCGGGGCCCGCGGCCATGGCGGGCGTGAAGGTGATCGCCAACGACACCGAGTTCCAGCCCGAGCTGAGCGCCGCCGGCTCCCGCCTGGCCGTGGTGAAGTTCACCATGAGGGGGTGAGTGAGGGCGGGGGGCGGCTTCTGCGCACCCGTTCCGCCTCAGGCTCCCGGGAAGGGCTCCGCTGTTCCCGTGTTTTTATTCGGGGTTCCCCGGCGCGGTTTGCAGCGTGAGGGGCGCTCCGGAACGCGTCAGTGCAGTCGCAGCATCAGCGCCTTTCTAAGTTCCATGATTTTTAACACAATGTTCCCGGCTCCTGGGATAAATTCCCGGTTTTCCCGCCGAACCCGCTGCCCGCGGACCCGCCAGCCCTCAGGCGCTCTGAGGGAGCAGGGGCTGCGCTGGTTTAAAGCCCCGTTAAAGGGCAGGAAAGTGATGAGAACAAGGCACGGACAACACTAAAAACAACTTAAAACTTGGGAAAACATCTTTTGCCCCATAAAACTTGGCTGGATCCGCACCCCGTTTGCCCGGGACAAGTAGATTATCCCTTTTCCCCTTCTCAGCAGGGAGGTGCGGCTGTGGTGAAATCGAGATGAATTTGTCACCAAATAAACCTCAACATCTGAATTATCCCGTTAATTTGTGAAATCAGGGAGAATAGTGATAATCTCGGGGTTTTGGGGGTTCATAGGACACCTCATTGTTTTTTGGCTGCTGTCTCTTAGTTATGGGTGGTTTTGTGCCAATTTTCTACGTCGGGGTTATTTTATTCCACTTTTTGTTTCTCTTTCTCGGTGAGAAACTCCCTTTACAGGAATTGGTGCAGCTGAGCACTTCCTACACTTTTGCTGACGCAGAATAAGTAAAAAATACACATTTCCATCCAAGGCAGTGCAATCGAATCAAAAGAAACCAACTCTGTCCTCCCAGGGCCAAATAAACATGGGGATAACATGTTATAGGTGTAAATGAGCTTTGTTGTGGGAACAATTTGATACGTGTTGACCATTAAATATTTAAGTTGTGTGTAAATATAATTTTTTCCCAGGAGGTAGTATGGACTAATGATAGGAGTTTTTTGTTGCTTTTGCCCTCCTTTGTAACACTTTCTTGAGCAGGACTGTGGTAAAAATGCTGCACATAAAGACAATAAATTGCAGATTACCAATTGTCATCCTTCATTGGATCAGCAGCTGGCAGCCAGGTAGAGAGGCTGCTTTTACAGCAGGATATCAGGAAGAGCAGGAACATTCTAATTCCATTTGGGGCAGGCAGTGAAAAAGAAACCAAGAGTGGAATTCAGTGGAAGTGTCACTTTTCCCACAGGTGCGGCCCTTGCCTGCGGATCGCGCCCGCCTTCAACGCCCTGAGCAACAAATACCCACAGGCAACGTTCCTGGAGGTGGACGTGCACCAGTGCCAGGTGTGTGCTCCAGAACCTTCCTGCTGCCCGGGACATGGGGACAGGGCAGGGCACAGGAACCCTGACAGTGACTTCTCCCAAACTGGGAGACCAGAATCCCTCCTGAGGAGAAATATTCCTGCTGTGCTGCCCTTCCTTTGAGCAGTGTGAAAGCACAGTGATTCATTCATTCATTTTTCCTCCGCCCCAAATAGTACTTTAGATATTGCACACAGCACTAGGGTGAATTAAAGGCAGAAATAAATAAATGGGTTTATTGGTAGCTCCCAGTGGTGCAGGTGAGACTGACTGAAGCACTCATGGGGATTCCTGTGTGCTCCCAGGGCACGGCTGCCACCAACAACATCTCAGCAACGCCCACGTTCCTGTTCTTCCGGAACAAGGTGCGCATCGACCAGTACCAGGGAGCAGATGCCGTGGGCTTGGAGGACAAAATCAAACAGCACCTGGAGAACGATCCTGGCAACAGCGAAGACACAGACATCCCCAAGGGATATGTGAGTATCCCCCCAGAGCTTTATGGGAGTGCTTGTGGAGCTCAGGTGGTTTTCAAATGTACTTGAAGTCAAATAGTTGGATTTTAGAGAAAATCACTCGTCCGGGCTTTCTTTTCCAGAAAAAAAAGTAAATATTGACATATACGTGTTTCCTGAGAATGAAGAATGTCCCTAGTCATTAAAATGCATTTTGTGTGCCATACTGTGTGCTCTCTGTCCCCAGATGGATCTGCTGCCCTTCATCAACAAGGCTGGCTGCGAGTGCCTCAACGAGAGCGACGAGCACGGCTTCGAGAACTGCCTGCGCAAGGACTCCTCCTACCTGGAGTCCGACTGCGACGAGCAGGTGTGCTGCACGTGGGCCAGGGGCTGCCCATGGTGCAGGGATGTTCTGAGGGGCTGGGAGCCTGCAGGAAAGGGTGTGCTGCCCAGGGATCCAGGGATGTTCTCGTGCAGGTTCCAAGGGTGTGCTGCCCATGGATGCAGGGATGTTCTCGTGCAGGCTCCAAGGGTGTGCTGCCCATGGATGCAGGGATGTTCTCCTGCAGGCTCCAAGGGTGTGCTGCCCATGGATGCAGGGATGTTCTCGTGCAGGCTCTGAAGTTTTCCACCCTGAGAATGCCCAGGCACAGGGCAGTAAAGGGCCAGGATGGGTGGGACAGGGAAGTGAGCCCAGCATTTTATTCCAGAGCTGCCCTATCCCTGTCTCCTGTGCTGGGTTGGTTCCAAGTGCACAAACCAGTGTGTAATTCTGTTTTTTCCCTCCACAGCTGCTCATCACTGTTGCTTTTAGTCAGCCTGTCAAGCTTTACTCTATGAAACTGCAGGGGCCAGACAATGGTGAGTGCTGCAGGTAGAATTATTTATTGTTGGTTGATGGGCAAAGATGAGGGTTTGATACACAAATCAAAGGATTTATTAGAGATTGATACACAGAGTGTTTCTTACAGTTTGACACACAAATCAAAGTATTTATTATAGGTTGATACACAAAGTGTTTATTATAGGTTGATGCACACATACAAGTATTTATTATAGACTGATACACAAATATAAATATTTAGTATAGCTTCACAAATAAAAATATTTATTATAGGTTGATACACAAATAAAAATATTTATTATAGGTTGATACACACATAGAATTATTTATTAGAGAGTGATACACAAATAAAGTATTTCTTATACTTTGATACACACATAGATTTATTATAGATTGATACACAAATAGAAAGATTTATTATAGGTTGATACACACATAGAAATATTTATTATAGATTGATACACAAATATTTACTATAGTTTGATATGCAAATAAAATATTTATTATAGATTGATACGCACATAGAAGTATTTATTATAAATTTATACACAAAAAAGAAATATTTATTATACGTTGAAACACAAATATTTAGTATAGTTTGATGTACAAGTAGAAATATTTATTATAGATTGATTCACAAATATTTACTATAGTTTGATACACAAATAGAAATATTTATTATAGGTTGGTACACACATAGAAGTGTTTATTATACATTGATACACAAAGAGAATTATTTATGGATACACACATACAAGTATTTATTATAGATTGATGCACACATAGAAGTATTATAGATTGATACACAAATAGAAATATTTATTATAGGTTGATACACAAATAAAGTACTTGTGGTAGTTTGATACACAAATAGCAATATTTATTACAGGTGGATAAACACATAGAAGTATTTAGTACAGGTTGATACACAAATAAAGTATTTCTTACAGTTTGATGTACACATAGATTTATTATAGATAGATACACAAATAGAAATATTTATTGTAGATTGAAACACAAATAGTAATTGTAGTTTGTTACAAAAATAAATATTTATTATAGATTGATGCACACCCAGAAGTATTACAGATTGATACACAAAAAGAAATATTTATTATAGGTGGATACACACATTGAAGTATTTTTTACAGATTGATACACAAAATATTTATTGCAGTTTGATACACAAACAGAAATATCTATTGTAGGTTGGTACACAAAGAGAAGTATTTACTGTAGTTTGACACACACATACAAGTATTTGTTATACATTGATACACAATCCAAAGTATTTATTAAAGTTTGAGACACAAATGGAAATATTTATTAGAGATTGATGCACACAGGGAAGTGTTTGTTATAGATTGATACACACATACGAGTATTTGTTATAGATTGATGCACAAATTATTTATTGGAGTTTGATACCCCAATCGAAATATTTATTATAGGTTGATACAGAAATAAAGTATTTAGTGTAGTTTGATACACAAATCAGTTTTTATTATAGACTGATACACAAATGGAAGTATTTCTTATAGATTGATACATGAATTATTTATTGTAGTTTGATACACAAATAGAAATATTATTATAGGTGGATACACAAATGAAGTGTTTATTATAGGTGGATACACACATAGAAGTATTTATTACAAATTGATACACAATACTTTGTAGTTTGATACACAGATAGAAATATTTGTTACAGATTGTTGCGCACATAGAAGTGTTCTTCATTGATACACCAAAAGAAATACTTACTATAGGTTGATACACAAATAAAGTATTTACTGTAGTTTGATACACAAATACGATATTTATTACAGATTGATACACACGTAGAAGGATTTATAGTTTGGTAGGCTGCAGAGAGATACCTGGCTGTAATTCCAGGCCAGAGTGAGATCCACAGAAATCTTCCCCATATTTTGTAGTAACCCAGTCTCCTGACTGGGTTCTGCCATCCCTTGGGACTGTAATTCCCATTTCCCTGGGTGTGTCCCAGGGCCCCAAATCCATGCCTGGGGACTGTAATTCCCATTTCCCTGGGTGTGTTCCAGGGCAGGGCCCCAAATCCATGCCTGGGGACTGCAATTCCCATTTCCCTGGGTGTGTCCAGGGCCCCAAATCCATGCCTGGGGACTGTAATTCCCATTGCCCTGTGTGTGTCCAGGGCAGGGCCCCAAATCCATCAAGATTTTCATCAACCTGCCGCGCTCCATGGACTTTGAGGAGGCGGAGCGCAGCGAGCCCACGCAGGCGCTGCAGCTGGGCCCCGAGGACATCAGGGAGGATGGCATCGTGCAGCTGCGCTACGTCAAGTTCCAGAATGTCAACAGTGTCACTGTGAGTGCCACCAGCTCGGGGAGTGTCACTGCTCTCATAGTCTTGGTTTTCTGTCAGAGCCCAGCGAGCCTGGGACTGTGGGAATCCCAGCTGGGGGGTTTTGCAGGCTGCCAGGAAAACAGCACTGCTCTCTGAATAATTATTACATGAAGAGACAGAGATGTGTAGAGTGGAAAAAAAACTGTGATTTGGTCAGGTCCCACATCTGGAGCAGCTGGAAGAGGGAGGAGACGAGGTGTGCAGATGTCAGAACCCAGCACATCCCTCTGGCTGTCCTGAGCAGCCAGGACCCCTGCCAGGGGCCTCAGAGCCCAAAACACCCGTGGGTTTGATTATGAGCCATGGAGCAAATGACCAACCTTAGATGAAGATCTGCAAGTCATGACAAGTTAAGTAGAATAATACAGAAGTTATCACGAGGTGGAAAAGTAGATTTTAAGGTTTCTGGTATGGAGGGAACTGGGTGTGTCCAACCTTTCTCCTTCTTCTTCCTGGCCTCCATCTTCTGCTGTGCTGTTGGCACTTCCAGATTGGTTTAGAGTAGAAACTCAGTGTCTAGCACAGGTGATGGGTGTTGGAAAGGAATTGTAAATATTGTACATGAAGTTTTTAGTATAAAGACATAACACAGAGTGCCTGGAGCTGTCCTGCTGGACAGACCTCAGCAGGACAAGAAAAAGAATTTTTTAGATAAGGTACAATAAACAACCTTGAGAACCCTGACTCCTCCTGCAAGCGCCAGGCTGGGAAAAAAGACTTTGAACTCTTCTCAAAGTCACTCTGACAAGTAGAGATCCCACCAACAGGGATCTGACCCCATGGTTCAGAAGGCTGATTTATTATTTTATCATGGCTCCAGCTGATGCTGTAGGTATTAGTGCAGGGGTGAAATTCAAGTCTGAACTCCTTGTTTTGGCTTTTCCCCTCTGCAGTTGTTTGTGCAGTCCAATCACGGTGACGAAGAGACGACGAGAATCACATATTTCACATTCATTGGCACTCCAGTGCAGGCCACCAACATGAACGACTTCAAACGAGTGAGCTCCTTGCTTTGATTTTTTATTTTCATACAAAATCAAAGAAATCATTCATTTGATTTATTTTTGATTTTCAAATACACTGCTTCAATATTTATGGTACAAATTTCAGAGCGCTAACGCCAACGTGGCACCTACTTAATTCTTAGCAGCAAAACTTGATCTTAACTAAAACTTCATTTCTTTTTTTCACTAAAACTTCATTTCTCTGCTGCTAATAAGTTAATAAAGGAGTTGAACAGCTTTTCCTGCCCTTCCCTGCCACTCAAGATCGTTCAAAAATCATTCTGCTGTTCTAAAATAAACACAGATTTTAGACCTCCCTCATTCTCCCAGACTAGAAACACTGGCTGCCAGTGTTTCTTCTTTTCCCATTTTTTTGCCATTTTCCCATCTTTTCCCCTTTTTCTCCTGTTTTTTCTATATTTCCCTTTCTTTTGCCTATTTATGCCCATTTTCCCCTCTCATTTCCCCCAAAATCTCAATTTTCCTCCCTTTTTTCTCCTTTTTCCTCATTTTCCTGCCTTTTGTCTCATCTTTTTCCCACTTTTCCCATATTTTTTTCATTTTCCTCAACATAACCACTTTCCCCCTCTAAAATACTTCATTTTTTCCCCCAAATTACCATTTTTTCCCTATAAAATTCCCACTTTCTCCCAAAATCCAAAACACTGGGGATTTTGATGGGAAAAATGGGGATTTTGGGGGGAAAAAAGGGAATTTTGATGGGAGAAAAAGGGAATTTTGGGGAAAACAAAAGAGAACTTTGCGGGGAGGGAAATTGAGAATTTTGGGAGGGAAAATGGGGATTTTTGAGGGGGAAAAAAGGGAATTTTTGGCAAAGAGAGTTGACTGTGCTCTTTCCTCTTGCAGGTAGTGGGCAAGAAGGGAGAGAGCCACTAGGAAGCCATGGGAAGCCTGGTTTTCCTTTCTCCATTCCTGGCGAAGTGCTGCCATAAGCAGGGACTGTCCCTTTGATTTGCTGCCATTCCCAATAAATCATTGCTTTAGCTGGAGCATCTTCCTCATCTCTTCCTCCTCCTCCTGCTGCTGCTGCTGCTGCTGCTGCTGGATTTGTAAATAAAGCCGCTGACTTTTGCCAAGGTGCATTTGCTTCTTGCAGGAAGGAAGTGAGGCTGTCCCAGGGCTGCTGAGAGGTTCACGTGGCACCTGCAAGGAAGGTTGGAGTTTGTGTTCTCCCACACGCTTCAGGGTCATCCCCTGGAAATCAGGGCACAGGAAACAGTTTGTAGAATTACTCTGGTTCTTTATTTTATTGATGGCATCTTTAGGGTTCATCCCCTGGAAATCAGGGCACAGGAAACAGTTTGTAGAATTACTCTGGTTATTTATTTTATTGATGACATCTTTAGGGTTCATCCCCTGGAAATCAGAGCACAATAGAAATTTTAAGGTAGGTGGATACAAAATATTTCTTGTAGTTTGATACACAAATAGAAATATTTGTTATAGGTTGATACACACATAGAAGTATTTATTATAGATTGATACACAATTAGAAATATTTATTATAGATTGATACACGCATACAAAAACTTATTATAGACTGATACATAAATAGGAATATTTATTATAGGTGGATACAAAAATAAAGTATTTATTGTAGTTTGATGCACACATAGAAGTGTTTATTATAGATTTGTAAGTATTTATTATAGATTGATAATCTATACACAAATATATATTATTTGTAATAGATTGATACACAAATAGAAATCTTTATTGTAGATTGATACAGAAATTATTTATTATAGAATGATACACAAATAGAAATATTTATCATAGGTGGATACACAAATATTTATTGCAGTTTGATACACAGATAGAAATATTTATTCTAGGCTGGTAGAAAAAGAAAGTATTTATTCTAGAGCACAGGCCACAGGTTGTAGAATTATTCAGGGTATTTATTTGATTCATGAACTTGATTTGGATTCTGGAACTTTATTTCGATTCATTTCTTTGTATTCTGGAAATTTCTTGGATTCATGACAGTTTTAGGGTTCATTTCTCTCTGGTTTAGGAGGGAATGTTGATTTTCCAGCCAGCTAAGAATTGTTGGGGTTCATTTCCCAGGAGGAACCAGCAGCACATCCCCAGGAGCAGCAGAATTCATTAATTCCCCTCATTAATCTCAGTGTAAAGTGAATTTTTGAATGGCAGGAGTGCCATGGAAGGTGAGTTCCTTGCAGAAATGGAATTTATCCCAGGCCAGGCTGGAATTGAAAACATTCAAAGCACATTTGAGTTCCTTTTTCATCAATAAAAATAAAATAACAATTTTAAAACCTACAAAGAAATAAAAAAACCCTAAAAATCCCCAAAATAAAAATAACCATTAAAAAAAGAAAAGAAAAAGCCTAAAAAAACCCCAAAATAAAAATAAGACTTAAAACCAAATTAAAATCCTAAAAAATCCCCAAAATAAAAATAAGAATTAAAAAATAAAACCAGACCCCCAAACATTGCAATTAAAAAGAAAAATAGATTAAAAAAATTTTAAAAACTAAAAAACCGCAAAAAATAAAATAAAATAAACAACAAAATAAAAAGCAAAACCCCCACAATAATAAAAAATAAAGAGAAATAGAAAACCATGAAGAAATAGAAAAAACCCTAAGAAAACCCCAAATAAAAATAACAAAAAAAGAAAATAAAAACCAGCCCCACAAAACATTTAAAAATAATTTTAAAAGAAAAATAGATAAGAGACAAAAATAATAAAAAAAAACAAAAAACCCCTCACAAAAATAAAATAAAATAAAATAATAAAATAAAGAAAAAGAACCCACCAAAATAATAAAAAATAAAGTAAGAAAACACACAAAAAATAAACCCACCACTGAAAATAACAATAAAAATCAAATAAAAAGAAAAATTCCAAAAGAATAAAAAATAAAGGAAGAAAACACACAGAAATAAACCCCACCAAATGAAGTAGCAATAATTAAAATATAAAATAAAAAACCAAGATAAAATACAAAAAGAAAACTAAAAAACCACCCCCAGCAATGTAAAAAATAATTAAAAATAGAATTAAAAAATCCACAGAGAAAAACCCACAAAAATTAAAATAAAAATAAAATAAAACCCGACCCCTCCCAATATTTAAAAATGAAATAGGAAAAAACCAAAACCCTCCCGAAAAATTATAAAAATCATTTAAAATAACGAAAATGGGAAAAGCTCCCTAGAAATAAAGATTAAAAATCTTCCAAAACTCCCCCCCAAAATTAATAAAAATAGAAAATAACCAAAAAAATCAAAATAAAAAATATAAAAAAATATTTTTAGACATCTAAAAGGAACAATAATATTTAAAAAACAGAAAAAACTTTTAAAACCTTTAAAAAATCTCCCAGAAATTATAAATAAAATTAAGAAATAAAATAAAATAAAATTAAAAAATAAAATAAAAGTAGGAGTAAAATAAAAATACCAAAAATGATTAAAAGCCAACATAATTATAATTAAAATTAGGAATAAAGCAGAAAAAAAGAGCCCAACAAAAATAGAAAGAAATATACGCAGAAAAAAATTAAATTAAAAACAGAATAATAAATTAAAAATAAAAATAAGAATAAAAAATAAATACAAAATAAAATAAAATTAAATAAGGTAAAATAAAATTAATAAAAATTAAATGAAATAAAGTAAAATAAAATAAAATGATAAAAATAAGAATAAAAAAGAAAATAAATACAAAATTAAATTAACTTAGGTGAAATAAAATATAATAAAAATTAAAGAGAATAAAGTTAAATAAAATAATGTAGAATTAAATAAAAATTTTTGGAATATAAAAGAAAGTAAAATAAAGTGGAATAAAATAAAATAATTTTAAAGAAAACCATCAAAATAGAAATTGAAAATAAAAATATTAAAAGAAATTTTAATAAAATAAAGTAGGACAAAATAAAATATAATTAAATAAAAATAAAATAAAAATAAATAAAGTAAAAATAACATAAAGAAAATACAATAGAGAAATGAAATAAAATTATAAAGTAAGCAAAATAAAAAAATTACGTTAAAATGAAGTCATAGAATAATTAAATAAATGAATAAAATAAAATACAATTAAGGAAAGTAAAATCAGAATAAATTAAAGTAAATAAAATAAAAAATTAAGATAGAAATTGAAGAAATTTAAATAAAAATAAAATTGAAAACTAAAATTGAAATATAAATAAATAAAGATAAAATAATAAAATAATAGAGTAAACAAATTAAAAAATAAAGGAATAGAATAAAATAAAAAATAGAAAAAATAAAAATTAAAAAAAAATTAACCAAAAAAATAATTAACCAAAAAATCCTGAACAAGTTTAGAAATTTTTAAAAAAAAAGAAAAATGGAAAAATACCACAAAGGAAAAATACGAAACCATATGAAGAAGTGAAAAAAAAAAAGCGAAACCACGGAAATTTCAAACCCACTATAGAATGGCACAAATGGCAGAGCAGGAGGCGGCAAAATCCCCGCAGAGCGGGGCGGCAGCCGCGGAGCGGTGGGCAGGGAAATCCGCGGGGGGACTGGTGGGCAGGGCGGGCACGGTATGGACTGCATAGAGTGTGTGCAGTGTGTGCAGTGTGTACAGTGTGTGCAGTGTGTGCAGTGTGTACAGTGTGTGCAGTGTGTGCAGTGTGTGCAGCTATGGCAGGTCATGTACAGTGTGTACAGTGTGTGCAG
>JAWMQZ010000132.1:74299515-74313053 GCA_035584835.1 Tangara arthus | reverse complement strand
ACCCCGGCGGTGGGTGCCCGCTCCCTGCCCAAGGGCTGGCACACCCAGGTGCCCTGGATACCCCGGCGGTGGGTGCCCGCTCCCTGCCCAAGGGCTGGCACACCCAGGTGCCCTGGATACCCCGGCGGTGGGTGCCAGCCCGCAGCAGCAGCAGCAGCCGCAGGCAGAGCTCCGCAGCACTAACGAGGCGGAGATGCCGGTCCCGCTAAATGAGGCTCATTAGAGCCGCGCTCGGAGCCACCGGCAGCGAGAGGCGCCCCAATTCCTCTAATGCCCATCGAGGGCGGCTCCTGCAGGTTCCGCGCAGCACCTGCGGCAGCCCGAGCCCCGAGCAGGGAGGAGCCGATGGATTGGGGAGCAGGTAATGACAATTCCCATCCCAGCAGCTCCTAACGCAGCCTCATCCCGGGAATGCGGCACATCCAGCTCATTACAGGCAGAGGTTTGCACTCCCACTGCTGCGGGAAGATGGAGCATTTCTCAAATTTCATTCCTAAAGCAATTAGTTTGCCATCCTCTAAATGCCTCCTTTATCCTGCACGCATTATCCTTCCCTGGGAATCGCTATTGGAGCTGGAATGCTGGGAATGGTGGGAAAAGTACAAACGGAGGGGGGAATGATCCAGCCCTGGATCCACGGGATCTGCTCCAGGGGAAACGATCCAGCCCTGGATCCATGGGATCTGCTCCAGGGGAAATGATCCACCCTGGATCCACGGGATCTGCTCCAGGGGAAATGATCCACCCTGGATCCATGGGATCTGCTCCAGGAGAAATGATCCACCCTGGATCCATGGGATCTGCTCCAGAAGCCCAGCCCTGGATCCCAAATTTATATAACTTTATATAATTTCTATAACTTTATAAAATCTATAACATTAGATATAATAGAGACACCTTATTACCCCTGTATACCCACCACAACTTTATCAATTCCGAATGATCTGTTTGAGCTGCTGCTCCCCCAGAGTTCTCCATTCGGAACAAGCCCTGGCACTGAGGACCCTTTGGAAAATCCCCCCTCCATGCCACACCTGATAAATCCATATTTCAAAGGGCCACTGATTATTTTGGAGGCTCAAAGGCTCCCAAACACCTCCTGCACTTTCCAAAATCACCTCCTGGGAGTGTGTTGCGGAAATGCCCCTGGGAAATCTGATTTTAGGCGCACATGGACAAATATTTTGCTTCTCTACCGTTTCCCTCACTGATACAAACAGAGGAAGCCAGAAGTGGAGCAGACACGGGACAGGGCCTGGAGTCCGTGTGTGCTGGGAGACCCCCGGAGCCATCCTGTTATTCCTGGGGTCCCAGCAATGAGGGGCAAACAAACCCCAGGTTATTAAAGCCCGGTACCGTGCTGGTGAAGAGCTGCGAGGCTCTGGAACGAATGTGTGAAACACCACGGAGCGGGACATTGCCAGAGCAATCCCCCCTCTCCTGCAGAGCCCCCTTTGGCCGGGCTTTGCGTGTCCCTGCGCCACCCGGCCGGGCAGGAGGAGCTGGGGACCGGCTGGGGATGCTCCGCAGCGCTGTTACGGAGCTGCCCCGGCTTCCCGCACCGATCTCTCGCGGCCCCTCGGTGTCCCGGCAGCTGTTCCCATCTCCTCCCCGCAGGTATCGGCGGCATTAGTGCAGCCTGGCCTGCTCGGCGGCGCAAGGAGCGGCTGTGTAATTGCATTAGCCACGCTCCGGCTCGCCGCGGGGGCGCTGCCTCCATCGCTCCTTCCCTCCTTCCCTCCCTCCCGCGCTCATTTTCCAGCCCGTGGCCCCGAGCCAGGTAGGAAGCCGCACACCTGGCAGCACCTTCAGCTCTCTCAGAGGAAAACCGCTGCGTCCCCAGCCCATCTGGGAGCGCTTCCAGGACACGCCGGAGTCCCTGCGAGATGCTCGCTGCACCTCGGGGGTCTGTGGTGGGTGAAAACCGTGGAATTTCTGCTGGAAATCCTGGGAATGGGTGAGGCACACCTCGGTCACCCCCCAAACGCACAAAGATTTAGCGGGTTCCAAACTCACCCCCACACTTCCTGACTGATTCTCCTTGATTAAACCAGCTCTATTTCACAGCTCCATCCTAGGAAACCCGGGATTTGCCTCCATCAGAACCACAATGAAAGAAACAAACAAATCTCAGTCCTGGGAAGCTGCTCCAACACTCTGTAAGTTTTTCCAGGGATGATGCTCGAAGCACAGCTCTGGTTTGGGGATCCCCAGAGACTGAGAGACCCTTACCCAAAGCAAGCACACGGCCTCGCTGCCACCCCACTGCCATGAACCCGGGCGCGAACCCGGATTTGGGGCTGCGGAGCCCCCCCTGGCTGGCACAGAGCCCCCTTTGCCCAGCCTGGCAGCAGGAAGGAGCTGCAGAGCCCGAGGGCAGCTCCCGGCTGAGCCCAAACCACGGCGGCTTAAGAGAGGCCTTGGATCTCCCTTTGGAGCAGGATTAGAGGCTGTTTGTCCTCCAGATCCACACCAGAAGGAGCCAACTTTAATCTCCTGCAGGGCCTTGTTATCCTCTTTTCTGAGACTCATCCCATCGGATGTGCAGCCTCTCCAGAGCCCCTTCAGCTGCCCGAGGTGGGGCAGGGAAATGCCCCTGCCTGTGCCTGGTTATGTCCCACATGGAAAACCTCTCCACAGCCTGGATCTGCCTTCATGGGAGCTGTCTGGGCCACACACCAATTAACAACTCCCCAGCAGCCACATTCCCTGGAGCAGTTTCAAAACATCAGCACAGCTGCCTGTGACAAAAAGGTGCTTCCTTCACCCCTCATTAATTTTTCCAGTGATCTGGCACTTGCTATGGCTAATGGACAAGGGGAATGATTAATCCCCATCTTTTTGGTGGAGATCAGGATAGAGTGAGGAAGGAAGGGAAGCTGTAATGAGACCCATTCCCATGTAGTTATATTTGAAGAATCTCAGAGTACGGTTCTTCCATCCTCTGCAAAGGCACGGAGGATTTCAAAAGGACACATCTCAGTTCACCCCTCATTCCAGCATTCCCCAATGAGAAATTCCAATGGCAATAAAGCAGGGAACTCGCTGTGCCAGTGGCAGCCTTTGAACGGATGGCTTGGCGAGGGAGAGGAGGGAAGGAAGCACTCAAACCTCTCATCAGATGTTCTGAAAATTATTTCAGCTGCTAAAAATGCTAAACAAATTCGGATTTCAAAGGCCATGTTCCAAACCCTTCCCCTTTGATAATTGCTTTTTTCGTTTTTTGAAGCCATCTGTCATAGATTTCATTCCAGCCTCAGAGGGCCGACGTTCCCCTCACGGAGCGCCCGGGTTGGGGAATGCGGCAGCTCCCCGGTGAGGCCTTGGGACCCCTTCCAGTGTTCCAGGGGGCTCCGGGAGAGCTGCAGAGGGACTTTGGACAAGGAACGGGATGCTAGGACAAGGGGAGAGGCTTCCCTTTGGAAACGGGACATCGGAAGGCGGTGTCTGTCCGTGAGGGGGCTGAGCCCCGACCCAGCCCGCCCACAGCAGCCGCGGCTGCCCCATCCCTGCAAGTGCCTCAGGGGGCTCCATTAGAGCTGCAGAGGGACTTTGGACAAGTAATGGGATGCCAGGACGAGGGGAGCAGCTTCCCTTTGACAGACGGGACATTGGGAGGCGGTTTCTGCCCGTGAGGGGACATCGGGAGGCGGTTTCTGCCCGTGAGAGGGCTGAGCCCCGGTCCGGACCGACCCGCCCACAGCAGCTGTGGCTGCCCCGTCCCTGAAATTGTTCCAGGGGTCTCCAGGAGAGCTTGAAGAGGGACTTAGGACAAGGCACAGAATGCCAGGACAAGGGGGAGCGGTTTCCCTTTGACAGACGGGCCTAGATGGGACATTGGGAGGCTGTTTCTGCCCGTGAGGGGACATCGGGAGGCGGTTTCTGCCCGTGAGGGGACATTGGGAGGCCGTTTCTGCCCGTGAGGGGCTTGAGGCCCGGCCCGGCGCGCCCACAGCAGCTGCGGCTGCCCCATCCCTGGAAGCGTTCCAGGGCAATTTGGAATTACCTGGGCCGTGGCAGGTGCAGGTGTGGCACCGGGTGGTCCCCGAAGCAGCCTCCGTGCCGAGCCGCCGGTGTCTCCGCGCTCGCTCCGCGCCGCCGGGGCCGCTCCGCTCCGTGAGGGGAAACCCGGGGCGACAGCGCCCCCTGGCGGCCCGAGCGCTGAGGGAGCGCGAGCGCGAGAAAAGGGCGGGAAAGCGGCGGGGACGGCTCCGCTGTGAGGGGACAGCGCCGCTATGGCAGGGACAGCTCCTCAGGGCAGTGACAGCTCCCCATGGCAGTGACAGCTCCTCAGGGCAGTGACAGCACTACTATGGCAGTGCCACTTCCCCATGGCAGTGACGCCGCTGTCCCAGGTTGCTCCAGGCCCCGTCCAGCCCGGCCTTGGGCACTGCCAGGGACCCAGGGGTAGCCACAGCTGCTCTGTGCCCCCTATGCCAGAGCCTGCCCACCATGCCAGGGAACAATTCCCTCCTCAAATGCCGCCTAAAGTCTCCAGCTGAAGGCCACCAGCCCAGCTGTCCCTCACGACCCAGCAGGTTGTGTTTTATTCCCCAAACAATGTGTTGGGAAGGTTGGAGATGTGCAAAACACTTTCCATGTGGTGATGTTTCCATGTGCTGTGGGTGACCCTGGTGGCCCCAGCAATGTCCCTTTGGGTGACTCTGGTGGCCCCAGCAATGTCCCTTTGGGTGACTCTGGTGGCCCCAGCAATGCTCCCTGGGTGACCCTGGTGGCTCGGAATGTCCCCCAGGAGCCCCATGCCAGGTGCCCACACCCCACAGCACCCACCAGGAGCCGTTTTGGTGCTGTGCTGGAGAGTGATTTATATTTACCCCCATTCCAGCCGCAGTTCTTTTTCCAGGTGCTGAGCTCCTTGCATTTTATTTTTTTCAGTCCTGCCTGTGAAATCTGACGGTCCTGAGGGTCTCTTTTGACATTCCAGCAACATTTTAGCTGGGTTTGTAGGGAACGCACCAGAGAGAGGCAAAGTCTGGTGTGCTGGTGCAGGCGGCGAGGCTCCTGCGCGGGCAGTGCCCTCCCGTACCCCCGGGATGCCCGGGCAGCAGCCCCGGCAGCGCTGCCAGGCTGGGCACGGCGCCGGCTGCCGCGTGAATCCCCGGGGAGCCGCGCAACGAGCGGGGCCGTGCGGGCGGGCGGGCGGGAGGAGGAGCGGGGGCAGCCCGGGGCCGGCGGCTCGCGGTGGCGGCAGCCGGGAACGCGCCCAGGGAACGGCGCGATTGGATTAGAAAAGGCCACAGGGTGAGCAGATGTTGTGGGCAGCAAGGCAGAGCTGCGAGGGGGGGCCGGCACTGGGGACGGGCTGGAGCGGGCGGGGAGCGCTGGAGGCGGTGAGGGAGGGAGGGAGGGATGGAGGGATGGATGGATGGATGGATGGATGGATGGATGGATGGATGGATGGATGGACGGATGGATGGACGGAACCAGTCTCTCGGGACTATTGCTGCAGCTACAGGGACAAATGGCAGTTTTCTGACACTGCCCTCATCCTTCAGACGCCGCAGGGATGCCAAAGCAGCACAAAGCCCCCCAGATTCAGCTCCCAGCCCAGCTCAGCCCCTGTGCATCTCCTCCCTCCTCCTCTACCCTGCCCAAATCCTCTGGGGTTTTGCTGCTTGGCCCCTTCCATTGCCATTGCCATCCCATTGTCACTGAGATTCCCACTGCCATTGCCATTGCCATCCCATTGTCACTGACATTGCCATTCTCACTGCCATTGTCACTCCCACTCTCATTGCCATTATCATTGCCATTGCCACTGCCAATCCCATCCCATTCCCAATTTCATCCCATTCCCATTCCCATTTCCAATCCCATTGCCATTCCCATTCCCATCCCATCCCATCCCATCCCATCCCATCCCATCCCATCCCATCCCATCCCATCCCATTCCTGGACGTGATTCCCGGGATAGCAGCAAGCCCAAGAGCAGGAGAGAATCCCACTGAAAAATGAGCAGTTCCCTCTTGAGACTTGAAGAAAAATGGGAAATTGAGTCAAGTAAAAAGTCCTGGAAACTGTTCCCTCCTGCTGGAATTTGGGCCTGTACAAGCCAAGTGCCCAGACATCAAAGCATTTACAAATGAAAATAAAATCAGCTCTGCTGGTGATGGGCTGGGGGAGAAAACCCCGACCCAAGAGGAGAATCCACATGGGGAGGAATTTTGCCCATGGAGCTGGGGGAGAAAACCCCGTCCCAAGAGGAGAATCCACATGGGGAGGAATTTTGCCCATGGAGCTGGGGTGGTGGTGTGGAAATGCCCCTGAAAAGGCTGCCCAGGACACCCGAGAGCCCAAATTCCAGAGGGTGAATCGGGGTCGCAGGAATTCCTCCTTTGCTCTTTATTTTACTGCGCAAAGCTTTGGGGGTAAAGATGGCCCAGCTGCTCGAGTGGTGACTTGGTCTTGGGGAAAAACCCTCAGTTCCAATCAGCTCTTTGAACAGCCAGTGGAAATGACAATTTTTAAAAGAAACTTTATATTCAGAGGAGAAAACGTGATTTTTAAACACTCGACCCCTCGGTTTACCTGGAATATTGATGGCCCCATCCCTGGAGCCAGAAGGGATGGGAATGGCAGAGAGGGATGGATGGTGCTCCTTAGGAATGAGCAGTTGTTTTCCAGAACTTGCATTTCACCTCATTTCAAATGCATTCAGCTCCCAATTAAAGAAATGAATCCATGCTCAAAAATGCAAATCAGAGCCCGTATCCATGAGAAAATTCCCGTTGCCTTCCCGCAGCTGGGAGCAGCCTGGGCAGAGCTGGGTGCAGGGCCATTATCCATAAATCCTGTAATCCAATCCAGCCCTTCCTACAACACTTTCACAGCACGCCGGGATTTTTTTTTTAAGGATATTTTCTATTTTCATCCCGTGATCCCGTGTAATACATAGTCTTGGCATTTCTTATCACTTCCAACCATGCCTTTCGCAATTTTTTTTATGTTTGTTCCAAATTTCAGGGCTGTGCATCCTTTTTGCCTCAGACCAAAAGCCTATCGCCCGTTCTCATCATTTTAATTAAACCGGGGCCAAGGCAGGGCAAATGTTTGATTTGGACTCCAAAGGTGCATGCAAATCACCAGCTCCATTTGATTCGGGACGGAAAGGCTCCATCCTTCCTGGATGTGGAATGGAGGAGCCTGCCAAAGCCAGGATGGGAATAAAAGCTGAATTCCCAGTGAATTAAGTGGAATTTTTGCAGGCATTGTTTTTAAGATCCGCAGCGAATCCGACGCTGTAAAAACTCGAGGCGAGTGCCGTTGGAATTCATCAACTCCCAACAAGCAGAGACTGAAATTTGCATGAAATGGCTCTGGAAACAAAATTTCCCAGCATGGGAATGATCTCCAAATCACTTCCCCTTGGAATGGCTTCCCATTAAAGGCACTTCCAAGTGTAGCTGTGGAAAACACACCTTGAGCTGGAACAGGATCCCACACAAGGAGTTGTTGGGAATTTTCTCCAATTTCCCACTGGGAATTTTCTCCAATTTCCCATTGGCATTGAGAACTTTCTCCAATTTCCCTAAGCCTTGGGAATTTTCTCCTATTTCCCTTTGGCTTTGGGAACTTTCTCCCATTTCCCTTCGCGAATTTTCTCCCATTTCCCAATGGGAATTTTCTCCAATTTCCCAACGGTTTCAGGAATTTTCTCCAATTTCCCATTGGGAATTTTCTCTAATTTCCCAATGGGAATTTTCTCTAATTTCCCACTGGCTTTGGGAATTTTCTCCAATTTCCCAATGGCTTTGGGAATTTTCTCCAATTTCCCATTGGCTTTGGGAATTGTCTCCAATTTGGACTCTCCTCCAATTTCCCATTGGCTTTGGGAATTTCCTCCAACTTCCCCCCATTGCCTTCGGGAATTTTCTCCAATTTCCCATTGGTTTTTGGGAATTTTCTCCAATTTCCCAATGGCTTTGGAAATTTTCTCCAATTTCCCCACGCCTTTGGAAATTTTCTCCAATTTCGCATTGGGAATTTTCTCCAATTTCCCACTGGGAATTTTCTCCAATTTCCCAACGGCTTCAGGAATTTTCTCCAATTTCCCATTGGGAATTTTCTCCAACTTCCCAAAGGCTTCGGGGATTTTCTCCAATGGGAGTTGCTCCTTCCCCGCCTGCCTCCTCCTGGCTGGAATGTTGTTTCAGCCCAAGCGGATTTGAGTTATTTATTGGGAACGTATTTTCCCAGGAAATAAATCGGAGGGGCTGTAATTTGGATGTAATGTTCCCCAAAAGCCATTCAGGCAAAATCTCTTTTTAACTGTGCCTAATTAGGGATCCGCACCAAAAACCGGGAGCAGCCGACGGAATGTTGATTATTTCTCTCACAAAGGGGAAAAATCATCAATTCTTTCTAATGGGATCTTTAATAATAAAACAGAACATAATCATTACTACCCAAGACTGATGGCTTCCATGGGGCTGCCTCGCCAGCGCTTGTCTGATTCCAGCTCGCAGCATTAATTATTGGAGACTAATTAGGCAAAATTGCAAGGGAAACCCTAATGAGAACGGGTCTCTGCGATTCTGCAATCCTGGAGCCCCTTCCTGCCATCCCAAGGTTGGAATTCTGGAGCCCCTTCTTGCCATGCCAAGGTTGGAATTCTGCAATTCTGGAATTCTGCAATTCTGGAATTCTGCAGTCCTGGAGCCCCTTCCTGCCATGCCAAGGTTGGAATTCTGAGCCCCTTCCTGCCATGCCAAGGTTGGAATACTGCAATTCTGGAATTCTGCAACTCTGGAGCCCCTTCCCGCCATTCCCAAGGTTGGAATCCTGCAGCCCCTCTGCCCGCTGGCTCCTCCCCGAGCTCCGGGAGCTCCTCCCCGGCATCCCCGGCGCCTCCCCGGGATCCACCTGCCGCTCTCCTCCCTCCCGCCCTCCTCGTGGAATGAATTAATGGACTAAAGGAGGGAAAGTGCCTCTCTGCCGGCTGCGGGGAGCTGCTTTCCCTGTTTCCTGCGGGCTGCTGCCGATATTTGGGCTCGGAAACGCTGCCGGAGTTTCCCGCAGCTGCCGCTGCCCTCGGAGAGCGGCGGCGCCGTCTCCGCCGCTTTTCCCCTCATTACCTAAGGAGATTAAAGGCTTTGGGCTCGCAAAGTCCGCTCTCTCTCCTCGGCGGGTATTTAGAGGGTTGTAATTCCCGATTAAGTTTCACTGCAGCTTCCCGGCGAGCGGGGATCCCCGCCGGAGGAGCGGGGCTGCCAGATCTCCCTGTCAGATGTGTGGCGCAGCCTAATGGGATTTACATGCCAGCGATTGCCGCAATCATCTGCCCCCAAAGCTCTTCCCATCGCACTTGTTCGGCGTCTCCAAAGTCATGATAAGGAATAAAAGCCAAGCGCTGCGAGGGCGAGATAAAATCGCCGCCTGTGCAGTGGCGAGCCTGGGACGCGCTGGGATCTCACCAGGAGCAAATCCAAGGGCTTCACCTTGGCTTTTCGATTTCCTATCACCAAAACTTCCCTAAATCCAGACAAGATGAAAATCTAGCCAAGGAGAGGCTGAAAATTCCCGTTCTTAGATCTGCTCTTTGTGCCTGGAGTTTTGGAGCTGCTGGGGAGGAAATCCCACCTGCAAGTCCATCCCTGACCCCTCCAGCTCTTCCAAGTGTATTCCCAAGCCTGAAATTGCACCTTAATATTGACAAAAGAATTGAAACTGCACCTGGATATTGACAAAATAACTGAAACTGCACCTGAACATTGACAAGAGAACAGAAATTGTACCTGAATATTGACAAGAGAATTCCTGGAGGAAAAAAGAAGCCTGGAATCCTCAGGGATTTTCATCCCATCCCCAGGAGACGAAGCAGGGTTAAACCTGTTGAGTTTAAGGAGCAGATTTTGGGGTGGGATTTAGGGAAAAACTTCCCCAGACCCAGACAAGGTCAGAGTTTTAGATTCGGTGCTGTGGCTGCAGAGCAGGGGCTGAGCCCCGCGCTGTGCCAGGCGAGCACGCAGGGGATGCCAGCGGGCACCGCGGCCCCGGGGGGCACTGCCAGCGCTCCTGGTGCTGCGGGGGGCACAGCCGGTGCCAGCAATTCCAGCCCAGCATCCCAGACTCCTGCTCAGACACTCAGCTTGGAAAAGCCTCCCTTCCTCCTTTCATGGGATTATGGAATGGTTTAATTCCATCATTCCAATATCCCATCACTCCATAATGGAATTCCAATACCCCAGATTCCAATATCCCATCATTCCATAATGGAATTCCAATATCCCATCATTCCAATATCACATCATTCCATAATGGAATTCCAACACCCCAGATTCCAATATCCCATCATTCCATAATGGAATCCCAATATCCCATCATTCCAATATCCCATCACTCCATTATGGAATTCCAATATCCCAGATTCCAATATCCCATCATTCCATTATGGAATCCCAATATCCCAGATTCCAATATCCCATCATTTCGTTATGGAATTCCAATACCCCAGATCAGATTCCTGCTGAGCTATTCAGCTTGGAACAGCCTCCTTTCCTCCTTCCATGGGATTCTGGAGTGTTTTAGGAATTCCATCCCACTATCCCCCTTCCATGGGATTCTGGGATGTTTCAGCGGGCCCTGGGCACCCAGTGCCAGCAGTTCCATGCCAATATCGCCCCTGGCAGTGGGTGCCGTGCCCTGGGTGCTGCCCCCAGCCCCTCTCAGCTCATCCTGGTTTTCCTGGCTCCTCATTCCCTCTGGGATCAGCCCCAGCTGCTCCCTGTGCCCTTTTCCCTGCTGAGCGGCTCAGAGTGCCAGGCTGGCACTGCCACCATTGCTGGGGGTGGCAGCTGTCCCCGCCTCTGCAGGGGTGGCACGAGCAGCAGGGAGCTGCTTTTCCTTCCCTCTCCCAGCAAATGCAGGTGTTCTGCAGCCCAGCCGTGCCCTCCGCAGCTCCCAGCCTGGCACGGCCGTGGCACAGGCAGGAGCAGCTGGCACTGTTTGGGCGGCTCTGCCCAGTTGGTTCATTGCTGCCCAGCTGTGTGGGCTGGCAAATGGCTCCTGCTGGCTTTGGGTGCCCGTTCAAACATTTCCCTGAGAGTGGGATGTGCCATCTGCTGCCAATCTGGGCTGTGTCTGCAACAGCTCCGCTGCCAGCGCCGTGCCCGTGGGCGCCGGGCACCCACAGCAGCCTGCAGAGCCGGCAGAGCCAGCCTGGCACCCAGTGACCCTGCAGAGCCGGCCTGGCACCCAGCAGGCACCCCCAGCCCGGGCAGTGCCCCCAGAGCCGCTCCCCGCCATGCCCAGGGTGCCAGCCTGCCCTGGAGCTGGGTGACCTTTGGGTCCCTTCCGTGCCCATTCCGTGGTGCCAACCGAAACCATCCCAGAATCCCATGAAAGGGGAAAGGGAGGCTTCTCCAAGCTGAATAGCTCAGCAGGAATCAATATTTGGGATATTGGAATTCCATATTGGAATGATGGGATATTGGAATCTGGGATATTGGGATGATGGGATATTGGAATTCCATAATGGAATTATGCGATATTGGAATCTGGGATATTGGAATTCCATTATGGAATTATGGAATTAAACCATTCCAGAATTCCATGAAAGGAGGAAGGGAGGCTTTTCCAAGCTGAATATCTGAGCTTCAGAGCAGGAATCTGGGATACTGGGCTGGAATTCCTGGCACAGAGTGCCCAGTGCCAGCCTAAACCATTCCACAATTCCGTGAAAAGGGGATATTGGGATGGAATTCCCGAACCATCCCACGATTCCATGAAAGGAGGACATTGGGATGGAATTCCCGAACCATCCCACGATTCCATGAAAGGGGGCCATTGGGATGGAATTCCCGAACCACCCCACGATTCCATGAAAGGGGGCCATTGGGACGGAATTCCCGAACCATCCCACGATTCCCGCCACGAGCCCCCGCGTGCCCCCGGCGTGCCGGCACAGCGCGCGGCGCCTCCGTGGCGCCGATCCCCGCTCTGCTCTCGCCTCTCCGCTGCCCACGAGTGCAGAGCCAGCAACTGCTGACTGGAACGTTTCTATTGTGGAGGTTCTGCTAAATATGCATATCTTAATTGCATTAGTCAAAATAATTAGCTAATATATTTTTGCATAATGACGAGGTAAGCAAATATCACCAGAGCTCAGTGCTTCGTGCCTGAGTAAATTTGGGAAATTAATCGACTCCCAATTTCCTAATTATCTGCCTTTTATTCCAAACTCAAACAATGAAACGCTCCTGCCTTTTGTCATTTTGTTTGCACCTTGGAAAAATTTAGAGCACCTGGTTTTTCCATTTTTTTCCTCCTCACTTTAGCAAGGAAATGGGAACGATCCTTCCTCCCCTTGCCTGTTTGAGGCACTCAGAGTGAGGATCACAAAAACCTGAATTTCCTCATTTCCAGGGACACCTCAACAATTTCAGAACCATTTGGAGCAAAATCCCTGGGGAGAAAATTCCAAATTGAAAGAGTGAGAAACAGGCAGGATGGAGGGATTAAAATCCATGTGGATGTGACACTTGGGGACATGGGAATGGTTGGATTTGGGGGTCTTGGGAGGCTTTTCCAGCCTGAATATCTGAGCAGGAATTTGGGGGTCTTGGGAGGCTTTTCCAAGCGGAATATTGAACCCCAGAGCAGGAATTTGGGGGTCTTGGGTCCTCTCTGTTTCCTGGTGGAATGGAGAGATCCTGGATGTCCCCAAACCCACCAGTTATCTTCTGTTTTCCTGCTGGCATCAAGAGATCCTGGATGTCCCTAAACCCACCAGCTCCTCACTGATTTTCAGCTGGCATCAAGAGATTCTGGATGCCCCTAAACCCACCATTTTTCCTGGTGGAATGGAGAGATGGATGCCCCTAAACCCACCAGTTCCTGGCTGTTTTCCCGGTGGAATGGAGACATCCTGGGTCCTGCCTGCCCTGAATTTGCTCCTGTTTTTTGGGGTGCCCAAATTGCTGTCGCCAACAGCACTTTTGTAATGGGAAACTCAGCATGAGCAGGCCATGGACAGAGCTCTTCTCCCTTCTCCCGGGACTTCTGGGTGGCTCTGGGGCAGGGAAGTGCTGCTAAAGCCTCCCCAGGAAGGAAAATATCTCCCCCCTCACACACACACAGAGGAATTCTCGGGCCCAGCTGGGATGTCTCAGCTAAAAACAACAGCGAGGAGCCCAGAAAAGCCCCTGCAGCCCCAACCCCTCAAAATGTGGGGAAAGCCGGTGAATTCCCACTGCAATCTGTTCTTTCCCTGCTGCTCGGGTTATTATTAACCAGCAGCACTCCTGAGCTGGAGCAGCAGCTCCCTGAAGGGCTCGGAGTTGTGTGTAAGGTGGATTGAGGGGCTCAGGACAGAGCCCACAAAGGATCAGCTCCACCCTCAGCTCTGCTGCTCCTCACACGGATCCCCCGTCTATCCTGACCCCACAAATGTGGGAATGAGTGTGGAGAGAAAATGGATTTGTCCAGCCCATAAATGTCATTTTGGGGGTATTAAATGAGGACAAAGGGTAAAATGGGTTTTATTTCAGAGCCCCATCCTCTCCTTGTGGGCATGGAAG
>JAWMQZ010000132.1:74270786-74282855 GCA_035584835.1 Tangara arthus | reverse complement strand
TCAGGGATCTCCAGCTGGAAACCTGCTGGGATTCTCAGGGATCTCCAGCCTGGAAACCTGCTGGGATTCTCAGGATCTCCAGCTGGAAACCTGCTGGGATTGTCAGGATCTCCAGCCTGGAAACCTACTGGGATTTCAGGGATCTCCAGCTGGAAACCTACTGGGATTGTCAGGATCTGCAGAGCTCCTGTGTCCCTCAGCAAAGCCCCGTTTGGAGGTTTGGAAACCCCAGAGCTGTGTCAGGATAAGGCCCGGCTGTAGTTGCAGTGAGAGGAGCAGGAGTAGGTGTGATTCCCCAAAGGACGGAATCCTCGGGGTATTTATGGGATATTTATGGGATATTTATGGCCCATCCGGCGCCTCGCTTTGCCTTAAGGAGTTGGGGATTCACACGTGCTAAGTGCTCCTACAAATCTCCCGTGCCCTTTCCTGGAAAAGGGCAGCACAACAATAATTGGGAAATTTATGTCTAAACACGTCTGTACTGTAGGGAGAGCTCGGAAACTCCTCACACTTCCTGCTCCCGCTCCTTCTCCCTGAGCTGCTTCCATCGGGATTCCCGACTGCCCCGGCATCCAGGGGAGAGGCTGACGGGCCAGCTCTGGCACTGCTGGAAATTTGGGAAGTTTCTATGCACAAAATGTGATTTCATCGCCGGAATATACTCCTGGAATCCTCTGCAATCACAGGAGCTGAGGTTGGAGCAGGCCTCCAACACTGGGCAGTTCAATAAATCCCTCCAGGAACGGGGATTCCAGCTGTGCCAGTGCCTGAATTTCCCCTGAAACCCTGATCCTGAGAATCCCAGCAGGTTTCCAGGCCGGAGATCCTGACAATCCCAGCAGGTTTCCAGGCTGGAAATCCTGACAATCCCAGCAGGTTTCCAGGCTGGAGATGCTGAGAATCCCAGCAGGTTTCCAGGCTGGAGATCCCTGAAATCCCACCACCTTTCCAGGCTGGAGATCCTGACAATCCCACCACCCTTCCAAGCTGGAGATCCTGACAATCCCAGCAGGTTTCCAGGCTGGAGATCCTGAGAATCCCACCACCTTTCCAGGCTGGAGATGCTGAGAATCTCACCACCTTTCCAGGCTGGAGATCCCTGAGAATCCCAGCAGGTTTCCAGGCTGGAGATGCTGAGAAGCCATGCCCTGTGTGCTGTTCTGTGTCCCTCTGTCCTGTCCCTGTGTCCCTGTGTCCCTCTGTCAGATGAAGCCATGCCCTGTGTACTGCCCCGTGTCCCTCTGTCCCTCTGTCAGATGAAGCCATGCCCCGTGTGCTGCCCCGTGTCCCTCTGTCCTGTCCCCGTGTTCCTCTGTCCCTCTGTCAGATGAAGCCATGCCCAGAGTGCTGCCCCGTGTCCCTCTGTCCTGTCCCCGTGTCCCTCTGTCCCTCTGTCAGATGAAGTCATGCCCCGTGTGCTGCCCCGTGTCCCTCTGTCCTGTCCTGCTCTGTCCGTCTGTCTGTTCAGCCTCTCCCCACACAAGCAGGGAATGTTTTGGTGCCTGTTTGTGCCTCCATCTGTTATTTACATCGTTCCTTTTCCTGCGGTGTCTCCAACAAATCCTGGCTGCGTTCTCTGGCTGTGTTATTGATCAAACAGCTGTACAAATATTCAGTATGAACTGGATGGTGGAATTGTGAGCCAAATGCACCAGGGGCACCCAGGAATGCCAGCATCACAGGTTGGGACCGCCTCACTCAACCCATTCGAGTTCTAACTCAGGTTTGTTTTAGGGAAATCCCCAGGATTTCACCCAAAGAGTTTCTCACCAACGCCTCCTTATCCCATGGGAAGGGATGAGCAGCTCCAGCTCCTCCTCACTAGGTTTGCTCTGAAAACTTCGATTTTTGGGATCTGTGGCTATCAAGGGCTGAATCCAGGAGCTCGGGCTGTGTTTTCCCCTGAGCTGGGAGCTGGAGGCTGAGGATGAGTGTTTGTGGCATTTTTGATGTTTCCATGGGGATTGCTATAGAAACAACTCTGCTACCCCTTCATTTATTAATTTACTTTGTTAAGGAACCAAAGGTAAACCACAGCTCCAAAGAAACAATGCCTTGAAAGAGATTTTTTCCAACGAAAGGCCTTGAGTTTAAAGGACATTTGCAGCTCATTTCATCCCCTCACTCGGCTGCTGCAGGGCCCCAAAGGCTGCTCAGAGAATTTCATTTTCATGGTGGCAGAGGAAGAGCATCGCCAAGCCCAGCCTGACATTTGAGAGAGGTTCAAACCTCCCTGCAGAACCCTGCTCTGGGCTCCAGCTCTCAGCCCTCCGTGGTTGTTGTGTCTCTGCAGCTCAGCTTGTTTTCCTCCTGGTATTTTTAAATCCAAGAGTTTTATTGGTGTGGTTTTTACTAAACAAAGAGATATTTTCCCGTTTTTATTCCACGCTGCAATGGTTTGGGGCACGGCAGGTTTCTCCTGGAGCTGTGCCCTCGGGGCATGTGGCTCTCAGGGACAAGAAGATGTCCCTGTCCCCTCAGCCCCGCACAGCCAGCTGGCCGTGGCAGCCAGACCTGCTTTGCCTGCACATTTGGGGTCACAGCACAGGTGGGACAGCCAGGGGACAGCCAAGGTGAGCTGGGAGCAGCTGCAATCCCAGGAATCCTCCAGGGGAGCCAGAGGGGCTGCAAATGATGCAATAAATCCCTGCAGCCCCAAATGCGGTCAGGATGAGTAGCTGGAATTCCACTGCATTGTTATTTGCAATATTTGAAATGCAGCTTTGATTGCAGGCCTGGTGCTGCTCCAGGGGGGATCCCTGGGATCGTTTCTGTGCTTGGGAGGGAGCAGGAGAAATGGCAGGAGGAAAAACAGATTTGCAGATGAACTGACATTTCCTGCCCTACTTAAAATTGGGGCAGATTTCCAAAAACGTTTGGGTATTAAAAGACACGGTGACACCTGTGACAAGGAGCTGACAAAAGGCACTTCCCAAGGTGTGATCCCACATCCTCAGAGGTATTTTGGGACCTCTGGAGCCAAGAGCTTGGCCAGGGCTCCTTGAATCACTGGGGAATTATGGAATAATTCAGGCTGGAAGGGATTTTAGGGATTTTCAGGATTTCCACTCCATGACCAGGTTGCTCCAAGGCTCAATGTCCAACCTGGCCTTGGTCAGTCTGGGCACCCTGTGCCACCCCCCCAGCTGGGAATTAATTCCCAATATCCCAGCTGAACTTTCCCTTTTCATTGCAGGAGTTCTCCTCTGCCATCCCTGACCTCCCTTTGCCCCAAACTCCTGAAAAATTCCTTCTGATCAAATGTTTTTGGCAATGGACTGACCCAACTCTGCTCCAAGTGAAGGTTTCTGAAAAGTGGTCACTTCCCAACCCCACTGATCTCATTTATGGAATCTGTGGCTTGAGAGGGTGGGGAATTGAGGAATTTCAAATTCCCCATTTTCGTGGTGATGGTGAAGTCTCTGCTAAGTGGAAACCCATGGGAGCAGGGTAGGAGTAAGGAAGGAGCAGGGCAGGAGCAGGGAATGAGCAGGGAATGAGCAGGGAAGGAGCAGGGAAGGAGCAGATCAGGAGCAGGGAAGGAGCAGGAGCAGGGAAGGAGCAGGACAGGAGCAGGGAAGGAGCAGATCAGGAGCAGGGAAGGAGCAGGAGAGGAGCAGGAGCAGGGAAGGAGCAGGAGGTGCTGTCCCTGCTGTCCCTCCCCATGTCCCCCCATGGTGGCTGCCATGGCATCAGCCCCAGTCCGAGGGCGCCGGGCAGGATCAGGAGCTGTCCCTGGTGTCCCTGCTGTCCCTGCTGTCCCTGGTGTCCCTGGTGCCCCCCTGTGCTGCCATGGCACCATGCCCACGAGCAGCAGCCCGCAGCTGCAGCCCAGGCTGCGCAGGATGCAGTGTCACACACGAGTGACTCGCGGGCAGCCCGAGTGACAGCTGCATTTCCTCGACTCCAGGCCGGGCTCCAGCACAAACCACTCTTCATTTATCAATAATTGGGCTTTAATTTCATTTGGCAGTGCTGGAGCAGCATGCTCAGCTTCCTCTCCAATAGACTCCTGCTAATTAGGCTGCCTTTGGGCATCCATCTCTTGATTGGAGCCTCTGATAATCAGCCCAGCTCCTGATTTTTGCACAGGACGCGGTGGCTTCATCCGTGAGTCATTATCAGCCATAATGGAACGGCAATGGGAGCTGGGCTGTTATCGATGGCTCTGAGGGGTGGGAGCCGGGATCCCACTCTGCCTGCGCACAGCTCCTGGGCTCCTTCGGAACGAGAAAGGTTCTGCTCCAAAATGACACCAAAAGGGCATTTTTGGTCATCTGCAGTCTGTGGATCGGGGGGATTTTGGGGAAGAGTTCATAAAGGCACAGAAGTGGCACCAAAAATGTCCATTTCTGGTCACTTGCAGTCTATGGATCAGGGGGGATTTTGGGGAAAAGTTCATACAGAAGTGACACCCAAATGGCATTTTTGGTCACTTGCAGTCCGTGGATCAGGAGATTTTGGGGAACAGAAGTGGCACCCAAAGGGCATTTTTGGTCACTTGCAGTCTATGGGTCAGGGAGAAATTGGGGAAAAGTTCATACAGAAGTGGCACCCAAAAATGTCCATTTTTGGTCACTTGCAGTCCATGGATCAGGGGGATTTGGGGAAAAGTTCATACAGGCACACAAAAAATGGCTTTTTTGGTCACTGGCAGTCTATGGATCAGGAGATTTTGGGGAAAAGTTCATACAGAAGTGACACCCAAATGGCATTTTTGGCCACTTGCAGTCTATGGATCAGGAGATTTTGGGGAACAGAAGTGGTGTCAAAAGGGCATTTTTGGTCACTTGCAGTCTGTGGATCGGGGAGATTTTGGGGAAGAGTTCATACAAAAATGGCATTTTTGGTCACTGGCAGTCTATGGATCGGGGAGATTTTGGGGAAGAGTTCATACAGAAGTGGCATTTTTGGTCACTTGCAGTCTCTGGATCAGGGGGATTTTGGGGAACAGAAGCGGCACCAAAAAGGCATTTTTGGTCACTTGCAGTCTCTGGATCAGAAGATTTTGGGGAACAGAAGTGGCACCAAAAATGTCCATTTTTGGTCACTTGCGG
Organism: Tangara arthus; assembly: GCA_035584835.1. Taxonomy (NCBI): domain Eukaryota; kingdom Metazoa; phylum Chordata; class Aves; order Passeriformes; family Thraupidae; genus Tangara; species Tangara arthus. The sequence goes on along the minus strand of JAWMQZ010000132.1, from coordinate 74,277,795 downwards.
TCTGTGGATCAGAGGGATTTTGTGGAACAGAAGTGGCACCCAAAGGGCATTCTTGGTCATTTGCAGTCTATGCATCAGGGGGATTTTGGGGAAAAGTTCTCTTCCCAAATAAGCTGTGCAAGTCCTGGCAGACAACTCCTTGCCCTGCCACTTAAAAAAGATTTGTTCTGAGGCTTTCAGTGGCCCCGGGTCCTTAACATTTCTTTTGGCCTATAAACAAATTTTATGGTTTCCTTGGAGTCAGGAAAATTGCTGCATCCATCTTGGGCTGTGGAGCATGATCCCATTAAAGCCGAGTGCTGCTGGGAGTGCTGGGAAAGGTCCTGCAGCGCCCCAAGGGCCCTCCCGGCCCCATCCCACAGGATCCCGTCCCAGGGCAGCCTTGGAGCCCCTCCCGGAGCCTTCATCCCCCTTCCCCGCGCTGCCCCTTCCTCATTCCCAGACTTGGCTGGGCGGTTACCATGGCAATGCCTTGCCTCAATAGGCTCCTTGTGAACTTGTTTACCATCCCAATTATAACATTTTCCAATCCCGGCTCCTTTCTGACAGCTCCGTGTCTCCCATCTGTGCCGGATCCCATCGGCGCTTCCAGGAACAATGGCCCGGCAGCTCCCGCGCTCCCCCGGAGCCGCAGGCGGCACCTGCAGGAGGGGCTGCGCCCGCCAGGGGCCCTGGAAGGGCCCAATTCCCAATTCCCGGGAAAAAATGGGAGCTGGAGGGAGCAGCTTTTCCTGCGGGAGGGAGGGAGCGGCCTGACCCCGGTGCCTGAGGGAGCTCGGGATGGAGCTTTCCCCCTCTGGAGCATCCAGGCGGGGCAGGAGCTGAGTGTGGACATTGTGGGTCAAGGAACGTGTGCTGTGTTCTGCAGTGCACAGAATTGCCTAAGGAAAATCTGTTATTTTAACAGAAAGCACGGGAAAAGGTAAAAAAAGCCAGAGGTTTTCACACACCTGCCAATGGAGAGATGGGAATGGGTCCCTCAATCCTGCAGGCACTGACAGCCAAAGAATTTCAGGCTTTTCACACCGAGTTCCAACTGGGATGAGAGTGCAGCCGCTGGGAGCTGCAAGTCCCCAGATGAAGAAGTTCTGGAAGTTTCCTCTGGCAGGACTGGGCCGGGTGCAGCTTTTCTGGGGCGGAGATGAAGTCGAAGCTGATAAAGGTCCCTTGTTTCTGGAGCTGGAAAAGAAAAGTGCACTTAAAAAAAGGGAAAAAAAGGAAATCTGTGCAGGGCTGGCCGCTGCCAAGGCGTGACTCAAGCCCAAATAACTGCAAATAACTCCGCGTTCTCAATGGCTCCATTATGAGCTCTGAAAGAGCTTTGTGGGCACTTGGGAGCTGCCATGGACAGACAGCAAATCTGTCTGTCCATCCCAGCCCCAAAGCGTCCTCTTTGCCAAGGACAGACAGCAAATCCGGCTGACACTGGGCTACAAAATCCCAAATTCCCAGGGAATGCTGCAGATGGCCAGGGGAAATTCCTGAGACACCAGGGAAAAACAATATTGCAACAGGAAAGAGCAAAACAAACCAAACACACCAGGAATTCACAAGGAGAACATTGGGATCTTCCCCAAGGATCACACAAGTGCCTGAACACAGGATCTGTTTTTTGGATGAGGATCCCAGAATCCCGGAGTGGTTTCAGCTGGAAAAGAGCTCCAGGACCTTCTTGTCCAAGCTGGGCCTGGTGCCCGCCTTGTCCCCAGGAATGCAGCCTGGATTTATCCTCTCAGCACAAACCAAAGCACCAGTTCTCTCTTTTCCCTCATTTCCATCCCACTCCTCTTTCTCTAATTCCAATTTGCAATCCTGGAACAGCGACTGAGGGGTTTTTGTTTCTGAGTCCCACATCTCCGTCCTCCTGCCCGTGGTCATCCTGTCCTTCCATCCCCATGCACATCTGCTTCCCTCCGTGTCCATTTGTGGCTCTCCTGAATGCATGCCCGGGCTTGCCAGGGGTTTTTTGGGCTGAAATTTGGGTTTTAATCCCACTAAGCCAGGAACAGCTTTGTTTGGAGCCACAGAGCTGGAAAAGGGAGAGCACAGAAGGTCTGGGTTAAAAATGGATGTGGGATGGGCTTGGAGGAGCTTCCTGCATCCTGCCTGGAGCTCCAAAATCCTCATGGGACACAGATCCAGGAGCTCTGGATGCTGCCTGGAGCTCCAAAATCCCTGTGGGACACAGATCCAGGAGCTCTGGATGCTGCCTGGAGCTCCAAAATCCTCATGGGACACAGCTCCAGGAGCTCTGGATGCTGCCTGGAGCTCCAAAATCCCTGTGGGACACAGATCCAGGAGCTCTGGATTCAGTGTCCTCCAAGGGTGTATTGGAGCACATTCCATGTGGTTCCTGTTTTGGTGGGAAGAGGAACAGGAAGCCAAGGCAGGTCCTGGTCTGCAGCACAGCTGGGGTGTGTGGAGAACAGGATGGTGTCCCCTGTAATGGAGCTTCTCCTTCCTGTGGAACGTCTTCTTCCAGTGGAGCTTCTGCTTCCTGTGGAGCTTCTAATCCCAGTGGAGCTGCTCCTTCCTGTGGAACATCTTCCAGAGGAGCTGCTCCTTCCAATGGAGCATCTTTCAGTGGAACATCTTCCAATGGAACATCTTCCAGTGGAACATTTTCCAGTGGAACATCTTCCAGTGGAGTTTCTCCTTCCAGTGGAACATTTTCCAGTGGAACATCTTCCAGTGGGGCTTTTCTTTCCAATGGAACATCTCATCCCAGTGGAGCTTCTCCTTCCAGTGGAACACTTTCCAGTGGAACATTTTCCAGTGGAACACTTTCCAGTGGAACATTTTCCAGTGGAACATTTTGCAGTGGAACAGTTTCCAGAGGAGCTGCTCCTGCCAGTGGAGCATGTTCCACCCGCTGGTGTCCCCGCGGGGCTGGAGGCGCGGAGCAGGGAGAGCTTCTCGCCGAGCTGTTTCTCGTTCTGGAGAAGCAGCGATTGTTTCCATCGAGCAGCCGGGGAGCGAATCCCGCAGCGACGCGCGTAGCTCCGGGGACACCCGTGCCATCTCATCCTCATCCTCCAGCCTTCCTCCTCTCCTCCTCTCCTTTCCCGAGGCTGCTCAACTATTCCCCGACTGGAAACTAGGGGGAAGAATTTCACTGCCGGGAAAAGCAGCAGCTTCCCGCTGCTCCCTCGCGTTTCTGCAAGTCACAACTTTGTCAGGCTGTGAATTCCCGGAGCCTGCGGGCTCCCCCCTTTCCCCAGTGTCTCCTCGCCGTGGGAACAGCGCAGGGATTCACCTTGTCCCGGTGCTTCCCAAGGCACTGTGAAAAATGTGGATTTTATCATTGGTTTTGGCAAATATTCAAATGAATAGTCGATGTGTTGTGGTAGAAAGTAATGCTGGATTCATTCTCTTAAAAATAATTTTAGGTTCTAAAAAATGTTCAAATAGAAGCGATGCTGTGTAGGATACTTTTTTAAAGATAGCAGCCCCAGGACACCTGAATCTCTCAGAAAAAAAGAATTTATTGCCCTCTTATCAGAAAAAACGAACTTCTTCCTGTTAGGATTCAGAGGAAGAAGTTGAGGATGACCAGACAGAATTTTGAATTTAAATAGAATTTATGCATCATGTATGAGGCGTATGAATATGCAACAGGCTGTTGTTTTAAGGGTTAATCCTTTATTAACTGTGTCCCTTTTCTGCCCAGAGCAAGGTACCTGGACTTTGTCTCTATTGTCCCATATTCTCCTAATTCAAATTATCCAAGTTATCATTACTCTCATTGTATTCCTATTTTTATAACCATTCGGTTCCTATGGAATCGCTTTTATCTAAAGCGAGCGATTGGCGTTGTTGGCAGCGGGGCCCTCGGGACGGCTCCCAGCCCCTCCCTGCGGCTCCGGGAGGGCTCCGCGCGTCCCTCCCCGCCCGGGGAGCAGCGGGAATCCCGCCTGGTGATGCGAGCAGGGCCGGGGAGCGCAGGAGACGCGGGCACCCCTGGGAGAGCCGCAGCACAGCCGCAGCTGCGAGGAAAGGCAGACCTGGAGCTGCCTGCGAGGCTTCCTCCTCCTCCTCCTCCTCCTCCTCCCCCTCCTCGCAAGCAGAAGGGAGCCATGGTGACTTGGCAGGAGCTGCAGATCCGCCTTTGGAGCATGAATCAGCCGCAGCATTTGTGAGCGAAAGGAACATTTTGGGAGGATTGATGGCAGAGCGCGCTCCCATCGGATCTGCTGGCACACATTAAAGGGTTGCAGTTTACAGCTCTGGAAAATTGGAATCAATTCCCTGCTGGGACTCGCAGGGATCCTGCCCGTGGACCAGGAGGGCTGGAAAAGCTGAACCATCCTCTGGGATGATCCGCACAGGGAGCTCTGAACGCACAGAGAAATTGGGAATGGTTTTATGGGAGTTTTATTTGTGCGAATGACTTCCTGAACCTCCGAGCCATCAAGTGATTCCTTTTTCCTTGTTGAAAGTTCACCTTTCATGAGGTCCACAGACTTGTGCTACCCAGAATTCCAGGATAAATCCAACTCAGGCAGGAGAATTCCCAAGGAATTCCCAGAGAATATCCCAGGGATATTCCCATCCCACCCAGGAACCTCCTGATCAAAGTCCGAGTGATGAAATCCCAAAATATTGTTCCAAAACTCAGTTTAAACCTGCCATGGAATCTGTCCCACACCTGGAGTTTCTTCCAGCATATCCCAGGAGGTTCAAGCTCAAATGTCTCAAGTTTGAAACGAGCATTTTAATACATTGTACAAAAAGAATTAGGAAGTTTGGGAGAAAAAAATGAAGTTTGTGGAATGAAAGTGAGGAAGCTTGCACCGACAAATTTGGAAGAAAGGAGTTTGTACAAAAGGAAGTTTGCGCAGAAAATTAAGAATTAAGAAGTTTGCTGTAAAATCTTGTCGAGTGAGAGCCCAGAATCTTTCTGAGGGAGGAGCTGCAGGAAAGCAGCTCCCTGCACATGGTTTGCCTTTCCCAAAGCTGTTCCCGAAATGTCGCTTTTATCGCCTTCTCTCCCAGCCTTGGTGACCATATGTGTTTTTATGATATTCACAACATGCTTGTGCCACACAAGATGCAAATGCAATTTCCTGCTGGAAATGCCTCGAGAGGCGCAGCAACAACTGAGGGACACAAAGAGGGGCTGGGGAATTACCTGGGAAGGGTTTGGGGGCTCCAGGTGTCCCCAGCCTTCCTCCTCCTCCTCCTCGTGGTATCAGTGAGCTTGGAGACACCTCCGGGGTCACAGAGTTCCTGAGTGCCTGGGACACCTCCAAGGGATCCTTTCCCTGGGGAAATTCCTCCCGAACTCCCCATCCATGAGCTTGGGACACCTCTGGGGTCACAGAGCCTGGGACACCTCCAAGGGATCCTTTCCCCGGGGAAATTCCTCCTGAACTCCCCATCCATGAGCTTGGGACACCTCTGGGGTCACAGAGCCTGGGACACCTCCAAGGGATCCTTTCCATGGGGAAACTCCTCCTGAACTCCTCATCCATGAGCTTGGAGACACCTCTCGGGTCCCAATCCCAATTCCATCCTGGCATTGATAATCTGGGATAGCAACTCAGGAAACAGAAAATATCAAAGAGGGAATCTTGAAAACCAAAGCAGAGCATCTAAAAATAGGAACATTTAGGGAAATCCCATTTCCTGTGGAATTTTAAACATATTGGGGATGGTTTTTCCAGCTGGGAGCAAGTGTGGCAGTGCCTCACGTTGGTCCTGGCAGGGTAAAAATGGGAAAAAGAAGTTGTTGTCCTTAAAATATTCATCCCTGGGCTCCCAGCCTGACACGTGTAGTGGCTGGGAGGGAAATTCCTCGGGGCTGCCTCGGAATTACTCACGGAATAATAAATGGCGGCCATGAATTATTTATGGGTTTTTCGTGTAGGACAACTGCAGACAATTCCCACCTTGCTGTGCCTTTTTAGCTTGGATGGGGAGTGGGGAGTGAATCCCATGAATCCCAGACCCCTCCTGCCAAGGGGAACGTGGAAATCCCAGTGGAAATCCCAGCACTTCCTGCAAGAGCTCCTGATGGAATTCCTCATGGAAAGGGGGGTTCAAACTGATCCCCTTTTCCCGTTTATTCTGATGCCTGGGTGGGATTTGGGATGATGGAATTCCTCATGGAAAGGGGGTTCAAACTGATCCCCTTTTCCTGTTTATTCTCATCCCTGGGTGGGATTTGGGATGACCCAGACTTGTGGCCCTCCTGGACTCCCAGCCACAGGGACATGTTGTGAGTTTATGGATTTCTAGTTGGATATGGGAATTCATTTGAAAATATAAAAAGTTCTGACTCAAACACAGCAAATTAATTGAATTTGACTCCAAATAATCCGGGATCCCAGAGGGATGAGGCCAGACAATGAAGTGGGAGCAGGGGAGCTGTGAGGGAGGAATTTGGGATCTGCTGGAGGAGATTCCCCCCGGATGTCTCCAGAATCCACAGCGGGGTTTTAATATTTGAATATCTCCTTCTCCTAATTTAGGAGCTTTTGTGCCTCCTCCTAAGGAAGCGGACAACAAGAGGATTAAGGGAAGAACTCCCTGAAAATCCCATTCCCGATGGAATTGGTCAGGGCATTAATTCCCGCTGATCTCTGTGTGCTGGGGGGCTCCTAATGAAATTACAGCTCATTCCCACAGCCTGACCCTGCCGAGCTTTTGTCTCTCCTTTAGGGATCGGGGCTGTGAGAGGAGCTTGCATCACTCTGGAAAAGGCCCTGCGATCACTGCTGGGGACACAGGACCTGGGAAATGGGATTGGGAATGGGAATAAGGGTTATGGGATCATGGAGGCATGGAGTGCTGCATTGGGATGGGATGGGCTGGAAATGGGATTGGGAATGGGAACAAGAGTCCCAGAGTCCTGGAGCCATGGAATCCTGCATTGGGATGGGATGGGATGGAAATGGGATTGGGAATGGGAACAAGAGTCAAAGAGTCCTGGAGCCATGGAATCCTGCATTGGGATGGGATGGGATGGGATTGGGATGGGATGGGATTGGGAATGGGATGGGATGGG
>JAWMQZ010000132.1:74255481-74267832 GCA_035584835.1 Tangara arthus | reverse complement strand
GGATGGATGGATGGATGGATGGATGGATGGATGGATGGATGGATGGATGGATGGATGGATGGATGGATGGATGGAAGAACCCTCTCTGCAATTCTGTTTCTTTTTGGGAATGCCATGCCCAGAAGAAGTTTCCAGGATTGTCCCTTCCCTCCATCCCTCTGCTCTCCTGGATTTTCCCCATTCCCAGGAACTCTGCAGCCTCCTCATTACCAAAGGTTTTATTTAAGATTCCCGTGTCTCTGGTTTAATCACCCCCAAACGAGTCCCGGCGGAATTAGCCGTAATTAAGGACATTGTGAAATATGGCAGGGGCAAAGGGAATTACACTGGATTACTTTATTAATAATATTCCTTAACGACACTGAACATTGCTATTAGGCCTGCACATTCCTGCCTGGATATGGAAATAGTCTTTTGCTATGCTAATCTAGCACAATTTTCTTTTCAATGTAAACAAATTATGCTCTATTAATATGCTGTTCTCCTTGCATAGTTAATTATTGTAACAGTAAGGAATAAAATGCTCCGGCTTTGACTGTTTGGGATGGAAAAAGGCCTCCATAAATACTTTAATAGGGAGCTAATTATGCCCAGAATTCCAATGTGTTTGTAATTGCATTCAAATGGTTTTCTGGTCAAATATTGGGAAGCTGGCTAATTGGAGGTAAGCTGGAATTTCACTATGGAATGGGAATTTCAATATTCAATATGTGAATTTCAATATTCAAGATGTGAATTTCAATATTGAATGGGAATTTCAATATTGAATGGGAATTTCAATATTCGAGATGGGAATTTCAATATTGAATGGGAATTTCAACATTGAATGGGAATTTCAATATTCAAGATGTGAATCAATGATTTCCATCCATATTTGGCTTTGGGAATGAAGGGAATATTTCGTGGTGCTCACTGTGAACAGCTCAGGATGGAGAGAAGGGATTTCAGAGCTTTGAGCTGTGGGGATTTGGGTGCTTAAGGAGGGATGGACAGAGGAGGTTTAGGCTGGAATTTCAATATTGAATGGGAATTTCAATATTCAAGATGGGAATTTCAACATTGAATGGGAATTTCAATATTCAATCTGTGAATCAACGATTTCCATCCGTATTTGGCTTTGGGAATGAAGGGAATGTTTGCTCACTGTGAACAGCTCAGGATGGAGAGAAGGGATTTCAGGGATTTTCGAGTCGTGGGGATTTGGGTGCTGAAGGAGGAATGGACAGAGAATTGGAATTTAAGGAAAACTCCACCATGGGAAGGGTTTCTAGCCCTGGAATCATTCAGAAAACACAGGGATGTGGCACATGAGGATGACCGATGCTCCTAAAGTTCTTTTCCAACCTTAATAATTCCAGGACTGTGTCCCAGGGGGAGATCAGCCGGAGGGAACGGGAGCAGGCAAACAGCTTGTGGCACAAAGCAAAGGAGAGAATTCCAAATGGCTAATCTCCAGCCACCCACACAAGTTTTGTCTCTCTTTAGCACCTTTCCCTGTTGCTAAGTCTCGCAGCATCCAAAAACCCGGCAGAGGAGACGCTCCAAATTATGCAGCAATATTGTGCGGAGCAGCTGAAAACAGGCTGGGAACGGAGCTCGGCAAGCGCTGATTATCTTTAGGAAATGCTGGTTATCTTTAAGGATGGTCTTTAGGGAATGCTGATTGTCCTCACTGGGGTTTGATCCCTGAAATTCTGCGTTTCTCAGATGAAATAGGAACACCTACAGTGGGTGACCCGAGTCGGGTTGTTTTCATTTCTTAAAATACATCTGAAGCCTTCCAAGTGAAAATTCCCAACAAATTAGCTCAGGCCAGGAGTTAGTATTTCAATTTTCATAACAAATACTTCCATTTCTTAAGCTTGCTGTAGGAAGCCAAAGAAATCATCTGCTTTGGGGAGGAAAAAAAAAAAGAACAAATGGGAAAAAAAGACGTGTCAGATCCCAGCTATCCTGCCAAAATCCCGAACCAGCTCCCTAGCTTTTGGGGGAAGAGCGTTTGCAATATCTTTGCAGAGTCGTGTCTGTTTGTCTGACAGATGTCTGCAATGTTCTGGGAGCTGGAGTCATGCTCCGAATGTAAATAAGATTATGGGCCTTGCAATATTCCCCTTCCCTGGATTGAAGAGAAAACGGAAGGAGAGGGTTTTTTTTCCTTCCCTATCCCACAAGCAGGATTAACATTTTTTGCCTTGTCAGTTAAATACCCAGGTTTGTCCTTTAATCCAGTGCCTGCTCCAAAGGATCCAGCTGTTGGACCAAAAGGGCAATTTCTGCCTAAAAATAGAACTTCGAAAAATACAACTGCAAGCATCATCTCCTTTCCCCCCTTTCTTCTCTTCCTCCTGGAATGAATCAAAGTCTCAGCAATGGAATTTCCTGAGGCCTGTGCTGCAATCCCCAGGGATGTGGGAAGGGGCAGTAAATTCCCACTTTGGGGAGCACGGAGCCGTTCCCCGGCGGGAATTGTTCACTTTGCCTTTTCCACCCACTGCAAACCTTCATTCTAGACATGAATTTACCCCAGTTTCTGAGACAAAGCCTTTCTTTAGAGCTCCACATCGGTGCCAGGAGCGCTGCCGATGTTCGGGCAGAGCAGGACATCCCTTCGGGCAGCGCTGGAATTTGTCACGGCAATGTGACAGGGAGCCGCAAACTCAGCCCCGTCATGGACGGCCCGGGATAGCGGCGCGGTTCCCACCCCAAACAAATGAGTTTTAATCAGATTAATGCGCAAATCTTGCAGATCAGAGCTGTCTCGGAGGGGTTGTACGGCCGGGAGAGGTTTCCCCTCCGCGCGCGGGGAGGGAGCGGAGCCGTCCCGCTTTTCCGGGTGTCACACGGACACTCTCCAGCTGTTCGGGAAGCATGTGTCAACATTATTTACCAACCTAATGTGATGATAATTACGGAATAAAGTGCGGCAAGAGCTCACGGCGGCCAGGATGGCCATACATACTTAATGCCTTTGCAATCAGCCCGTCGCTGGAGACATGTGCGAGCGCAGCTCAAGCTGTCTGAAAAATTCCGGCTGAAAAATTCATTTCCAAATGGGTTGCAGGGTTCCCAGCAGATGGGAGAGCACGGAAGTCACGAGCGGCCCTTCTCTGCCGTTTAACCCTCGCCGTGCCGAGGGCGGAGCTGCCGCTTTTGGAGACGGCTCCTTTAAAACGCCCGAACACCTGGACTTTTACTGCCGCGGCATCACACGCGGCACGCAGATGTGCAACCCGAGCCGGCGGAGCTGCTCGGAATTACAAAAACATGCCTTGGAAAAGAAGGAGGGGGCTCGCCGAGCCTTTCATTTCCAGATCAAACCTCGATCTTTAAAGACTTTCCTCGCGTCACCTTCAGCTCCCGCTGAGCGCTGCTCTCTCCGCAGCCAATTAATTCCATCGGGCCCTGGAGCTCGGATATGGGCAACGCTTTCTGCCCTGCCACAGGTGGGGACAGGATGCTCCCAGGCTTCCCGGGAAGCTTTATCTCGTCCTAAACGGAATTTTCCGGCCCCAGGGCCGAGCCTGGCCCGCTTCAGCCTTTGTCAAACCAGCCCCGAGCGCCGCATCCCTCCCAGTTCAAACCCCAAAATCGGGAATTGTTATCCCCGGAGAGATGAGGGAGCTGCAGGGCTGCCATCCATCCCCACCCTGCTCCATCCCCATCCCTCCATGTGCTCTGAGCACATCTGGGCTTTTCACCCCGTTTTTCCTGATTTGTTCTTCCTCCAGCCCCATTGAGGCTCTCAGAGAGACCTGACCCCAGTGCCCTTGGGGGTTTTTTCCCCTTTCCCAGGAAGCTTTATCTCGTCCTAAACGGAATTTTCTGGCCCCAGGGCCGAGCCTGGCCCGCTTCAGCCTTTGTCAAACCAGCCCCGAGCGCTGCATCCCTCCCACTCCAAACCCCAAAATTGGGAATTGTTATCCCCGGAGAGATGAGGGAGCTGCAGGGCTGCCATCCATCCCCACCCTGCTCCATCCCAGTGCTCTGAGCACATCTGGGCTTTTCTCCCCGTTTTTCCTCATTTCTGCCCCCAGCCCCATCGAGGTTCTGCACAGTGACCTGACCTCGGTGCCCTTGGGGATTTTTTTCCCCCCTTTTTTCCCCTGAAGTGTGAGCTCATTTGAAAATTCCAATTTCTCCAATAATTCGCTGCAGCTGCCGAGATGTTCCCGTGCTTTTGATCACTGTTATTAATGATGTGCTGTAACATATGCAAGCCTTGCAGTCCCAGCTACTCTTTCTTACAAAGATCAGTTTGTACTTCCCCCCTCTCCCTTCTCCCTCCCTCCCTCGCCTCTGATGGAGCTCATATGTTTTAGGAAGTTCATCTCCCAGCTATTAGGAAATGTGTGGGCAGCTCCTCTGTGCTACAAAAGGCATTGGAGGAAGAAGCTGTTCCCTTTTATTCCCCAAAGAAAGCATTTTTGGCTTTATTTCGGGCTCTGACTTTGCTGGTAAAAATGTTGTGGCTCCTTCTTAATGTTGTCTTATTGACTTCCATGTTTTCCGAGATGTTCCCAGCTTTGCATTTTTGCATTTCTCAACCACTCCCAGCCCAAAGAGGAGATCTCGGTGCTGTAAATACAAATTGCAGGTAAATCTGTGTATTTATGCCCCATTTATAACACAATCAAAAGGTGAAAGCTCGGACTGTGACACTGCTCCCAACCCGAGCTATGCAAAGCCAGCTGCAAACTGGACAATTTAAATCGCTTTTCATTCACCTCCTGTCACTTCTACAATGTAGAACCCCCTCCAAATCTGGAATTTCTTCCATGCTGAAGATGCAGCGAGGACACTGGGATGCTCAGCGGGAGGGCTCCAGCACCTCAATGTTATTTTCACGATGAAATGAATTCTCTGCAGTGATTTAGCCCCAAAATCAGGGGAGCAGGAGCTGTTGGAGGCTGTGAACGCCTTTTGTATTCCCGAAATTTCTCCCCCTCTCCCAGCCGCGAGTCGCAACAACCGTGAAAAAAGAACCCAGGCTGCGCTTCCCCCCTCCCTCCTGCTCCTGCTCCTGCTCCTTTCGGTGTTTGTTCCGAGCGGGGCGAAACAGGTGCTGAAATGTGAAACCCTACTGAGGGATTTCCTCGGTGGGAGCGCGGAGCTGGAGCGGGAGGTGCTCCCAGGGCTGCCGGGAGCGCCGCGCTGTCGCTTTAAGAAAAAATAAACTCGGCTCTGAACTACCCAAAACCCTGCCATTTCCAGCCTGGGCTTGATTAATGATTTTTCTATCTAATAAAAGGTTCACAAACCATCTGTTTTTCTCCCTAATGCCTTGCCCAAAGGTTTTTCGTTCCTATTTCAGGCTTGGGGCCAACTGACATTCCCCTCTTTTTTTTTTCCCAGCCTTGTAAACAAACCCTTCTCTCTTTTTAATCTTCCAGGGCTGTTTCCTACCCATCGTTATGCATATTCATTGCGAGTAAACATTTTTAGTGTCTACACTTAATCTCTTCCACTGGCAATTACTGTTCTATGCTGTTTTGTAATGCAGAAGGGCCAACGCTTTCCCTTCTAATAACAGCTGGGTCGCAGATGGGGCCTGCAGTCATTGTAGAAAATAAAAATTTACAAGATGCCAGTGGAATTTATTTCGGTTTTATGGAGTCACAGGAGGAACCTTTCCGTTATCCGCCTTCAGTGCAATCTGCAGGCACGAGGCAGGCTTTTGACATTTAATCAAAGGGGGGTGCAGGTAGGGGCTGGCAGGAAGGCAGGTGGATCCTATTAGGCAGTGCCATGGTTAATTTATTTGGGAGTGATTGGCTGAGATGCGCAGCCCAGCTCTGACATCCCGTGCACATCTCGCTCAGCGGCCGCTCCCGAGCCGGGGCTGCTGGCACCGCGGGCATGGGGGCACAGTGCCACCTGCTTGGGACACCCTGCTTGGGACACCCTGCTTGGGGACATCCTCCTGGGGACACACTGCTTGGGACACCCTGCTTGGGGACATCCTCCTGGGGACATCCTGCTTGGGGACATCCTCCTGGGGACACCCTGCTTGGGGACATCCTCCTGGGGACATCCTGCTTGGGACACCCTGCTTGGGGACATCCTCCTGGGGACACCCTGCTTGGGACACACTGCCTGGGGACACCCTGCTTGGGACACCCTGCTTGGGGACATCCTCCTGGGGACACACTGCTTGGGACACACTGCCTGGGGACATCCTCCTGGGGACATCCTCCTGGGGACATCCTCCTGGGGACATCCTGCTTGGGGACACCCTCCTCTAGGATGGCATCCTTGTCAGGGATGGCACCCTCATTGGGACACTCTCTGTGGGGACATTCTCGCTGGGGGCACCTTCCTTGGGGACACCCTCCTTGGGGACACTCTCAGTGGGGACACCCTCATTGGGACACCCTCCTCTGGATGGCACCCTCCTTGGGGGCACCTTCCTATGGGATGGCACCCTCTTTGGGGACACTCTCCTTGGGGACACCTTCCTCTAGGATGGCACCCTCCTTCTATGGGATGGCACCCTCCTTGGGGGCACCTTCCTCTGGGACAGCACTCTCCTATGGGATGACATCCTCCTATGGGGCACCCTCCTCTGGATGGCACCCTCCCCTAGGATGGCACCCTCCTCTAGATGGCACCTTCCTCTGGGACAGCACTTTCCTCTGGATGGCACCCTCCTATGGGATGGCACCCTCATCTGGATGGCACCTTCCTCTGGGATGGCACCCTCCACCAGGGCATGCTCCTACGGGATGGCACCCTCCTAATGGGCACCCTCCTGTGGATGGCACCTTCCTAATGGGCATCCTCCTATGGGGCACCCTCTTATGGGACACCCTCCTGTGGATGGCACCCTCCTTGGGGACACCCTCCTATGGGATGGCACCCTCCTATGGGACACCCTCCTATGCATGGCACCCTCCTAATGGGCATCCTCCTATGGGATGGCACCCTCCTTGGGGACACCCTCCGGTGGATGGCACCCTCTGGTGGATGGCACCCTCCTTGGGGACACCCTCCTGTGGATGGCACCCTCCGGTGGATGGCACCCTCCTATGGGACACCCTCCTTGGGGACACCCTCCTGTGGATGGCACCCTCCTTGGGGACACCCTCCGGTGGATGGCACCCTCCTATGGGACACCCTCCTTGGGGACACCCTCCTGTGGATGGCACCCTCCGGTGGATGGCACTCCCAGGCACGGAGAGGGGCCCAGCCTGGAGCCAGGGCAGGAGCTTCCCCCGGGCCCATCAGCTGCTCTGCACACCCCCCGTGGTTCCTGACACTTCCTGCTGTAGGAGCGCTTTGGAGGGAAATCCCACAAATGTCTGTTTAGTGGGGATTTGTTCCAGACTTTTGAATGAGAAGGACAAGACCATCCCACATCTCTTTTCCCTTTCCTCCCTTGTTCCCTTTCCTCCCTCGTTTCCAGCATCCAGCAGCACAAACGTATTGACCCACTCAGGTTCATTTGATTTTAGGTGCTGTGGGTTTTATTATTCAAGTTTTTCCTTCATTGATAGCCCCAGGCTTTGCAAAACTCTCAGCTTTCCCAAAGGATTCTGAATTTTTCCTTCCTGGAAATCCTGATCCAGGTGTTGCAATGACATGATCTTTATGGCCCTTCCAACCCAATTCATTCTGTGGTTCTGTGTGCAAGGAAAACACAACTTACATGGGGAGAAAATCCTTCAGCTCTTCGAGTTTGTTGTTCCCTGGCTAATATTTCCCAGAGGCTGGCTTTGGGAAGGGGGCGAAGCTGTTAATGTGTGTGGTTTAGCTCAAAGTTTGCCTCCCCCTCCCCTCCCTTCTTTCAGAAGATGATATTGCTATTTTTTATACCCAAACTCAGTGGAGAATATTGAATGTGGTACATTAAATACCAGAGATGAAGGTCTTAGTGCCTTTTAATGAAGAGGATAAATTCTCCCAACTCCATTTCCCTGTGTATCATCCCCAACTCCAAAGCTGCCAAGAAGTTTGTTAATCTCGGTGAAATGCTGTTCCTGCTGTAAATATTAGTCAAGATCAACTCAGCTGGGCTGGGAGAGGGCTCGGTGGGAGCCTCAGGGTATCCAAACTGGATCTCTGCAATCCCAGAGGGGAGAAACTTCCCTGTGGCTGTTTGGGCAGCAAAATCCCAAACACACGGAAACCCAACACAAACCCCCTGGGCACTCCAGCTGATTTGTGCTCTGCTGCCCAGAAGGAGCCAGAAGAGGGACACAGATGAATTGAGGGCTCCTTCCCAGGGATCCGGAGCTCTGGAGGATGGAGCACCGCAGTTTGTACTGCTCCATGAAATATTCAGGAGCTGGGCTGGCAGAACATTGTCTGGCTTTGCAGCCAGAGCCGCCTGTGGTGCCGTGGTTGGGATGATGGGAGGTTCCTGAGCTCCCAGAATTTCCTGCGCTGCAGCACGGCACGGACAGGTGCCTCTGACAGGGGGGATGCAAGGGGCTCTGCAGCACAGCACTGCAGCTTTACCCCAAAAACCCATCCCACAGATCCAGACAGTGCTCCCAAAAACCCATCCCACAGATCCAGACAGTGCTCCTAAAATCCCATCCCACAGGTCCAGCCAGTGCTCCCAAAAACCCATCCCACAGATCCAGACAGGGCCCCCAAAACCCATCCCAGGGGTCCAGCCAGTGCTCCCAAAAACCCATCCCACAGATCCAGACAGAACTTCCAAAAATCCTGTCCCACAGATCCCACAGCCATTGCTCCTGACTCCCAAAAACCTTGTCCCACAGATTCCAAAAACCCCATCCCACAGATGCCAACCCCATCCCACAGATCCCAACCCCATCCCACAGATCCCAACCCCATCCCACAGATGCCAGCCATGCTCCTGACTCCCAATTCCAGTGAAAATTCACATGGCAAAGTTTTTGGGGGTTTATAACCAAATTTTCCCTTTTCCATGAAGAAATTTTCCCGAATATCCCACCTAAACCTCTCCTGAGGCTGTTTCCTCTTGCCCTGGACTTCACCAAGGATAATTCCCTGCAGGAAAAACCTCTCCAAAATTCTGGATATTCCATGATTCCCAGATATTCCATGATTCCCTGGATATTCCATAATTCCCAGAAGGATCAGCCCTGGATATTCCATGGTTCCCAGCAGGATCAGCCCTGTTCCATGATTCCCACAAGGGTCAGCCCTGGATATTCCATGGTTCCCTGGATATGCCATGATTCCCAGATCAGCCCTGGATATTCCACGGCTCCCAGCAGGATCAGCTCCCTGTGCTGCTGTTTTCCCCCCACAGAGGGCACTTTCCCTGGCCCAGGAGGATTTCGGGAAGATGGCTGCTGCTCCAGCCCTCTGGAATGGCACGTGCAGGATGCAGCCATCTGCAGGCTGCTGTAAAATCCCTGGCAAAGCGACAGAAGCACTTGGACAGGTGGGATGGCTCCATCCCCAGCCTGGGCACGGCAGCAAATGGAGTCAAGGCCGTAAAAGAGAAGGCTGGGATGGATGGATGCATGTGCAGGTTGTTTTTCATGGAATGTTGGCCTGCTAAAAGTGATTTTGGAAAGGGAAAATGGGGAGAATGTAAAATCCGTGGAGTTTGGGCCGTTTGTCAAAGCTGGAAATGTCTGAGCTGAGCCCCAACAAGGCAGAGACTTCCAAAGCCTCCGCTGGAGCACCTGGAGTTGCTTACTGCAGAGGAATCAGCTGCTGGCAGGGTCTGGGGGGGCATTTTGGGGAGGAAACGGTGTAGAATCACCAGAAAACTCCAACACAAAGATTCCTGAGGCTCTGGCCCAGGTTTTCCAGAGAAACTGTTCAAAGCCAGGCTAAAGAAGGATGAAAATCTGGAATTTCCTCTGAATATTCCAGATGAAGCCAGGAAACGATCAGCTCTGCTCCCCACAATGAAATGATGCTCATTGTCCATGTGTTGCAATAGGACAGGACCCAAGGTGGAGCTGGGAATGAGGGTGGGCTCAGGGAGCTCTCCAAGCCCTTTCAGGCTATTTTTGGGCAGAACCTTTGGGAAGGCGATTGCAGAGCATCAGGGGAGGTGGCTGGACACGTCCTTTCCCTTCTGCGTTTGCCCATCCCAAAATCCATTCTCGGAGAGCTGCAGAGCACTGTCCACACAGGAGCTGGGGGGCTGCAGTGCCTGCCTGGGACAGGGCTTGGAGCAGCCCAGACCGGTGCCAGGGGTCCCTGCTCGTGGCACAGGATGGGATTTAAGGTCTCTTGTGAAAAATGCATGTGTTTGATGATTGGCTTTTGGCAAATATTCAAACGAATATTTGATGTGTTGTGGTAGAAAGTAATGTTATATTAATTCTCTTAAATCTAGTTTTAGGTTCTACAAAATGTTCGAATAGAAACGATGCTATGTAGGATACTTTTTTTAAAGAAAGGACTCACAGCCACAGGACACCTGAATCCTTCAGAGAAAGAGCATTTATTGCCCTCTTATCAGAAGAAAGGAACTTCTTCCCACCTCGAAGGCGCTGTTAGGATTCAGAGGAGGAAGCTGATGATGACCAGACAGAATCCCGTGTTTGAATGGCATTTATGCATCATGTATGAGGTGTGTGAATATGCAACAGGCTGTTGCTTTTAAGGGTTAATCCTCTGTTTATTTTGGGCTCGTGCTGCCCAGAAAAGGAACCCAGACATCCATAACTCTTTGTCTCTAGTGTCTCATATTGTCCTAATTCAAATTGTCCAAGTTATTATTACTCTAATAGTATTACTGTTTTTGTAACCATTTGATTACTAGGAAACTTTTCAAATTTCAAAAACAAGTGATTGCTGTTTTTCACACCCTTAAACCCAAATCATTCAGGGATTCCACAGTTCCATCAAGCCATTCAGTTGTGTTCAGACCCTAAATTCCCAATGGTCACTTGGAAGAGAATCCCAGAGCCTCAGGAGGCTTTTAGGAATTCCCAAGGATTTGGTTTAATCAGTGATCTGCAGTAATTTAATATATTTGCAGTGCTCTCTTCTTTAACACTTAATGAGTGATGATTAGGTTTGTGTATCAGAGCTGAAATCTGCAAGTTAGGTGGCAATTAATGTTTGAAGTGCTCCGTAACTCCAGATATAATGATCCTATTTGCCAGGTAATTATGGGATGGATGTGCCTAATAAACAGCAGCACTCCTGCGCTCACCTGAGGGGCTCCCCGTGCAAGAACACAGGTACAGGGCAGGCTCTGTGCTCCCTCTTTGCCATTACACCCCGACTTCCTCTCGGCTAATTGCAGGCTGGCCTTGGTGCTTCGTTAGCAAGAAGAACCATGACATAACAGAGGCAGGCACCCAAAGCAAACAGCCCCACAAGGGCCATGTGCCACCAGGAAAATCAGGAATCAAATTCCACTCCCTGAATTCTTTACAACATTCCTCCTTGCCAAAGCCAGGCAAATATTCCACTCGCAAACCCCAGCTCACAATGGCTCTTTCAGCTGCACGTTTCACATGAATCAATACTCCAGGGGGATTTTATTATTCCAAACCCAAGGTTACATGGAGTTTTCATGAGTCAAATACCCCGAGAATGAGGCTGAACAAGGCATTTCCTCCCAGGCCATGGAGTTTAGGAGCAGCTGAACTCCTGCATAAACACAACGAAGTGAATTTGTTATTATTTTAATTTCATTCCCACCTTTTCTCGAGATGGGGAAATGAACAATGCAATATTTTATTTATCCTTTGCAATATGATTATAGAATGGTGTCCACTGCTCCCCGTGAGTGTCTGCTGTCTCTGCATGTATCCTGGTTTTCAGGAGGAGCAGAGCTGCCATCCCAATGGATCATCCCATATTCAAACATTTCACTTTGAGACTGACATGGATTTCAGAACTGGGACCATGTCCTGGTTTTCTTCTCTGGAAAAGCAGGATAATATTTGCCTGCACCACAGGAAGCTCCTGAGGGCTGGCTCTGACTCTCCACCAAGGAAACCACGGGATCAGTTTATTTTGGAGAGACAGAGCTCTTACAGCATTTATTTGGTCAGAGTTACAACTTCCAGCCTCCTCTGGGTGTAAAAACACGGCCTGAGCAGACATTCCACCTGGTCCAGGCCTGACCACTCCTGAATCAGGGAAAGCCAAAGTGCTCCTGCCTTTGCAGTTGGCACAGGAGTGTTTTCCCTGCATCTCCATCCTCGGGGTAGGTATCCCAAAATAAATTCCTGGGTGCAACTCCAGGCAGGAATTGACAGCATGAATCATGCTGGGCAAACGTCATCCCAGCCATGGGAACAGGGAGATGTGGGAATTCAGAATACAGCTCAGCGAGGAACAGCGGCTCTGCCAAACCCCAGGAAGCTTCTCCTGGCCTTTGGTGCCTTCCTGCACCCAATTCCCAACTGCAGCACAGGGTGAGGAACAGAGACTCTG
>JAWMQZ010000132.1:74239139-74252633 GCA_035584835.1 Tangara arthus | reverse complement strand
TGTCGTGGGGATGCTGCCTTTGGAAACGGGCTGTGCTTCGCTGTGTGCCGTGTAAAACTTGTTCTGTGAACCTTGTCCTGGGGATGGTGCCTTTGGAAACGGGCTGTGCTTCGCTGTGTGCCGTGTAAAACTTGTTCTGTGAACCTTGTCGTGACCACTGAAACCCCACTCAGCAGTGCTGCCGCTTCCCTTTCCAGCTCCAAGCAGGAGCTGTGCTTCACCGAGGGTCCCCCAAATCCTTCCCCAGTGCCATTGTTTGCAAAACCTTGGATAAAATATAAATGATGCTTTCAATTGAAACCAAACCTCACACTGTTCCCAGCTTTAATAACAGTTTTGACAGATGAGATTTCCATCATCTGTTTTTGTCTTTGTCAAGGCTCCTCCAATAAATGCTCTAAACTAACAGATGTGACTATAAAGGCTGAGGCATCAGGAGCTGAGCTTTGTCAAGTGCTACCAGAGATAAATTAATTCCTAGTTTAAGCTTCCACTGAGCACTGGAACATCCCTTTCCCCTGCTTTTGGTGCCTGACCTTGGGCAGGTTTCACACCCAGAGACAAAAAGATCCTGGGAAATCACAACAGGTACAATTACAGTGATTGGGGCACCAAGTAAGGCACCAGTTTAGCCAGGGTAACAAACTGGGAGCCAGAAATCTGATATCCATCGAAAGGGAACCTTTCCCAGCTCTGCTGGCATTCACAACGGTTCTAAAACACAGGTGAATTATGTGAATGCTCAAGTAGCTTTTGGGTGAGACTTTGAGATGCTGCAGCCTGAATTCCTTCCCAAAATTCCTGCTCATTCCTGCCCTGTGATCTCTTTATTCCCTCACCAACCCCATAGACACCCCCACAACAATTTAGGGCCATTTAGGTGCTGGAGCAACAGGTAAGCCGTGGTGTTTTTACCAGCAATTAGAATTTCCAGTGGGAGGAGGAAAATACAGCCATTGTTTCATCCGTGTCTCCGGATTTTACTCTACTACACCACATAATAAATAAGACATAATTGGGTCTGGCCTCCTGACTCCCACTCTTGCAAAGGCATGAATAAATGAATTAATCACAGCCACCAGGGTGAGGAGAGCGAAATCCACAGGGGAAAAAGGGCGGACGGAATAAAAGTCCCGATGTCAGAAAAATTCCACAATAAAGTTATTTGGGAGTATTGATTTGATAAGTGAAAACTTAAATAAGGCTTGGGCAGAGAGACACGGCTCCTGGGAGAGCGCGGCTGTCAGAGGTGGGGCGAGGACGAATCCTCCAGCTGAGGAACCTGGAACACGTGTGGGGATTGCTGGAAAAGCCCTCCAGACTCGCTTTTATTTGATGTTTCCTGCCAGAGGGCCAGGGACTCCCCTGGAACAACTCCTCGCTATCGGCCCGGCTCCGACCCTCTCTCCAAACTCCGAGCGCCGTTCATTAAATTCCTCCTTCCACGGAGCCATAAATGGATCCAGATAAGGGCTCTAAAGCTATCCCATAGGATCCTTGTGCTTGGAACTGATGGAACATTAGTGTCAGGCAAGACTATTATTTGAGTCTCAATATAATTAATAAAGCTTTTCTCTCCCCCCCAGGAACGCGCTAAATCTCCGGGTCTTGTTTGCGTTCGGCGCGAGATTTCCCTACCTCGCACGGAAGGAAAAAAAAGATGAAAAAGCCTTTAAATATTTAACAGTCGAAACCCGACATAAATTGGAGATTTGAATAAAAAATCAGCCCAAGTATATTTGTATGAAACTGGTGAACAGAAGGAATACACATGCTCCGAGGAATAGATTTTATGCCAAACATCAATCAATCCCGGCTCCGAAGCCTATTTATAATACTGTGGGGGTTCTGGACGGTTGCACTTCACACTGGGAGGACCAATCCATGACATTATCTGGTGAACAATTGAAAGCTTTTACAAATAATTAAAACTCTGCTTGGAAATGGGGATCTCGCCGCAGCTTTTGTGGCCACGCACCGGCTCGTGGCGATGGCAGAGTGTAAATAATGAGTAGTTAATGTCGGATTTGCTCCACCATCCTCTGCCTGACGGGGCTTTCTCCCTGCTTATTGATTTTTTGGGCACAAATGTGGATTCATTTCCAGTTTTACCTTCCCTGTCCTGTCACCTCTGGCCAGGGCAACGGGGTTAGGTGGGATTTTGGGAGGAAATTTTGGGTGGGGATCCCTGGGTGGTGTGGACGGGGTTTGGAGCACCCTGGGACAGCAGAAGGTGGCAGGGGGTGGAACGAGACGCTTTAAGGTCCCTTCCGAGCCAAACCAGGCTGGGACTGCACGGGTGCTTGGTGGCAGCAGGGGGAGCTCAGACATCCCATTTGGCTCTCTCCAAATGTCATTCCTTGAGACCTTCTGAGCAATTAAACCAAATTTAGCAGGAATCAATCATACAGACGCGAGGGTGGGAAATAATGAAGATGGATGTTGTTTAAAGCCTTCCAAGAGTTCCTGCCGGAGCTAGATATCATCCTGAGTGGGATTAGATTATCCAAGTGACCTTAGAAGTGTTTTCAAGTGTCCTCCCAAGCCCCATCAGCGCCTTTGCCCCTGCTCTGGCCCTTTTTTCCCAAGGTAAGTCCTTCCCTGGAGCGCTGCTGGCACGCCCGGGATGCACGGAGGCAGAGAGGAATCCCTGCCAGAGCAGGAGGAACACTCTGTTCTCCCAGTTCTCTTTCTACAAGCAAAAGAAATCTTTGCTTTGAGACTGAGAATCCTGCCCAAAATCCCTGTTCCCAGGTGTAGGGCCAATATATTTCATTTCCCCTAAAGTTCCCACTGGGCTCTGCCTCTCCTCCCAGGAAACAGGTGGGTTTCAAACCTTCTGAAGACACCAAAGTGCTTCTTTACAAAGTGACTTGCAAAGCAAAAATATGAAAAAAAAAAAGAAGAGAGATTTTTTTTCCCTATTCCCCAGGGATTTTTGAGCATATGAAGCACAAAAATAATCACAGAAATGACGCAAAGGAAGAAAAAACCCAAGGATTTAGTCGGAGTCAGCAATCCAAAGGCAGCTCCCTGCTGCTGCTGCTTCACCCCCACGACACAGACTGGATTTAAGGGACTCTTCTGCTGAGCAGCAGCCAAAGCCGAGACCTTAAATCCCTGGGAGCTGCTGGGAACCGGGTTGGAAACCTTGGCATGTGGGAAGGTGATGCTGCTGAGGAAGAACAAGGCTTATTTGTAGTTAATTAGAATATAGAGAGGGAATGGTGTAGATGTGAGGGCACTGCCACATCCAGCTGCACCTTCCTCCATGGATCAATCCGTGCTCTGCTCTGTCCTGGACACACACAGCCTTGAAAACCAACACGTGTTTTCCAGACAAACCAGCCGGCTCTGGAATTGTGGGATGGCTGTGTCATCTCCAGCTGTTTCCCTCCTCTGCTGGAGCTTAAAGAAGTAAATATTGAAATAAAAACCCCTGGGCTCTCCTAAACCAATCCAGATGAGTTTCTCCCGCCTCTGGGAAGACACGTGGAGCATCCTGTAAATCCCCTGGCACTTTGCTTATCTCCTCCCAAGGCCTGAAACCGGGTTTTGCTCCAAAAATCGGAATTTTCATCAGGAAATCTTTAAACTAGGAAAAAGTGCAAGCAGGATTCCAGTCAGGGTTTGTGTCCCTAAGGTCCTTGTGTTTTCCTCCTCCCCAGCTCCTGCCCGCCGCCAGGGTGTGCTGGGAGTGCCTGGAGGAAGAGCAGGGCTCGGTGGCCAGCCCCAGTTTTGGGTTCCAGAACATTTTCACACTGGATTTTCACAGAGCTTTTGGCTTCAGGTGCACGCTGCACATTTCCCCGAGGATTTGCTTGTTTTGTGTGCAGCTGAAACAAAAGTGGCAGAAAATCAGCTGAGCTTCTGCGCTCTCACTGCTGCGGTGGGAAAGGAGGAAACTGGTTCTTCCTTGGGAGGAATGCTGCTGCTCTTCCCTAATTTCTCTAATGACATTTGATATTATGGTGATGAGTGCCTTGGAAAATACATATGATAATCATTATAATCAAGCACATGTGTCTGGAGAGTGTAATAGGTACATTCTAGAAATTAGAAAATAAACATGTGTTAAGGAACGACTTTTAATATTAATTTCCATTTTTAGAAGGCAAGGCCTCAGATCCAACTGGGGATTAAGCAGCCAAAAGGGGATTTTATAGAATCCTGGTATTCCAGGATGGCTTGGGCTGGGAGGGACCTTAAAGCTCTGCAGAGCTGAATGTTCCTTTCCAAGCCTCCCCATTCCATGATTCTGGGATCCCATGGCCCTGGAACGAGGAGAACAACAGCCCTGGAAGGTGCAGAGGGACTCCTGAGACAGGTACAATTAATTAATATCCATGATTCTGGGATCCCAGGTACAATTAATTAATATCCATGATTCTGGGATCCCATGGCTTTGGAACGAGGAGAACAACAGCCCTGGAAGGTGCAGAGTGACTCCTGAATAAGCAGAATCACCACAGCAGCCAGGCCCTGGGTTTACTTGGCCTCCTGAGCTGCGGAATGGAACCGTTCCCAAAATCCTAACTGGGGAATGGAGCTGTTCCCAAAATGCCAGCCCTTGAGTGGAGTGCCTCTCGCACTGCACAGCCTATTGATTTTAGGAGTCATCAATGGATATTGTGTGCCTATAGCATTACCAGGACAAGCAGGAGGTGCACAGAGTCATTTGCCTGTTGTCCCATGCTGTGCCCTATGGGAAGCCACTGATTCCTACACTTGGAGCAGGGACAATGCAACTTAATCAGAGTGACAGGAAACAGGCAGCAATTACAGTGTGCAGCTACATCTGCTGGGTTCCACTTCACTGAAGGAAGAGTTATCTCAATTTTAATGTACAGCCCTTTTTCATGTTTCATTTAACCTCTGCTGTATTATTAACCACATCAAAATATAACGACGGTCGTTAGGAAGAAACCGAAAACCGAGAACATTTGGGAAAATTTGGACTCTTCCCCCGTTATCTGTAATTTAACGCTCTCGGTTTTACTTTCGTGCCCCATTCCCAGCCTCATTTATAGAGAGGTTTGTTTGCTTTAAATACCAAGCACAGCCCCGATGCTGCTTCCTCCAAACTCACGGCAAAACAATTCCCGAGGCGCCGGAAGCAAGATGTGACCTGCTGATATTCCTTTGCCTTAATTGCCGCAGTGGAATGAAGCCTCCCCAATAGTTTGCTCCTTTGCCCAAATTGTGTTGCTAACCTTGAAAAATTCTCATTGTTAGGGTTTCACTGGAAAAGCAATCACTGGGAGTTTGTCAGAATCTGCGGGAAAACTGGGAGAAAGGGGAAGAAACCCTGGGTGGGACCAGGTTTCCCTCCTGGGGAGCTGAGGGATGGAAGGCATGCCCCAGTACCATCCTCATTTTACCACCAGGGACAAAATATCACTTGGGAATCACTGGCATGGAAACAGGACCAGAAATCCTGGCTGCAGGCTTTGGGGCACGGAAGGTTCTGGAATCCTGGAATGAATTCTGGAATGGTTTGGGTTGGAAGGGATTTTAAGGATTGAACCCCCTACCACAGGCAGGGACACCTTCCATGATCCCAGGTTGCTCCAAGCTGGCCTTGGATCACTCATAGGAATGAGGCACAGGAAACACCATCACTGGAGTGGATCACAGGCATGCATTGCTGCATTTATTCCCCACTGGAAGGCTCAGGGAAAGCTCTCTGGATCAGCTCAGCAGCAGTGCTGGGAATGTTCTACTTTATTTTGGAACCAGTCCCCGCCAGGATCCATCCTGCACCTCCCAGTGCATTTTCTCATGTGCCAACCTGAAATTCCCTTTTCTGAGTGGACTCCCCTTCCCTGGAAGTGTCCCAGGGGGTGGAATAGGATGGTCCTTAAAACCCCTTCCAACCCAAACCATTCCTTAATAAACCAGGACCATCCCTGTAAGCTGTAGCCTAAATAAAACATATAAAAGAACTCGTGAGTGTGGAGAACAATGGAGAACCCACCCGGAGGGGGTAATCAGCATCTGAGGAGTCTTTAATCTAACGAGGACATCTTAAGTGAAGTTGCTGAAAAAAAAGTGCTGTGCAATTGCCAAACAGCTCCCCTGTACTGCGAGGATTCCTCTGAAGCACCGAGTGTTAATTGGAAGGAAGTTGGAAAGCTTTCTGCCAGGATCCTGTAATAAGCTTCATTAGGCCGTGGGACAGCGGTGAGCTGAATATTAATAAAAAGGCAGCAAGGGAACCGGAGGGTGGGGAAACTGGGGAGCTCGGGGTGGGATACTGGGAGGGAATTCTTCCCTGGGAGGGTGGGGAGGCCCCGGCACAGCTGTGGCATCCCTGGAAGTGCCCAAGGCCAGCTTGTGCACCCTGGGGTAGTGGAAGGGGGTGATCTTTAAGTCCCCCCCAACCCAAGGCAGTGTAGGATTCTATGGAATGTCTTGTCTAAATGCCATAGGAAAGTCTGCCCTGGTGCTATCCCATCCCCACGTGCTTGTAAATGAGTGTGTGCCAATAAAAGCACCAGGGAAACTGAGGAAGGAGCAGCTCGGCTGGAGGTGCTACAATAAAAGTAAAAATGGACGTGAGAAATCCCACTCCCTTAGGATTTTGGGAGTGCAGGGCCTAAAGAGGTTGTTGGTTCGGGCTCAAACACCTGTGAGTTGCGCTAAGAACTGAGCACAACTAAAAGACTCCTCCTGTTGAGCAAGCCCACGGATTAGATATGAATTATCCTGTTTACATTTCATTTAGTTTGATTTTCTCTCTATTTCCTATTTTCTAAATTAGATAACCCTTGCTTGATTTAAGGTAATTCGCCTTTACTGACTATTACTTAAGGCTAAGCATTTGCAAAGCCATTCCGGGAGAGGAGGAAAATGAAACCGTGCAAATTTAGGGTTTGGAGAACAAAAGGGACGCAGGCATGGAAGGGAAGTGATGATGAATGGGGAGCTGGCAGCGCCTCAACCCCAAGAGCTGCCTTTGACCGATGCCACGAGCTTTTCCAGACACTCTGGAGCTTCCTTTGTGCATCCTGTGCTTAAAAATTTGATGAGCCGAGCTCCTGGTGTATTTAGCACCAGTACAGCAACAGGGACCCATAAGCAGGGAAATGGAGTTGGATGATCCCCCCTTTTTTCTTTGGGAGAGATTATGGGCTCCGATAATTTAACCGCCTGCTTTTATTTCCACGTTATATTGCAGTTGCATCTGGAAATCGGGAAATTCAGTTTGGAAACCAAAAGGGGGAGGAGGGAAGCGAGGAGGGAAGTGGGGAAAAACACAAGACGTGGGCAGCAAAGCCTCTCTGTGACACTGCACCCTGCAAACCTCTCCCAGATGAATGTGGGATCTCTTTAGGAGCTGCTAATCTATGCAAAGCAAATTGTTTTGGATTTGCCCAGCCCATCCCTGCCCACCCTGTCATTTGTAACTGCTGCCTGTGCTGACAGAAACTCTTCATCAAGCGCGGGGCTACACACACACACACCTCAAACTCATTAAAAGCAGCGAGCTTTGTGAGGACACAACACCTCAGTGCCTGATCCTGAGGGGTTTTCCACGGGACAACCCTTCCCATGGGTTACTGTCCCTCTGCCACGGGAGAAGGGGTCGGATCCGTTGGGCTGGGCCCTGTGCTGCCCAAGCACCCTCCTGTTGGAAATCAGGATGTTCCACCCCGCACACAGACAAATCCTGCTCAATCCAAATGTCTCTGAGAACAATTTTCGCCTGGAGAATGTTCCTTCATTCCCATCTGTGCAGATCACAGTTTGAAATGCTGCCTGCACTTTCCAAACCCTTGCTTCACCAGAAAAAAATAGCCAGAGCAAACTATATTAAAAAAAAAATAGAAAACAAGGAACAATCCAAACCTATCAAATGAATATGGAATGAAAAATAATTTGCTTTGTCGCCAGCCCCAGTAAGGTGTCCCAGTTCCCAAACTGGGGTTCCACACCTCCACAGCCCCGGGCATAGCTCAGGAATGCCACTGAGTCCTCCAGTGGAATCCTGCATCGATGCTTTCCCAGCTAAATCTCGGGGCTACCTTATATTAATGAACTGTCACAGTTCCCATTGTTTTCCCAGGGCCTTGCAGCTGCATTCTTTCACAGGTGCTTGGCAAATCCGAACGCGGCTGGTTTGGGGTTTCAGGATCGGACCAAATCCCTCCTCCAGCGGATTGCTGGGGAGTTATCCATGTGGAAAACATGGCTTTATTTTCCTTTCCTTTGCTTTCCCTGCCCTGCCTCACTCCTCTTCCCCCGACCCCTCACCTTCCTCGTGCTTCCTGGTGCTGAAATTGAAGTCTCAGAATCCAGGAACGGTTTGGTTTGGGAGGGAGAGGTTTTCTCAGGCAGTGACTGCCACCAGAACCAGCCTTGAGGTGCCAGCTGGAGGCAGCTTGGCTGTGGATGGACTCGAATTAAGCTCAGGAACATCAGATGTGTCCCCTGGAGCCTCAGCCCAGGCCTGGAAAGGCTCATCCTAGGGATCTCCCGGCTGCTGCACCTTTCCCAGTGGCAGGCACGGGGCCGTGTCCCTGCCAGGTGGGGACAGGACAGGACAGGAGGGCAGCTCGGTGACAGCTGAGTTTTCTTAGAAGTGATCTCATTATTACAGAATTGGATAAATGCCTGACTTCTTTTCCCCTAATCCCTCATTTCTTTGCAACTTTTTCAGCTGCCTCTCTACAGACAACATAATCAATGGAGCTGAGCAGGGCCCTGGAATTGCTGCTGGGGACCAGGAGCTTTTAGGGACACCTCCACTCATTTCCATGGCTGGGTCTAAACCATGCCTGGGTATTTATTTATTACATTCAGTGCCCCATAAGGAGTGAGAACATTGCAGCCCGAGGTTCTGAGGGAGGGGATCCTGTGTCTCCTGTGTGGGAGGCGGCCCAGAGACGCTGCAGAACACGTCTGTGTCTCCCAGGCTCCACCTGGAATGGGGACTCCAGCACCTCCTGGGCAGCTCCTTCCATGCAGAAATTCTGCCTGAAACTCTCCTGGCACAGCTTAAAGCCATTACTTTGGAAAGGAATTTCTTTCCCTTCAAAACATTGAAACCAGTTTGCCATGAAAATGAGCTCAAGTCCTCGTGTTCATTCAAAATAATCAACTTCTCCTAGACCTGGAAATGACATAATTGTGTGTCCAGTTCACAGGATTTAAATCCAACCTCAATCTCTTCACTAAGCACGAATACTTGTATTTTTTTGTAAAGTTAGATTATGTCCTAGGCTGCTCCCAGCAAAACAAAGGTTGGCATTTCTATGGTTTAATAAAAGGAGATTAATATGGAAGTGAAACAAATCTACTGTTAGAAAAATGAGCAGAATCAAAATCCATTTAAGTGAAACCTGCAGCTCTTTATATTGCAATCATAATATACTTAGAGGAACAGCTTCCCTAAAAACTGGCCTTGTCACCGATAGCCCTTTATTCTTCCCTCAGTGTTCCTTGTCAAGGAGCTAATTCAGGCAGCTAATTGGGACAATAACTAATCCAGCCACGTACTCCCCCAATTATTTCCTTCTTCATCCCCCTGCTATTCTTATTCCCATGTATTTTTTACAGCAGCTTTTAATTCAATTAGGAGGACAAGCAACGGGACTCAGCCCGAGGGTCCCCTGCCACCGACGGGTCCAGGCTCAATAGCAAACAGTAATAACAGGAATAAGATACCAAATCCGATATAAAAACATCTATCACAACAACAACAACAAATTTTTGCCAGCAGTGGAGAGCCTTCAAAGGACACTCCATAATGTAAAGAATACCATACAGGGGAATAAACTGTTAAATCTCATCAATTCTCCCAGAGGGTCGCTCCAAGTGATATTCCCAGAGAAGCTGTGGATGCCCCAGCCCTGGAATTGTTCAGGGCTGGGCTGGAAGAGGCCTGGAGGAGCAAAGGATTTGAAGGATCATCCCCCCTGCCACACCTTCCACTAGCCCAGGTTACTCCAAACATTTCTCCAGATTTACAAGATATCAACAATTCCTGCTGAAATCTCCATAAGAGATTGCCTTACTGTAGTTTCTGTATTCCCGTCATCACAAGCCATGGATTTCCATAATGACCTACATATGCCCATTACAAAAATTGAAAATCCATGGAAAATCTCTTTCCATCCCCTGCACCTCTTGGCCTTTCCCCAAATCCACTGTTTTCTCCCTAATGGACTGCAGTATTCCATATCCATTAGTACAACTGAAAATGATGACATTTCACTTTAATTGAAATCAAACATCTTATTTCATTAGGGAATTAGAAAACAAACCAAATTTTAATCGGAATTCAGGCAAATACAGAATATTTTCCCTCCTCCAGGAGTACCTTTCCATGGAAATCTGCAGTATTTCTGAGGCAATGAATGAAACACATTCTTTGCAAAGCTGTACTGAAATTAGCAAGTTTACATTCCCCTCTAAGCCAAACTAGCCTCATGTTGACACCATAACAAGAAAGCACAAAGGAAGAAACTGCATGAAAATTACAAGGTTTTTCTTGCTCCATTTTCCCACTTGTTTATTTTCGGGAAGTGGAGAAACAAACACTTTGGTGACTGGGGGGTTTACCCTATAAAATTTACTAAATTCAGCTATGTTCCACTTTGGTTTTATCACAAAATCCAGTATGGCAGTTCTGGGTTCATGGCATCAGCTACTGCAGCTCCATAACATCCATCAACTTATTTTCACAATCGCCCTGACAGAATCAGGGAATGGTGTGGGGTTTTAAGGACTGTCCAGTTCCATCCCTCTTGACCACTTGTCCACGCCCTATCCTAACTGGCCCTGGACATTTCCAAGGAAGAGGAATCTGGTAAAATTTCCCAGGTCTGCTTCCTGTGAATTCTGCGGCAACCAAAGGCCCCCCTGCTCAGTCAATTGTCCACATGGAATTCCTGTGGCGTGTTGAAAACGGGACATATGGGGACAGTATAAAATCCAGAGGATTAAAACTGGAAAATGAATAATACCGGGGCCAGGGTGGCAGTTGGGTTAGCCCTTTTCCTACTTAATTTCCAAAAAAACCCGCACAGCCCATTATTAACCAAATCCATCATTAATTTGAAGGCAGCATCCCTGGAAGTGTCCAAAACTAGGTTGGATGGGGCTTGGAACATTCTGGTCCAGTGACAGACCCTTCCAGCCCAAACCATTCCATGACTTTATATCATTCCCCCTCCCTCTGCCTTTCCCCATTCCCTTCCTTATTTTCATTTCCACCACCTGCACCAGCCCCGTTGTGGGCTCAGCACCCCAAAAAAACATTTAAAAAATGAATAATTCAAACCTACCTTTTTTCGAGAGATGCTGAGGGCTGAGTGGGCTGAAAATCTTCGAGGGTCTGATCACGGCTGAGGCGTTGAAACCCCTCACAGAGTTTGCGGATGCTGAGGGAGCTGAGAGGGCTGGAGCCCCTCGCGGCGCCTCTGCAATGGCGCCAAGGCAAAGGCGGGAAACTTCGCGGGGCCTCTGAGGTGCCGGGGCTGGGCCAGAGCCCCAAGGAGGCCTGCCCGAGGCTTCAGCCCCTCACGGCGGAGTGGGGTGAGCTCCATCAGGGTAGAGTGGTGTGGGCTCCCTCAGGGCGGAGTGGTGTGGACTGCCTCAGGGCAGAGAGGTGTGAGCGCCTCAGAGCCGCCTGGCGCGAACTCCCTCACGATGGAGCGGCACGAGCCCCCTCACGATGCAACGGCGCGAGCTCCCTCACGATGCAACGGCGCGAGCTCCCTCACGATGGAGCGGCACGAGCTCCCTCACGGCGGAACGGCACAAGCCCCCTCACGATGCAACGGCGCGAGCTCCCTCACGATGCAACGGCGCGAGCTCCCTCACGATGCAACGGCGCGAACTCCCTCACGATGGAGCGGCGCGAACTCCCTCACGATGGAGCGGCACGAGCCCCCTCACGAGGTCTCTCACGATGGAGTGGCACGAGCCCCCTCAGGGCAGCCTGGCACGAGTTCCCTCAGGGCGGGGCGGCACGAGTTCCCTCACGACGGAGTGGCACGAGCCCTCTCAGGGCGGAGTGCCGCGAGCTCCCCCACGATGGAGCGGCTCGAGTTCCCTCACGATGGAGTGGCACGAGCTCCCACGCGATGGAGCGGCGCGAGCTCCCTCAGGACGAGCGGCGCGAGCCCCCTCACGATGGAGTGGCACGAGCTCCCTCAGGACGAACGGCGCTAGCTCCCTCATGATGGAGTGGCACGAGTTCCCTCACGATGGAGTGGCACGAGTCCCCTCAGAGCAGCCTGGCACGAGCCTCCTCAGGACGAGAGGCACGAGCCCCCTCAGAGCAGCCGGGCGCGAGCCCCCTCACGGCGCAGTGACGGGATGGCGCCCCCTCACGCCCGGGCGCCCCCTCATCCACGGTACCCCCTCACGCCAGGGCGGGATGGCGCTAGCCCCCTCATGGGGACCAGCAGCGAGGCCTCCGAGGCCCCCCATGGCATCAGCTGAGGGCCGGGAACGGGAGAAACCCTTAGAGGATCTGTGGGAGCCGAAACACCCTCATGGAATCTGATCATGGCGGAGGGTCGCGAAACCCATGAGGAGTCTGCGGGACCTGAAGCCCTTCAGGTAAGTGCTAAGGCAGCTGTAACAAGTTGTGGTGTCTGGTGATGGTTTGAGGGCGCATGAAACCCCTCACAGGGTTTGTTGATTTCTGGGTGGGATGGGGGGCCCTGAAAGCCCTCACGGTTCTGAAACCTCTCACGGGATTTGCTGAGGGGATTAAATCCTTTGAGGGTTGTCTAAAGGGTCTGAAAACTTTCAAGGTGTTGCTTGCTGAGGGCTCTGAAGCCCTTCACAGGTCTGCTGAGGATGGAAGCCATCCTAGGTCTTGCTGAGGGTGCTGAAACCCCTTATGGGTATGCTGAGGGGACTGAAACCCCTCATAAGTGTGCTAAGGGCTCTGAAACCCCTCATGGATGTGTTAAATGTGCTGAAACCCCTCATGAGTGTGCTAAAGGTACTGAAACCCTTCACGGGTGTGCTGAAACCCTCATGGGTGTTCTGAGGGTGCTGAAACCCCTCATGGGTGTGCTGTGGGTGCTGAAACCCCTCACGGGTGTGCTGAGGGTGCTGGAGCATCTCTCGGGTGTGCTGAGAGCCTTCCCGGGTGTGCTGAGAGTGCTGGAACCCCTCATGGGTGTCCTGAAACCCCTCATGGATGTACTTAGGGTGGTAGAGCCTATCCTGGGTGTGCTGAGGGTGCTGAAACCCTTCACGGGTGTGCTGGAACCCCTCATGGGCGTGCTGAGGGTGCTGGAGCCTCTCTCGGGTGTGCTGAAACCCCTCATGGGTGTGCTGAAACCCCTCATGGGTGTGCTGAGGGTGCTGGAGCCCCTCCCGGGTGTGCTGGAGCCTCTCCTGGGTGTGCTGGAACCCCTCCTGGGTGTGCTGAGGGTGCTGGAGCCCACCCGGCTGTACTGGAGCCCCTCCCGGGTGTGCTGAGGGTGCTGGAACTCCTCATGGGTGTGCTGGAGCCCCTCCCGGGTG
>JAWMQZ010000132.1:74216403-74239039 GCA_035584835.1 Tangara arthus | reverse complement strand
TGTGCTGAGGGTGCTGGAACTCCTCATGGGTGTGCTGGAGCCCCTCCCGGGTGTGCTGGAGCCCCTCCCGGGTGTGCTGAGGGTGCTGGAACTCCTCATGGGTGTGCTGGAGCCCCTCCCGGGTGTGCTGGAGCCCCTCCCGGGTGTGCTGAGGGTGCTGGAACTCCTCATGGGTGTGCTGGAGCCCCTCCCGGGTGTGCTGGAGCCCCTCCCGGGTGTGCTGAGGGTGCTGGAACTCCTCATGGGTGTGCTGGAGCCCCTCCCGGGTGTGCTGGAGCCCCTCCCGGGTGTGCCGAGGCTGAGGCACGGAGCCGCTCCGGCCCGCTCATGGCCGAGCGCAGCCGGAGCCCCCCGGGCAGCGCCGCGGGCCCGGCCCCGGCGGGCACCGGTCCCCGGGGCTTGCGCGGGAACACGTGAGGGGCGAGCGGCGGCGGGGCCCCTCCATCTTGTGAGTCCCGCCGCGCCGTCCCGCCCGCTTCCTCCCGCCCTCCTCCTCCTCCTCCTCCTCCTCCTCCTCGTCATTGTCTGCGAGCGGCGGCGGCGGCGCTTATAAGGCGGCGGGCATTGCCCGGATGTGAGCGGCGGGCGATGCGGCTGCCCGGGCGGGATGCGATCGGCCGCGGCTCGGCGGGGGAGGCCGCGCTGCTGAGCCGGAGGAGGCGGCGGGCGCTGCTCTAAACTTGGACCAAGTTGGGGAACGGGCGGCCCCGCGCTCCCCCGAGGGGGGAGTCGCCTGGGTTTTTTTCGGGATTTGGGTTTTTTGGTTTTGGTTTTTTTTAAGGAAGGACAAGGAGGGGGCAAGTCCCCGAGAGCCGCGGCGCTGCGAGCCCGTCACCATGTGTCTGTAAAAACAATAGGGCAAAAGTTGTCGGACCTTCTTTTTTTCCTTTTTCTTTTTTTTTTCCTTGGTTTTGAATTTTTAAATTTTTAAAATCTAATTTATATGATTTTTGTGGCCGGTGGCCGGGCCCCCCAAATCCCAACAAAGCCAGGTGTAGTGTGCCTGTAAAGCTGTGGAATAACCCGGAGCAGGACTGACACTTTCCCTACTTTTTGGTGGTTTTGGAGGGTCACATACGTGTGAGACAATAAAGCACTTTGGCAGAAGATTCCTCTCTTTTTATTTTGATTATTTTTTATTCCTTTTTTTTTTCCTTTTTTTCCCCCCCTTGGAATATTGTGAACATATTTGTGGCCATTTAAGGTAAAGTTCCAATTTGCTGTTAGACTAACTTGTCTGTGGTTTTTTTTTTTTTTTTGCTTTCATTTTTATTTTTTTATTGAAATTGTCGATCCCAATGTGTTATTTAAAAAAAAAAAAAAAAAGGAAAGAAAAGAAAAGAAAGTGCAAGTTCCGGGCTGTGTAAATCTATACATTGTATATACATTGCATAGATACGATGTAACTACACGTGCGGGCAATACACCAAGGTGCAGACGCGGGGACTCGCCGCTTTATTTCCTACCGGAAAATGAACTCCGAGTTCTTTCTAGTGGTGTCCGGCCTGCGGGAGGAAAATGCGGAATAAAAGTGGCAGAGGGGATAAGGGAAGAAGGAAGGGCGAGGGAAGAAGGAAGGGCGAGGGGAAGGGCGGCGAGGGGGGGGCTGGCAGCATCCCCAAAAACTTGCGCGTAAATCCGAGGGGCTGCTTCGCAAAGTTTGCAGTGATGCTCCGGGAAAATGGCAAAGCTGGGCGTTGGGAGCAAGGCGACCAAAACAAAGCAGGATTCTAGATAAAAAATCTAAAAAACAAAAAGACGAAGGGAACGGGTAATGCAAAGGGGAAAAAAAATCTTGTTCCTTTCGGCCAAGTGCCCGCGTCACGTGCGTCCGCGGCCCCGTATAAACGCGCTTGGCCATGTGTGTGCGCGAGCTGGGCGAATCCAACGTGGAATCCTTGGAAAAGTGCGGCGGGAGCGGGCGGGAGCCGAGCGCGGAGCTCCATGAGCGGCGGCGGCGGGTACGGAGGCGGCGCCGGGGCCGGCCGGGCTCGGGGCCGCCGCGCTGGGCTGGGCTCCGCGCCCCTTCCCTCTTCCCTTGCCTTGCCTCGCCGGGCTCCCCTCCCCCCGGGCGCTGCCTCCGCACAGGCCCGAGCCGCTGCTGCCGGGTTGTTGTCGGCCTCATCCCCCCCCTCCTCTCCGCAAATTAGGAATCGGGGCTAATTGTCCCCCGCTGCCCCCCCCGCCCCCGGAACCTGCACTTCGCATCTCGCCGTGGCTTTTTTTTCCTCCTCGCTCTTTGCCGTTTGTGCCTCCAAACGCTACTTTGCGTGGAAGAAGGAGAAGGGAAAAAGTTGGGAGCGGATGGCTGTAGTTTCTTCTCTGGGATCCTCATTCATTCCTCGCTGAACCTCCTGTTGCATAAATGATGCTCCGGGAGAGAGGCTTTGCCTTTTTTTTTCTCCTCCGGATTTGGGTTTAAGAGTGGATGTTGCCGGGTTTGGCTCGCCTCTTTGGAAATACAATATCGCTTTTTTTTTTTCTCTTGTTGTTGTGTTTTTTGGGTGTTTTTTTTTTTTTGCTGCCCCTCCATCTTTTTTTCCCCTCCCTTCTTCTTCTCAACCACCCACTCCCCGACCCCCCTTGAAAAAGCAAAATCCGACTGTGTTTCCTGCAAGGCTCGGGATTTCTGATTGCGGTTATTTCCATGTTTCTAGGTTTGTGTGATTTTGCTAAAATGCATCACCAACAGCGAATGGCTGCCTTAGGGACGGACAAAGAACTGAGTGATTTACTGGATTTCAGTGCGGTAAGAAACAACGGTGGAAATTAGCAACAGCTGTAAAAAAAAATCTCTAGCTGCTCTGTTAACAAAAAGAAAATCCAGCCAAAAAAAACCCTAAAGCAACAAAACCAACCCCAAACTGTGCTCTAAGTACATTGGGCAATTTTTAATCAGCAGCTAGAAGCATGGTCAATATTTTTTTCGCTTAAAAAAAAAAATCCAAACTGAGTATTTTTAGTCTTTCTGATCGTGTGTGATGGGAGATGCAGGCGCGTTCGCAGCTTGGTTTCATGTCTCGGACGGCTCAAATAATTCCTGCCAAAAGAAACGCCCCAAAAACTGACCATTTCTCATCATTCCATCATACCGATCTTGCACTTTTATTGTGCTTTCGATTTTCAAGCGTCGTTGGCACATCAACTAATTAATTGCTAATGACTCGCTGATATTCTCCTTTCGGTTCTTCCCTTGTTTCGATTTTGGCACATGGAAAGTGCAAAGAAATCCACGACCGTCTCAGTTTAAAGTTTTCCCTGAAATCTCCTATGGCTTCTGCTGGCATTAAAACTGCTCCAAGCTTCCCCTCCCCGCCCTAGGCAGGATTTGGGAGCGATTTTCGAAGCAAAGAGGGATTTTTGTCCCCCTGGGCTGGTTTGGAGGCCGAACGTTGCGCCGGACGCGTGCACTTGTCTAGTTTTGTCAGGCTCCCCCTCCCCCTCCAGCCCCTTCCTTCCTCTCTCTCCCCATCCCCTCCCTTCCCCCCAATATGTCAGGAATATCTCTCTATCCACTTAGTTCTTTATTTTGGGCAGGAGCTTTTGCTGCGAGAGGCAGGTCTGCTCCTAAAGCCCCCCCCTTTCCCCTGTGTGCTCCAGGCTGGTGCTGCTGCTCCAGCCTCGGCTTCTGAGGGATGGCTTGGGGAAGTTTGGCC
This sequence comes from Tangara arthus, assembly GCA_035584835.1. Classification (NCBI taxonomy): domain Eukaryota; kingdom Metazoa; phylum Chordata; class Aves; order Passeriformes; family Thraupidae; genus Tangara; species Tangara arthus. Next base: position 74,235,383 of record JAWMQZ010000132.1, on the reverse strand, counting down.
AGCAATCGTAGCCTGCGGCAGCTTCGCAGCCCCCTCTCTGCTTGTTGGTGCACTTTTCCCATTTGTTCCTTGGCTTTTTGCAGGCTCTGACTCAGGGAAGGTGCGTATTATCCACTAGACACGTCGGAGAAGGGAGAAACCAATTAGGGTCGAAATAAATGCTGGGAAGAGCGAGAGAGGAGTGCGAGAGGGAGGGAGAGGGGGCGAGGAGCGAGCCTGGCTTCCAATTGCTCGGTGGGAGAGACGGAATGAGAATTTAGGGCAGGTGGCACTTTGCATTATTATTATTTGGGTTCCCACATGCCAGGCAAATCCTGGAGCGGGATGGAAATGGACGTTGCTACGTTGATGACCAAGGTTGCGACCCATCCCAACTTTTTTCGCGCTTTCGCATCCCAAATTTTGTCGGCGCTTCCCAGCAAGGAGAACGCTGCTGGGCTCAAAGGCTCCGGCAAGGGCAGCTTGTTTGGGAAGCTAATGAGCCTGAGAAAAGCGGGATGCTGGTGCCGAGGGGCGCTGGGGGATGCGAGCAATCCGGAATCAGCCTTCGCAGGGCTGTGGGGGCTGACGGTTCGGGGAAGAGAAACTCCTAAGGAATGTGCCAGCAACTTTGCACTGCCAGTGGACTCGGGAATTGCTTGTTTTGCACTAGTAATGCTTCTTTGTTTGTTTTTTTTTAGATGTTTTCACCTCCTGTGAGCAGCGGGAAAAATGGACCAACTTCCTTGGCAAGTGGACATTTTACTGGCTCAAGTATGTACTGGTTTTTGTTCCATCCATAGTGAAAACGTTGGGATTTATTTATCCATAGGCATTACCTTTGTTGTGGTGCTTTAATCTCTCGTGGGGAGCAGATTCGTTCGGATTGCAGCGGAATTATTCCTAAGCGCCGGTTATTCTTATTCTGATTTTTATTATTTTTATTATTGTTATTTCCACAAGCCTGGGAGGTTTTTAGAGCGTCGCCACACATTTGTGATTTTTTTAAAAACCCCTGGACTTCGCCTCTGTTTAATCATTGCTTAAATTGTTCTAGTTTTACAGTAGATTTATCTTTTTCTTTTAGTGATTTGAGCCCTGGAGAATTTTTTATTTCCAATTCCAAAGCCTCTCTTTGTCTGTCGGGGATGATAGTCAAAACCTCTTGTGTGCAAATTAATTTTGTGCATTAGAATTGAAGTAGAATTGAAGGCTGTTGCAGTTAAATAAATAAAACAAGTATCCGAGAATAAACGCCAGGAAAAAAAAGTCTTTAGGATTACAGAGGGCTGTTTGCTGATGGAATATTTTTTGGGAATTAAATTATTCAAGTGACTTTCTCTTGCTGCTTAAAGGCAGGGCATTTTGGTTTTAGACATGAGAGTGATTTGGAAGACTTTGCTGAAATTGAGGTGGCTGATTTGTTCCTGTGGCTGTGGCAGGGCTGATGGGCATCTCCCTCGCTCCCTAAAAGCAGCAGTGGGATGACAAAAGCGGTCTCGGAGCTCTCTGCCGTACACCATGTGTGGACAATAATTGTCTGGCAACTCAAGTTTCTAGAGAGGCTTTTACGTGCCTGACAAACGAGAGCTCCCGAAGATCCCCAGTGCACATTTCCTTGCTCTGGGATGCAGCTGCTTTGCCGTGCCTCCACGTACAGGTAGGGAGTTGCGGTGGTTGAATTCCCAGACAATTCCACATGCCAGCACACTGCGTAGGGAATTTGGGCAAGGCTTCCCTGAAATTCACAGAGAAACCTCTCCTTGCAGAGAGTTTCATACCTGGTATTTGCAGCTTTGCTCATCTCAAGACTCCTCTTTATTCAGTGTTTTATTAAATGTGCTGGGACATCATTTAGGTTTTTATTTCCAGAGCGGGATTTCGGCTTGGAAGTTCGGTCTGGCTTTCTTCAGATCAATCTCCACCTAAACTCCCATTTTGTGCCTTTTATTCTATTTTGGCTTTCAAAATTACAACCTGGATTTGTTTTATCTTCCCAAACTTGCTTATATTGTGAGCTAGCAACTTGGAGAATTTTGCTGTTGGGCTGGGATAACTTTCCAAACATGAGCTATAGGTTTGAATCCCAGGTTTTGTCCTTTTCTGCCACAATTTTGGAAGTGACGAGGCCGGATCTAGAATCTCCACTCTATTTGTTTTCACTGGAGAGGAGCGCGGAGTGGTTGTGCCAGACAAATCAATTTGTCATGCTCAGAGCCCAGTCCATGCAGCAACCACCACTTGGGCTGACAGCAAATGACTCCAGAGTTATATTTAATAATTCCTCCTAAACCTCATCTCCGGAGTCATTTGGATCAGGAGGACAAATCGGAGCAGGGAGTGATTAAATTGTGTTTAAGAATTGAAAGAATCGGAGGAATTTTGGTAGCCAGGAGGATGATTTAATGAGCTGCAGGAAGTTAGGAATAAAGAGATAAAAACCACTTAAAACAACACCTGAGCTGTGCCACGGACAGAATTCCCAGAGAATTGCCCGATGCGCCCGTGGCTGGTGCTGGAGGATGAAGCAGAAGCTTGGCGGAGCGGCGGTGGTTGCGTGCACAATGGCAGCAAAGGGTGGTTCTGGACAGGAAAATCGAGGCAATTTCCCACTTGCACTATCTGCTGCTTGCTCATTAAACAGGGAATTTAAAAAAAAAGTTGGGAGTTAATTCCCCCAGCTGCAGGGCAGAGGGCGGATTTGTGGCCTTGAGGATGCACTTGGTGGCCATTGTTTGTCAATAGGAGCCGGGAAATTGGGAAACTGGGATTGGATCTGAGGATACCTGGCTGCTGCTCCCATGGCAGGATTAAAGGCAGCTCCATGAATAATAGCGGACATAGGCTGTTATTGTAATTATGCAGATTGCTAACGGGGAATTGCTGACTGACTCCTGCTTTTCCTTCTGGAAGTTCTCTCTCTGAAGTTTGAGCTGACCTTTAAATATTCCTCCTTAAAACCAGATTGATGGAGATTGTCTGCATTAAGCCTAAAGTTCTCTTCCAGAGGGGAGTAAAACGGAGATTAAAATAAAAACCAGGCGCCTCAAAGTAATCCCAAGCAGGGAAGTGAAACTAAGTGGACTTTAGGAAGTGTGGGAATAATTCCTGCTTAAAGTCATCCCCGTGGCTTTTTGCTCAGCTAATCCGTGATGCCGTGTTGTGATTTGCGACGTGCGAGGGAAAAGAAAGTAAAGCCCCGTTCCCTTTGAATGTTGAATTCCACAAACATGGCTTCTCCCCATGTTCCAAAGCGGGGAGGGCTGCGAGGGAGAAAGGAATGTAACCTGAGCTCCAGCCGTGACATTCCCAGGGAGCATTTTTCACATGAAAGGCTTTTGTCAGCCCAGGAAAGGAGCAGGAGTTGGTGTTTGATGTTCGCAGGTGTTCGGCACAGGGCACTGAAGCAAGGCTGGAGCCTCTGACCTGCACTGGGAGAACTGGGGGAGACTGGAGGCATTGGGAAGCAAACTCCCCTGGAGTTGCCTCCAATTTAGATCGTATTTGGAAAGTGATTTAATAGCTGTTACTTCAATTGAACAATGCACATTCATTGGGGCTGAAGTGGGGGGTTGCTTTTTACTTTTCCTGCTTTGTTTGCCCTTTTTTTAGGACGGTTGCCAAAAAAAATTCATTTTCTCACATCTACTAAAATTTTGGGAGGAGTTTGCAATGGCTTCCATAGTAAATTTATCTGAAATTGATCCTCATTTAAGTGTGAGGCACTATAAAATGAAGAGATGATCGCTGGGGATCGGATTTTGAAGGAGCTTTTCCCCCAAGAATTCCCCGGGTCTGTCACATTTGACATATTTCGGTTTTTTATCTGTTAATCAAAGCCCACATCTTCCTGATTCCGTTCAATTTCTGCTCCTTCTATTTAAAGGCTGGAATTTTACCTCCGTTTGGGAGCATCTGTTCTGGATTGCCCACTCTGTAGCTGTTTGAATAGCGTGTGGGTGGGAGCAGAATCACAGGAAAGTGGAATTTTTATCATTGGCCATTCCCGTGGCCCAGAAAAAAGGGAAAAAATCTCCAATCTTTGCCTGACCAAATCAAGCAAAGTCCCTTTAAAGGATTTAAATCCTCGCTTTTCATTTTGCCATTAGTTTGATTAGGGCTTGGCCTGCATTAGAGCAACAAATTAATACATCTCTAACGAGGGAATCACAAATCCAGCACAGTTTAAATTCCTAGGTTTTTTATTCGGTGAGGAATGATAACGAATATTGTGGGGTTTTTATAAGTACAGTGTGGGTTTGGAGTGTGGCCTGCTGGGAAGGCTGCAGGATTTTGTTCTTATTGTTTGATCATCAAAACCATGGAATTAGGAAGATGTTTTGGGGCTGCTCAGGTGAGGCACACCTGGGATGCTGCACGGATCCCGCTGCTCTCAGTAGGAACAGCGAACGTGACTGGGAGGATTCGGGAAACCAGGGCTGTGCTTGGGGCTTATCGTGGAGAATACCATTCAAAACAATAAAAAAGAGGGGAAAAACCCCTATAAAGGAGATTTTTGAGTAAAAAGCTGCTTTTAAAAAGGAAGCTGCTGCGGTTCCATGGGCGGCTCCCATTTTTCACAGGATATTCCAGAAAAGAGGGAGAAGGATACTGGAGTTTGGGTGTTGGCTCTGTCTGTGTCTCCTCACATTCCCACTTTTGCCAGGCAGAATTCCAGGGCTCTGGAATTCTATTCCCTATTTTCCAAGGCTGATATTTCAGATATTCAGATATTTCAGTCTGGGAGCTGTCGTGGTAATTAAACAGATAAACCCAGCTCACTCATTCCCCTTGGATAATGGAGATGGAGACTTTTAGGTGCTTTCTGTCATCCTCTCTCCACGCTACCTTAAATATATTTAATAATTCAGAATTCCCCATCGGAGTGACTGAAGCCAAATGTCACTCGGTGTGGGGACGCTCTGCCTGTCCTTGCCAAGTTTAGCAGGAACAGGAAAGACGGCTCATTCCTGGGAACACCAAATTTTCATCTTTCACTGCTTAATTTTTTTGCTACTGCAAAAAGAAAGTGATTGCATTTTTTTGAAGTTTAACAGGAGCAGGAATGATGGCTCCCATTATTCCCTGGATCTGAGGGATCTGGGAACAAAGTGGATCTGTCAAACCAGGGAATTTAGGCCTGGCTCCGAGTTCAGGGTAAAAAAACATGTGAGGTACAATTTGGGTACTTCCCATTGGATTTGTACTGGTGCCAGTCCCAAATTCATATGGATTTTTGTCAGGGACAAAAGTGGCTTCTGAATTCCCAAGGAAAGCGAAATAGGCACAAATAATCCCAAGAACACCAAATTTTCATCTTTCACTACATAATTTTTTGCTACTGCAAAAAGAAAGTGATTTCATTTTTTAAAGTTTAACAGGAGCAGGAATGACGGCTCCCATTATTCCCTGGATCTGAGGGATCTGGGAACAAATTGTGACCTGAATTCCCAAGGAACGCGAAATAGGCACAAATAATCCCGGGAACACCAAATTTTCATCTTTCACTACGTTTTTTTTTTTTAATTACTGCAAAAATAAAGTGATTGAATTTTTTTGAAGTTTAACAGGAACAGGAATGATGGCTTCCATTATTCCCTGGATCTGAGGGATCTGGAACAAAGTGGATCTGTCAAACCAGGGAATTTAGACCTGGTTCCGAGTTCAGGGTAAAAAAACATGTGAGGTACAATTTGGGTTCTTCCCATTGGATTTGTACTGGTACCACTCCCAAATTCATATGGATTTTTGTCAGAATTCCCACGGAATTCTGTGGCCTGAATTCCCAAGGAATGCGAAATAGGCACAAATAATCCCGGGAACACCAAATTTTCATCTTTCACTACTTTTTTTTTTTTTTGCTACTGCAAAAGTAAAGTGATTGAATTTTTTTATCTCCCTCCCACGATTTAAAAAGAATTTGGGCATTATTTAGGTATTTTTCTTATGGAGGAAGTCAAAGGATTTAAGCCTGCTAAGTCAAAGGGTTCAAGCCCCTGCATTGGGATGCCAGTTGAAGTTTTTTTATAGGATCAGCAAATCTCTTTGTAGAATTGTAGCAGGGAATAACTTAAATAGCACAGGAACAACTAAAAAATGCACATATAGAACGGAATGAAGTTATGGAAGCTTATGCTGTTAATTGCTGAAATCTCTCTGGAATCTTGGAGCACTACAAGCTGTCCTATAAACAGTTTTGCTTTGAGCTTCAAATGATTCCTTTAGTTTTTTTTTTCCTTCATCTGCTCTGATAAACAAAGTCATTTTGGAAGCTTTACAGCTCAAACATTTACTCCTCGTGGTAAACTTCTTGTAGCTGGAAATTTGGGGCTCTGCAAATGACAGGAAAAAGGGGAGGACCCACTGACCTGTGGTTTTCATGCTGGGATTGAAATCAGCCCCGATCAGCCAACAACAGCTCTGCAATTTCATAAGGAGCAGTTATGGCTTAAAGGTCTTTTCCCAAAATATTCCCAGATACCAGGGTGCTGGACATCAGGGAGAAAAGCTGGAATAACCTGGGAATGTTTCAGATGATGTAGCGCAGAAAATGAATATACATGGAATAGGATGTGCCATCTGCCAGTGGCTACTCCGAGGAGTTGCTGCTGCACCAGCTTCATCCCGCTCCCTGCAATAATTGAATTTGCCGTTATTTATCGGGAGAAGCCGATGCCAAATTTCCTCCCGCAGCTGATGCCGCCCCTCAGTCGGTGCCATCGAGATGTGGAGGGGCCTGCACTGAGTTTTGGTTGTCTGGGGGGTGCCCTGTGCCCAAAATGCAGCTCTGTGTCCTTTGCAGGTTTCCAGCCTGGAAATTTGAGCACAAATTTTCATCTCAGAGCTGTTTGCAGGGCAAACTTCCTGGCAAAGCAGAGGAATGCCCAAAATTCTTAATTAATGCCCAAATTCTTAATTAATTCTTAATTTTTTTTTTAAAGGCTGCTGTGGAATTTCTTTTCCTAGCAAACTCTATTAGGAAAAACCTGGAGAAAGATTGGAGAGTCTATTCCTTCCTCCATGGTAAATGCTATGCAGTGGAGCTTCATCCAGCCAGGCAGATGGAAAAATGGGATCATTCTGGGTGCATTGTTGGTGTGAGAGCTTTGTGGCAATCGCCACATCTTTCAAGACTACTCCTGCTAGTAATGGCAGTAGTAGCTGCGTCCCATTGTTGTCTGTGCTGGTGTGCATCCAGTTTGGAACCGGCGCTGCCGGACTGCAGGGTCTGGCCGATGCTCTGAGGGATTGGGCACGGTCGGGTCCTCTCCCGTGTCCTTTACTCAGGGTTTACTCCAGCTTTATTTGTGGCACAGCAGTGACCCTGGCACAGCAGGAACAGAGGAGCCAGGCTCCCGGGAGAGGGGAAGCAGCGACGGCAGGTGCCATGCAGGATGCAGGCGCCATTCCTGGCAGCATTCCCGGCCTTCCTGCCCTGTGCCCAGCTTCCCAATGGCAGAGCAGGGCACTGCTGGGTGGGTGTGTGTGGGTGGGAATGGACAGGCTCCTTCTTTGTCATGTGTGTGTGTGACACCCCGCTTTGTCATGTGTGGCAGTCTGCCCTGTCTCATGTGTGCATGGCTTCTGCTTTATCCTGTGTGTGCGTGTGCGTGACACCCTGCTTTGTCATGCGTGTGTGTGTACAATCCCCTTAGGCACATGGATGGCTCTGGATAGACATCTGCTTTGTCACACACGTACGTCCCTTTGTCATGGGTGTGCATCTCTTAGTCACGTGTGTGTTACCTACTCCATCCTATATGTGCGTGTGTATCCTCTGGGCTGTGTGTGTATCCTCGATCAAATACATGTGTGTATCCTCCATCCTATATGTGTGTATCCTCCATCCTATACACGTGTGTATCCTCCATCCTATATGTGTGTATCCTCCATGCTGTGTGTGTGTGTATCCTCCATGGTATATGTGCGTGTGTATCCTCCACCCTATATGTGTCTATCCTCCATCCTATACATGTGTGTATCCTCCATCCTGTATGTGTGTGTGTATCCTCCATGCTGTGTGTGTGTGTGTGTGTATCCTCCATCCTATATGTGTGTATCCTCCGTGCTGTGTGTGTATCCTCCATCCTATATATGCGTGTGTACCCTCCATCCTACATGTGTGTATGTATCCTCCATCCTATGTGTGGGTATCCTCCATGCTGTGTGCGTATCCTCCATGCTATGTGTGTGTGTGTGTATCCTCCATGGTATATGTGGGTATCCTCCATGCTGTGTGCATATCCTCCACGCTATGTGTGTGTGTGTATCCTCCATGGTATATGTGCGTATCCTCCATGCTCTGTGTGTATCCTCCATCCTATATGTGTGTCTGTATCCTCCATGCTATATGTGTGTGCGTGAATCCTCCATCCTACACGTGTGTGTATCCTCCATGCTACGTCTGTGTATGCTCCATCCTATGTGTGTGTGTATCCTCCATGCTGTGTGTGTATCCTCCACCCTATGTGCGTGTGTATCCTCCATGCTGTGTGTGTATCCTCCATGCTGTGTGCGTATGTATCCTCCGTCCCATATGTGTGTGTGTGTATCCTCCATGCTATACGTGTGTGTGACCCATGATCCCAGTCAAGTTATGTTAAAAATCGAAATCAAAACCCTGTGGGACATCAGGGACGCAGAAATCAGCATTTCTGCCGGTCCACAAATGGCAAAACACTGAAATCCCCGGGTTCATTCTTAGCCATAATCCCTAAAAAACAGGGATTGGGTTCTTTTTGTGCATCCTACGTGTGTGTGCATCCTCCACCCTACATGTGTGTGTGTGTCACCCCGTACACCCCAAGTTATGTTAAAAACTGAAACCAAAACCCTCTGGAACATCACTGGGCATTTCTGCGAGTCCACAAATGGCAAAACCCAGAAATGCCTGGGTTCATTCTTAGCCATAATCCCTAAAAAACAAGGATTGGGCTCTTTTTGTGCTGTTGTATCTAAAAATTGGACTGTTTTCCTGCCCGTGTTGCTCCTGAAAATTTGGGATTGTGGGGTTAACGTGCTGTTCCGTTGCCTGTACATTTAAATGCGCTCGACCTATTTGATAAATAACTGCTCCCAAGCTTTGGTGATATTAAATCCAGCTAAATAAGATTCCCCATGGAATATCAAGGCTCTAATTGAATCTCAGGGGTTCTGGGCCCGTTCACAAACAGCCTTTGAGTTGTTTTTTGTTCCTGACGTCAGCCCAAGGCTTGATTGAATTATGGCCTTGGACTGCAGGAGCACCTGCTCTGAAGAGTCCGGCAGCATTTCCAGGACAAACCTCGGCGGGAAGTTTGTGGCTGGAATACAAACTTCCAGCCTGTTTGACGGAGGAGAGGCTGAAATATTTGGGATTAATGAAATTACCCTGAGCAGACTCGTTTCTGTGGGATTTCAGGAACAAAGACAGCCAGGGAAGAGGTTGGGACAGAGCCAAGCGCTGTAATTCCGGTGGCACGGGGCTGTTTGGGTGGATTTTGGGAATGGCTGGGAGCACAGTCTGTCTCTGCTGAGACTTCCATAGGGCACAACCTAATTTTCCTCATATTTTTAAGGGAAAAGTGACAGCAGGTATTTTGGGAGAGGCCACATCAGAGATGGAAGCGGCCTGAGAGCCTGCCAACAGCAGCATGTCCTGGGTTCATGCAGATTTTCCTGCTTTTCCCAGGTTAGCTGTTTCCCTTGGATTGTGCACAAAATGATGTTTCAGGGCCCCAGCAGAGCCCAGAGCATCCTTTATTCAGCGGGCTCGGAGTTGTCAGCAAGCGTCGCCTCACTTGGGTTTGCTGTCCCTAATCCCTTTGTTGATTTTATACTCTTAGGAAACATCCACTTACTTAGGAAATCCTGGGTCTTGTTGGATAAACAGAGGAAAATTCCCATTCCTAAAATTAGCTCTTTTGTAAACACCACAAATTAGAGAATTAATTTATGAACTGAATGGACATCGGGCTTTTCCCTCTCCTAAAGTTGTCATTTATATTCCATACATTTTTTTGTTTTATTTATATTTTTTTTTGTTTGTTTTTATTCCATATATTTTCCCCATTTTTCCTGCGTGGATTCATTTTTCCACGCTAGAATCTCTGCCTTATGGAAGAGATTGGACATCGGACTTTTCCCTCTCCTAAGGTCCACATTTATATTTATATATATAAAAATTTTTAATCTTATTTATATACTATATTTTTTTTGTTTTTATTCCATATATTTCCCCCATTTTTCCTGCATGTTTTCATGTTTCCAGGCTGGAATCTCTGCCCTATGGAAGAGATTGGACATCGGGCTTTTCCCTCTCCTAAGGTCCACATTTATATTTATATATAAATTTTTAATCTTATTTATATACTATAATTTTTTTGGTTTTATTCCATATATTTCCCCCATTTTTTCTGCATGGATTCATGTTTCCATGCTGGAATCTCTGCCTTATGGAAGACATTGGGCATTGGGCTTTTCCCTCTCTTAAGGTCCTCATTTATATTTATATATAAATTTTAAATCTTATTTATTTTTAATTAATTATTTATTTATTATAATCTTATTTTTAATCTTATTACTGTCACATATTTTTTTGTTTTTATTCCATATATTTCCCCCATTTTTCCTGCGTGGATTCATTTTCCCACGCTGCAATCTCTGCCTTATGGAAGAGATTGGACATTGGGCTTTTCCCTCTCCTAAGGTCCACATTCATATTCCATAAATTTTTTTGTTTTATTTATATACCACATATTTTTTGGTTTTGTTCCATATATTTTCCCAATTTTTCCTGCATGGATTCATTTTTCCACATTGGAATCTCTGCCTTACGGAAGAGATTGGACATCGGGCTTTTCCCTCTCCTAAGGTCCTCAATTATATTTATATATAAATTTTAAATCTTATTTATATACCATATATTTTTTGGTTTTATTCCATATATTTCCCCATTTTTCCTGCATGGATTCATGTTTCCATGCTAGAATCTCTGCCTTATGGAAGAGATTGGACATCGGGCTTTTCCCTCTCCTAAGGTCCACATTTATATTCCATAAATTTTTTTGTTGTATTTATATACCACATATTTGTAGTTCCTATTCCATCTATTTCCCCCATTTTTCCTGCATGGATCCGTGTTTCCCGGCTGGGATCTCTGCCTTATGGAAGCCATGGTAATTAGCAGCGGCGCCGGCGCTCGCTCCGTGCCCGCGTGGAGCTCTGGCAGAAAGCTTTGGTCAGTGTGGAGCTGCCCGTGGCTGGAGTGCTCAGCAAACCCTGGGAATGTGCTGCTAAAATAGGAATTTCAATTAGGAAATTCACCCGGAAGGATTCCCAGGATCAGGACAGACAGACAGAGTTTGGATTCGGTCCGGCTCCGTCGCACGCCGCGCCTCGCACAGGTGCTGCTTCCCTGGCACCGACCTCTAACCACCGAATTATCGACATTAAATTGGCCTTTTCTTTTAGCCACACACCCAATTTAACCGAAGCACCAGAATCTGTCAAACTGAAAATCAATTTCTAGATAATGTACACAAAGTGACTCGTTTAGGACGGGAAAAGCCCTTCGTTATCTCAGCACTGCCGGGCTTTTGGGGGCAAAACTGGGGACAAAATGGAGTTTTTTTGCAGCACAAAGGCAGAATGGAAAGCTCTGCCATTGCTTTGTGAGTGTGGGATGGGGCACTGGTGAAACACGTTCCAAACCCAAGGATACTCCTGCGTCCGGCCGTGGGCTTGCTTGGATGGTACTTAGTCAACCCCTTTAATTTCAGCCTTCCCTTGTCTGGTCTAAGGTGCAGCAAAAGTTCTTTTTTTAACATTTAGGAGGGGAGGAAGGAAGTGAAACCCCTGTAAGTCAAAACTGAGCAGATAAAGTCATTTTTATCTGCATTTTTCCGCTCCTGGAATCCCCCTCCCTGCAAATGCTTGTAGCCATCAAACCACAGTATCTGACTGGAAGGGGAGGATGAGTTTTATTAAATATTACATTGAAACTTTAAATCGAGATAAAACTGGTTTCTAGCATCTTTTGAAGTGTAAAATAATTCCTGTGACTCTCGGGCACAATTGTGATGTTGATAAACAGGGCAGGCCCTAATGGCGAGTTGTTCTTTCCTTAATCCAAAAGCGCAGGAGCTTAAATAGAAAGTGCAGGATTATAAAAGAAGCAGCTTTATTCCTTTTTTTATTTTTCAGAAGAGAAAGTTGTTTCCTCTTATTCAGCTCAGCGCCGGAAAAATCAACCCGTGATGGTGTCCAGAGGGGTGGGATGGAGCTGTGTGTTCACTGGGATCACTTTGGAATTTTGTTAATAATATTTACAAGGATATTAATAATATTTACAAGGATATTATTAATAATATTTACAAGGATATTATGAATAATATTTCCAAGGATGTTTTGCTGCTTTAAGCCCCTTGCCTTTCCCGTTGCTGTCGGCAAGACCTGGCTCAGGAGGGAATTGCAATAATCTGTCGAGCAGGCACCCGTTTGCTCAGAGTTCGGTTGGAAAAGGGCAAAAAAAAGCTGAATAAGGCCAGGAACGGATTCAAATCTGCGAGCTGGAGGAGGCACAGCATTGTTCCTGTGCTGGGAGCAGGGAAGGGAAGGAAGGGAAGGAAAGGGAAGGGAGGCCAAGCTGCTGGCTCGTGTCACAGATGGCACCCATCTCCCTCAAACAGAATGGAGATAAGGCAGCTTTATCTCCCTTGAAGATAAGAGTTTAAGGTGCCTCTTTCAAGGGATCTCTCTTCATCCCCCTTGTACAGCCAGCTTGGGGAGCGTGGCCCTGCTTTCAGGTGCTGCAGTTAAACGGGATCAATCCCATCCCGTCCCGCTGAAATCCCCATTTTGTGGCAATCCCTGTTGGTTTTTAGACCCTCCCTCTGAAATTCCCATTTTGTGGAAGTCCCTGTTGGTTTTTAGACCTTCCCGCTGAAATCCCCATTTTGTGGCAATCCCTGTTGGTTTTTAGACCCTCCCTCTGAAATCCCCATTTTGTGGAAGTCCCTGTTGGTTTTTAGACCCTCCCTCTGAAATCCCCATTTTGTGGCAATCCCTGTTGGTTTTTAGAGCCTCCCGCTGAAATCCCCATTTTGTGGAAGTCCCTGTTGGTTTTTAGACCCCTCAAACTCTTGTGCAGTTTCTAAAGAATGAGGAGCCCACCTGCTACAGCCCAGCCTGTGGCATTTTCCGTTCTTATTTATGGATTTCTTACATTTATCCCATTTATTAAAGACTGCCACTGCGCTCGGCGTTGTGCTTTTCCGAGGGTTAATTGGTTCCAGTTGCAGAATTAATTGATTTCGCTTGGCTCCCAAGGAGGAGATGTGAAATGGAGGCTCTTCCAAGGGTGACACTTCCCGGGAGAGGCAAACACCTCCTGTCCCCTTCCTGCCAGGTACAATTCTCCTTTGCACCCAAAGAAAAGGGAATATTTGCCACCTCACTGTTTCATCTCATCCTAGAAAATTCCTTCCAAGTCTCTGCACTCCTCAACATCCCCAACATTAACAGCTTTGGCTTTGCTTCCAAGGCAGTGACTAATAGCGACAGATTCCAACTCGTTATTCCGACACTTTTGACTCAGTCCCAAATTTTGCTCTCCCAAAATCATTGTGACAACTTCTTTTTCCAGCTTGAAAAGGGATCTTTAGAGGACTTGTGGGAAAAACTTCTCATTTCGTGGTGGTTCTGTATGGAATCATCCAAAATTTGGGCAGCTCGCTGCCTAATCCTGCATTTAGGAATTTTTTGAAATTCCGACAAACAGCTCCTTCTCTTTGTCATTAGAGGCAGCTAATTAATTAATAACATGGAAAATGCTATGTGGGCACTGCAGCTTGGGAATTTTGATTTCCTTTCCTTGAGTTCTGGAATGGTTTGGGTTGGGAGGGACTTGACCACTGCCCCAGGTTGTTTTCTGGGAATAAACCGTGCTCCAGCTCCAGGTGCTTGTGCAGGCACTTCCTCGGATCTGGATGGAATTTTGTGGTGGTTCTGTATGGAATCATCAAAAATTTGGGCAGCTAATCCCGGATTTAGGAATTTTTGGTGTTTGTCTCACTTGGAATTCCGACAAACAGCTACTTCTCTTCTTTTCCATGTTATCTTTCCCCTATTTGTTAATTAGCTGTCATTAGAGGCAGCTAATTAATAAATATAGAAAAGATACCATGGAAAATGCTATGTGGGCAGGGAACTTTGATTTTTCTTTTCTTGAGTTCTGGAATGGTTTGGGTTGGGAAGGACTTGACCACTACGCAGTTCCATAGGTACTTGTGCAGGCACTTCCTCGGATCTGGATGGAATTTCATGGTGGTTCTGGATGGAATCATCCAGAATTTGGGCAGCTCGCTGCCTAATCCTGCATTTAGGAATTTTTTGGTGTCCATCTCACAAACAGTTCCTTCTCTTTGTCATTAGAGGCAGCTAATTAATAAATATGAGAAAGATAACATGGAAAAAGCTATGTGGGCACTGCAGCTTGGGAATTTTGATTTCCTTTCCTTGAGTCTTGGAATGGTTTGGGTTGGGAGGGACTTGACCACTACCCCAGGTTGTTTTCTGGGAATAAACTGTGCTCCAGCTCCACCACTTCCTGCTATCCTTCCCTTTTATCCATCAATGGAAAATTGAATCTCTCATTTCCTGGTTGAAGCCTCCTTGAAGAACACATGCCATAATTTGGCTCATTCAGTGCTTGTGTTCCATGGACTGGGGAGAGGGGAAGGATGAATATGGATGAGTAGAAGGGCTGAGAGTGGTTTCAGCGCTTCTCCCGTTCCGTTTGTCAGGCTCCACGGAAAGCTGGAGCTTGCCCAAAGAACCACTTTTTGTCCTCTTCCCCTTAGGATGGCACTGGGATATTTGCAGGGATTGAAAAGTTGGTTCCTTCCAGCATTTTGAAGTGATTTAAAAATGGTTTCCTCCATCAATTTGTAAGGATGTGGTAAACATTTTTCCCTTTAAAAAAAAATCCCCTGCCATCCTTCTCACCAGTGCATGTTCCTCATTTCCTTGGCCTACAGTTAAATATAAACATCTTTAAAAAAACCAGGGATATATTCCCACACACCACATTATCCCGATCCGGCGTAAGCATCTGTGCTTGTAAGTGCACTTCATTTCACCTAATTAAGTTATTTAGTCATTTACACATTAACGATGTACTACAGATTCCACTCTGACAGGAACGTGTGTAATTACAGCCCGGTTCCCCGTGTGGGGCAGGATGGTCCTGACCCCAAAGCTCAGGGGGAAAAACGTGAGGGTTGTGAGGACACGTCCAGGGAATGGCCCCAGTTATCTTCTCCCAGCATGGAGCTCTTCTGAGCGAGCCAAAGGCCAAACACCATTCCCTAATTGCTGCTTTCCAAGGTTGGAACTCCTGAAATTAATTAGGTTTGTGAAGGCACAGCTATACTCCCTGTGTTTTGGTGCTTTCTTGATGGAAACTGATCTTCCAAAGGTTTGGTGTCCATCCATTGCTTCCTTCCACCATCCTGCATTTTGGTGCTTTCTTGGTGGAAACGGATCTTCCAAAGGTTTGGTGTCCATCCATTGCTTCCTTCCACCATTACAGCTCCTCCTCAGTGATGTTGGATTCTGCCCTGGGAGCATGGGCAGACCCTGGCACAGGGTGCCCAGAGAAGCTGTGGCTGCCCCTGGATCCCTGGTGGTTTGGACAGGGCTTGGAAGCACCCTGGGATAATGGGAGGTGTCCATCCATTGCTTCCTTCCACCATCCTGCATTTTGGTGCTTTCTTGATGGAAACCGATCTTCCAAAGGTTTGGTGTCCATCCATTGCTTCCTTCCACCATCAGAGCTCCTCCTCAGTGATGTTGGATTCTCCCTGGGAGGGTGGGCAGACCCTGGCACAGGGTACCTGTCCCGGGACCTCTCGCTGATCTGAGTGATCCCAGGCAGGATGGGCTTGAAGGTCCTTCCAACCCAACCCATTCCATGACTCCACTGGATGGGCTTGAAGGTCCTTCCAACCCAACCCATTCCACAATTCCCACCAAAGATGAGTTCCACCGGCTGTGCCAGAGGAAGGGTCTTCTCCTGCCCTCCTGACACGCTGAATTCCACGCGTGTTCAGTGCTGGAGTTGGCTGCGACTCTTGGAAATTCCGTGGATCGGCGCCAGCTCCAGCTCCTCCGTGCCGACGTGCAAAGTCAGCGCTATTTAAAGCGCTCAGTTCACAGAGGAAACACCTCTAACCTTCCAACGTGGCGATGAGATGGCAACCTACTTCTGGAGCTTCTCCAGGCTTTTCCATGCTTCCATCAGGGAAGTTCTCCAGGGACTGAAATAGTGCAGACGTTGGATGTTGTCACTTGGCTTCAAAGAGACACCGGCGATGACATCTTAGAGCATCACAGGATTGAAGGTTCTCCCTGCTTTCATTCCTGTCCTTTGGGAATGAAGTGGAAAGAACCCTGGAATGAAATGGGAAATGTCCAACTTAAGCTGGAATTTCTACATCTGTGGGGAATGCAGTGGCAAGAACCTTGGAATGAAATGGGAAATGTCCTCCTTCAGCTGGAATTTCTAGATGTGTGGGGAATGCAGTGGCAAGAACCTTGGGATGAAATGGGAAATGTCCTCCTTGAGCTGGAATTTCTAGATCTGTGTGCAATTCACATTTCCCTTGGGCTGGCGAACTCTGAGAGGGTTGGACAGGAGTTTTTGCCCCTGAATCCCTGAGTGTGTCCAAGATCAGGGCTTGGAACAACCTGGAATGGTGGAAGCCTGGATCAAAAATAACTATGGATGGATATGGAAATATGGAAATAATGGGGGCAGTAAGAAGGATAAAGCAGGTGTTTGTTTGAAATTTTGCTCTGGTTTTAACTCGTTTCTTTGAACTCCAAACATGAGGAGCAACTTTCCCAGCTTCTTGTCACACTGTCCAAAGGGAAATATCCCCGATGGAAAAGCAGAGAGCTGAGTAGATCTCTTTGGTCTCACAGGCAGCCCATTAATTTGCTCCAATTAAATATTATCTTTAAATATTGCAAGGTTAAATGGCCACTGATAATGGATTTAGACGGCCATTAAGGTCTAATTGCTCCCTAATGGAGTTGGCCAAAGACATTTATTTGATAGAACTTCTTGAAAAGGGACTAAAAGCACCAGGAGGGTTTTTTCCACTGGTCTTTTTTCATATCCATGTAGGAGATTAAATTCCATTTTCATTTAATGCTGTGGGACCTGGTCTGGAGAATCACAGAATCCCAGAATCGCTGAGGTTGGAAAAGACCTTCAAGGTCATCAAGTCCAACCTGTGAGCGATTGTCAAGCAGGAAAAAATTCCAGAGTGGGAGGATGATCCACAGCAGGAGGAATTTCCCCATTCTAGGCTGCAAATCCCATTCCATGGAAGTTTCCTGCTGTTTGCAGGACTTTTTTTCTGGCAGGAAGGAGATAAATATCCATCTTTTCTTGGCTAGTGCCTCATGTTTCAAGCCTGGAAGGACCTAAAGCACGAGGAGATGTTATCCTGGAAATGGGATGTTTTTCTTTTCCAGCAATGTTTAATGAGATCCTATCAAGGACAAGACTTCCTGAAAGGAAAGGAAAATGCTGCTCTCCCTGTCACAGTTTTATAGCAGCAATTAAAACATCTCTGGGACGTGGTCCTGCTTGGCTTTTGCCTTTTCCATGCAATTCATGGCATGGCGATCATGAATCAGGCAGAATTCTGTTGCCTTTTCCCTGCTCTGAATCTCCCGAGAGCAAACAAGAACCAGGGATTTGGAATTAATTTAGAAGTTGTATTTCAGAAAGATTTGCTCTTTGCACTTTGTGCAGTCTGATTTTTTTTTAGGATAAAATCTGGGTTTGATGGGTTTTGTCTCTCAGGGTTGTGCTGTATGAGCAGAGCCTCCTTATTCTGTGTTTCCTGCACAAAATATTGACATAACAAATATTTTCCTCGTGCAGGAGGAGTTTTTAGTGTACAGGGAAACCCAGATCCATGTGGAACCATCAAACCTGAGACCCTTGGCTTCCCCTCAGGCTCCGAAAATTCCTGTTCCATTGGGAAAATTAATGAACTATTAATTAATCCTTGCCCATTCTTGCCGTATTTGATGCCTTTGCCGTATCTATTTTTGTGGTTTATCGTTGGCTTGATGAGACAAGGAAGGAAAACAGACTGGGGAAAAAAAATCCAACAAAACAAATAGAGAGATTTATTTTTTTCCAAGAGGAAATCGAGGAATGGTTTTGTGTTTTTGTTTGTGAATGCCTTTACCTTCTTTCGTGGATGGATTTGGGGATATTCCCAGTGTGCAGCAGGGCAAAGGAAACCTCCTTTCCTCCTTCCAAAGGAAGCCTCCAAACTCTGCTCCAGTCGCACGGAGGAGTGGGGCAAGGAGCAAATAGGAAATCCTTGTTTTTCACAAAAAGATGTTTTGTATTTGTGCCATTTCATTCCGAAGTTTGGGAGTCCAGAAACTGAAATTGTTTTTCCATCTTTGCCCAAGAAAAGCCATCTTGCTCCCTTCCCTTTTTTAACCATTTCCTGGGAATTCACATTGATTCTTTTTTATGATAAATTGAGGAAAGAAACAAATTGGATGCCAGTAAAAGAGAGGTTTTAATTTATTTATTTCTTTGGAAAATCAGTGCCAGGGTGGGCTGGCTCTGAACTCCAAGCTCCTCATGAGGGAGCAGAGGCGAAACAAAGAGGAGAATCCTTCCCCAGGAGCTTCAAACGGGAATTCTAAAGCAAGGCAGAACAGATGGACGGACAGATTGGGGAGCCCGGGAAAACAAAGAGCCGGTATTGTTGGGCAGCAATGGCCGCGCTCCGCTCGTCCCGGCAGCTCACCCGGCCCAGGCTGGCACTGGCAGTGGGCACGGATACCCGGAGTGGGGCTGGGACACGGGCACAGCTCACCCGGAGTGGGGCTGGGACACGGGCACAGCTCACCCGGCCCAGGCTGGCACTGGCAGTGGGCACGGATACCCGGAGTGGGGCTGGGACACGGGCACAGCTCAC
>JAWMQZ010000132.1:74188689-74209351 GCA_035584835.1 Tangara arthus | reverse complement strand
GGGACCACTCAGAGCCATCCCCATGCCTGGCCATGGATGTGGAGCTCCAACCCCCCTGGGATCCAGAACCGGAGCTGGGACCACTCAGAGCCATCCCCATGCCTGGCCATGGATGTGGAGCTCCACCCCCCTGGGATCCAGAACCGGAGCTGGGACCACTCAGAGCCATCCCACAGCTCTTCCCTGGCGCTTTTGATTGCAGCAGCTGAAGGGATCCAGCGGGAACCAGCCCCTGATGGCACTGGAATCATTTCACTTTAAAGATCCTGAATAAAAGGTTCTCCCTTGGCACCTTGATGGGTCTCTCCAGCAGCTTTTAAAGGGTTGCATCCAAGGAAATTCCTGCCTTTTCCTCCAAGGAAATTCCTGGCTTTTCCTCCAAGGAAATTCCTGCCTTTTCCTCCAAGGAAATTCCTGCCTTTTCCTCCAAGGAAAATCCTGCCTTTTCCTCCAAGGAAAATCCTGCCTTTCCTCAGTTTTCCTCCAAGGAAAATCCTGCCTTTTCTGGGTTTTCCTCCAAGGAAATTCCTGCCTTTCCTCAGTTTTCCTCCAAGGAAAATCCTGCCTTTCCTCAGTTTTCCTCCAAGGAAAATCCTGCCTTTCCTCAGTTTTCCTCCAAGGAAATTCCGGCCTTTCCTCAATTTTCCTCCAAGGAATTTCCTGTCTTTTCCTTCAAGGAAATTCCTGCCTTTTCCTCCAAGGAAATTCCCACCTTTCCTGCCTTTTCCTCCAAGAAAAATCCTGCCTTTTCCTCCAAGGAAACTTTCCTGGGTTTCTCTGGCTCTGCTGGGATTTGTTCCTTCAGGTCACTCCAAACCCATTCTGCCCTTTGCTTCTTGGAGGAACAAGCACGGGTGATTAAAAAACCTTTCATGAAGCACAAAGAAACCACAAAGATCACAAATTTGGGGTTGATGGGGTTTGATTTTTAAAGACAAACCTTGAATAAATGATGGGATTTGTACTAATTCCCAATTAATGCTGACGTGACATTCCTGCTGGAGGGTTCTGGGATGGGTTGGGTTGGAAGGACCCGAAGGAAAATCCCATCCCAAGGGTAGGGACACCTTCCACCGGCCCAGGTTGCTCCAAGCCCTCTCCAACACTTCCAGGGATGGAGCTTCAGCTGCCCATGTGAATAAAAACCACTCTTAGATGTCTGGCCTAAATTAAAATTGTTTTATTTGGGGGTAGAAGTGACTCAAGACTGGAATAAAACAACAGTTGGGATAGAAAAAAACCCTTCCAGCTGCTTCCATTCTGTTTGTCCCTTTTCATTACAGCCATCCCTCTTTGTTTACTCGTTTCTAAACAAAGCTAATGAAATCCTTGGGCCTCTCCAGCCCTGGATTTGTGGAAATCCCCTCCAACAACTGCCAGTACCTCGATGGCAGAGGGACCTGGAGGGACAGAACCCAGGGAGGGTCTGAACCAGAGCCCAGAGGGCAGGGCTGGCTGGGATTTTGGGCAGGAGTGTCCCAGGACAGGGCTTGGAGCAGTCCCTGCATCGAAACTGTTGTAGGATTTTAGGATTTTATGGCGGGAAATGGGTTGAAGCTCTTGCCCGGGTGCGGTGTCCATGCCCACCCCAGTGCTGCCCCCTCACACTCCTGCCGTTCCAGCTGGACAGGGAGGGGTTGGAAACGGGGAACAATCCTTTAAACACCCTAAAAACGAAAGCAGGAGGGAGCAAAGCCCCTCATTCCTTGCAAAGGCAAAGCTTTCCCTGCCATATGTTTGGAGTGGAGCTGCTGTCCCAAATGCCAAGACGTGTTGAAGGCTAGCTGGGTGTTTGGGGATGATTGTCCCATATTTACAGCTTTCCAAGTTGCATTGTTGTCGAAAGTCTGCTGTGGGCTGGAAATATGTTCTGGAGCTGGGTAAAAATATCCCAATTACCATATTCCAAAGGACAACAATTGCCACGCTCGGATGCCTTGGGAAGGAGCAGCTCGGGCTGTAAACAGGATGTGCCGGGCCCCAGGCACGGGGGGAGCTCGGCAGGGACAAATCCCGGGCTCCAGGGACAAATCCCGGGCTCGAGGGACAAATCCCGGGCTCGGGGCTGGACGGACCAGCCCCCTCAGGGCCCTGAGGGACAAATCCGAGCCCGGCTGCCCTCACAGCCCTGCTCTGGGCTCGGTAGCTCCAGCGGGGCACCGAGGGACAAATCCTGGGCTCCTCCGAGCCCAGCTGCCCTCACAGCCCTGCTCTGGGCTCGGTAGCTCCAGCGGGGCACCAAGGGACAAATCCTGGGCTCCTCCGAGCCCGGCTGCCCTCACAGCCCTGCTCGAGGCTCGGTGCAGCTCCCTCAGGGCACCGAGGGACAAATCCTGGGCTCGGGGCTCTGTGCGGCTCCCTCAGGGCACCGAGGGACAAATCCTGAGCTCGGGGCTGGCTGGAGCAGCTCCCTCAGGGCCCTGAGGGACAAATCCGAGCCCAGCTGCCCTCACAGCCGTGCTTTGGGCTCGGTGCAGCTCCCTCAGAGAACCGAGGGACAAATCCTGGGCTCCTCCAAGGGACAAATTCCGGTTCCCCCGAGCCCAGCTACCCTCACAGCCCTGCTCTGGGTGGAGCTCGGCAGCTCCCTCAGAGAACTGGGACAAATCCGAGCCCAACTGCCCTCACAGCCGTGCTCGGGGCTGGAGCAGCTCCCTCAGGGCACCGAGGACAAATCCCGGGCTCGGGGCTGGCTGGAGCAGCTCCCTCAGGGCTCTGAGGGACAAATCCCGGCTCCTCCGAGCCCAGCTGCCCTCACAGCCCTGCTCTGGGTGGAGCAGCTCCCTCAGGGCACCGAGGGACAAATCCTGGGCTCCTCCAAGGGACAAATCCCGGCTCCTCCGAGCCCAACTGCCATCACGGCCCTGCTCTGGGCTCGGCAGCTCCCTCAGGGCACCGAGGGACAAATCCTGGGCTCCTCCAAGGGACAAATCCCGGCTCCTCCGAGCCCAGCTGCCGTCACAGCCCTGCTCGGGGCTCGGTGCAGCTCCCTCAGCTCGGTGAGACCTTCCCCAGGCTCTGCAGGAAACCCCCCCTTCCTCTTCCCTGAGGATGAAGAGGATTCGCCTCCAGACAGGGTGGGTGGAGAGTTCCCACCTCTGTTTGCACTCCTGAGCTCGGGCTGGGCTCGCAATCCAGACAGGGATGAATATTCCAGGGAGATGTGGCTGAATTTATCCTTCCGTGGTGCAGGGGACGTCATTTATTCCTTTCAGAAGACACTTGTAAGGATAATTTAGCTCCTAATGACCCGTCGGCTGAAAAAGTACAGAATGTGCTCCAAACACCTCGGAGAAAGCCGGGGCCTCTCTCGCAGCTGGAATTCCAGAGGTGTTCTCTGACGAGGAGATGACTTGAGGGATGATCAGGTGCCCAAACCTGTCCTGTGGCTGGCCACGGAAGCATTTCCATCTTTAGGATTCGAGTTTTAATGAGTCCCCTCAGCAAGGAGCTGCTGCCTTGTGGGACCAGGCTGGAGCTCTGGAAGTTTCTGCAGAGCATATGGGCAGGTTGAAAGGGAGCAGATGCTGCTGGAGCAAAGGGCAGAGCTCAGAGGTAGCAGATGAAGAAACCTTCAAGGGCCCCTCGCTCCGTGAGTTTTCCGCACAAAATCAAATGGAAGCGATCCCTGGCAGAGGCTTCAAGGGCTGCAGGGAGAGGGAAACTTTTCCAAAAGTGCCAGGAAATTCCTCAGGCTTCCATTGCAGGAAATGAGTTCAGGGAAAAGGCCCGGGGAAGGGCAAGGAGCAGCTGTGTGGGTGTGGAGGTTGGAAGAGCTTTTGCAACTCCTTTTGGATGGAACCTTGGGACAGTTTGTGGGTGTCCAAGGCCTTGGGCAGGGCTTGGAGTAACCTGCTCTGGTGGAAGGGGTGCAATGGGATCATCCCCAAGATCCCAAACCATTCTGGGACTGGTGACTGTTGGGTATCCACCATTTTCTGTGAAATCCCAACGAGTTCCTCAGGCTGGAAGTTCCTGGGTCATTCCTTTGTGCTGATATTGAGAGCAAACCATTCTGGGACTGGTGACTGTTAGGTATCCACCATTTTCTGTGAAATCCCAATGAGCTCCTCAGGCTGGGAGGTTCCTGGAGGTTCCTGATATTGAGAACAAACCATTCTGGGACTGGTGATTGTTGGGTATCCGCCATTTTCTGTGAGATCCCAATGAACTCCTCAGGCTGGGAGGAGGTTCCTGGAGGTTCCTGATATTGAGAGCAAACCATTCTGGGACTGGTGACTATTTGGTATTCACCATTTTCTGTGAAATCCCAATGAGCTCCTCAGACTGGGATGTTCCTTCAGGCTGATATTGAGAACAAACCATTCTGGGACTGGTGACTGTTGGGTATCCACCATTGTCTGTGAAATCCCAATGAGCTCCTCAGGCTGGGAGGAGGTTCCTGGAGGTTCCTGATATTGAGAACAAACCATTCTGGGCCTGTTGGGTTTTCACCACTGCCAGCCCTACCCGTGTGTCCCCAGGAAAGCAATCCCGGTGTCCTGGCTGTGCTTTGTGTGTCCCACGGTGATGAATTAATCCGTGTGATGAATTAATTTGGCATTCATGGGCACGTCAGGGTTTTCTATCCTCATTTCAGCCTTTCTGTTACAAGGCACAATTAGTTGGGAGACTCTTGGAGCAAGGGAATAAATGACATTATTCCAAGTTGGAATTGTGCAGTGAAATGATTTTCTCTTCCACATCCAGGAGTGTTTTGTTTGTAGCATCATCCCAATGTTTGATCCCAGAACATCCTGAGGTTCTGTACAGCTCCTGTTTTCAGAAGCTCCCCAGACAGCAGAAATTTGGGAATTTATTTATTCTCCAGCTCAGGGAACAAAACAAAGGCTGAAATAAGAAAGTCCCCTCTGACTTTTGGGGTCAGGAGCCCTCTGAGCCATCCCAGTGTTCCACAGCAGCAATTTTGGGGCTGGAAGGGTTTGAAGGAGCAGGGACACCTCCCACTACTCCAGGTTGGAATTCCATGGACCTGCTGGCCTTGTGAAAAGCTGGAATTCTGGGATGCAGCTGGGTCCATGGTCTGGATAGAAAAACTGTGTTTGGCTGCTGGGACAATGTGGGGAATGATGAGCTCAGCCCAGCAGCACAATGGAATTCTTTGTTGGGAACAGTTCAGGTTTGTTTACGTTGCTGCCGCTTCAGTCTCCAACTCTCCGTGGATATTTGTGGAAATCCAGGCAGAAAATGAAATGCCTGTTTAATTGCAAAAGTGAATTTTTCAAGGATTTGAGGCCTTCATCCCGTCCTTCTTCCACATCACCTCCCTGCCTGTTGTTTTGGGCTTTTCGTCTCATGCCCTGATGATATTTAGAGCGAAACCTTCAAAAAAAGATTGGATCAATGGATGTGCATTTGAAATTTTCCAGTCCTTTAGCTTATCAAATATCCAGGTTTCTTCTTCCCTTGATCTTCCTCTTTAATCCTCCTTCTGTATTTTGTTGAGCTCGGTTTTTTCATGTAGTTTTCAAGCTAATACTCGGATAAATCCAAGTTCTTTTGAAGAGCAAAACAGCAGGAAAGGTCTCAATCCACCAACCAGGCGTGTTGAAATTAATTGGGATTAGCAGGCCCAGTTTAGGGGGTTTTGGGCAACAGCAATCCCAAAGTGCAGGAGGATCAGAATCAGCAGCCTCACATCTCCCTCACCCTCCTTGGTTTGGCACAAAATTCCTGCAGATCCCAAGGGGGAATTTAGGGATCATCTCGCTCCAGGTGGCCCCAAAAAGCTGGAATTGTTCTGGGCTGGGTGGGGCTTGGAGCAGCCTGGGACAGTGGGAGCTGTGCCATGAGATGATCCTTCCTAACCCATCTCTGGTGATCCTTTAATCCCAAATTCTTTATCCCAGATTTCCTGAGGAGAATTCCCAAATCTGCCCATGACAAGGTCTCTCCATGACAAGGGGATTCAGGGATCATCTCATTCCAGGTGGCCCCAAAACCTGGAAGTGTTCTGGGCTGGATGGGGCTTGGAGCAACCTGGGACAGTGGGAGGTGATGATCCTGAGGTTCCTCCTCACCCATGAGATGATCCTTAGGTTCCTCCTCACCCGTCACTGGTGATCCTTTAATCCCAGATTCTTTATCCTGGATTTCCTGAAGAGAATTCCCAAATCTACCCAAGGTCTCTCCCAACCTTGACCTTGTGAAGATTTCCGTATCCCAGCTGGAAATTGAGGATTTTGCAAAAATTCTTCTTTTTCCTCCAGCTTTTTTTCTTTTTTTCTGGATCCGTGTTCTGTCCTCCTTTCCCTCTGGAGCTCAGCTGGAGGTGGAGCAGCTGGAAGCAGCAATTGGAGAATCCAGGTTCCTTCAGGACTTCATCTCAGGGCTTTTCCTGGGCACCATTAAAGCCGAAACCTCCTTCTCCTCCCATCCCCAAAGATTGTTTTAATGAGAACTAAAGGGCCTTTTTCCAATTACCAGGGAATAACTGGATTCAGTTCCTGGCTTCTGTCAACCTGCTTGGATTTGATTAGGGACAAAGAAATGGATTTATCCGTCAGGGTTACTTCATTAAAGCTCCTCAGTGATGCTTCGCAGAGGGGCGGCGCCGCTTGGCACTTTTGGGGTGAAATCCCAGGAAAATTGGGATGGAACTGCTGGAGATCAAGTCGTGTCCCTTTCTGAAGGAGGCCAGGGATTTGTGGGGTGCTGCCCCAGGGAGCCGCCCCATCCCTGGATGTGTCCCCACTTGGAGCACCCCCCTCTGGATAATCCCTAAAATCCCTTCAGCTCCAGAATCACTCCAAGTGCACAGCAAGCCCTTCTGCTCCCTGCTGGGTTTGGGATCTCTTCTCCCCATCCAAACCCATGGATTATTGATTTAAAAAATCCCCATCCCATCACTTGGAGCTTGGGGCTCCCCAGAGTTAATTGTGTGTTACATAACACAACTGATTTTTAAAAAATCTGCCTAATTAACCTAATGGAATGCTTGATCGGATCTGTCAGGTAAATGATCCACAGTTTCATTCCCTTTTTTTTTTTTTTCTTGGAGCTTAATTAAATATTTACCTCCGAGTGTCTCGTGCTATTAACGTGTTCATCTATTATGGGAGAGAATAGAAATCCTAATTGGGGGAAAGAATGAAAGTGTCAGGTTTGGAATCTTGGAAATTCCCCTGGATTTAGTCTCAGCACCTTCTCCAACTGAAATTCCAACTGATCCTAAAACCTGGATGGGTTTGACCTAAAAAGATTTAAGAGATTTAAGCAGGGAAGTGTTCCAGGCCTGGGACAGCTGAAGGTGGAACTGCTGGATCCTTAAAATCCCTTCCATCCCATAAAAACTGGAGGAGGAGTTCTGGTAAAACCACGTCAGCTCTGTCCTGCCCGAAGTGTCTGTCAGTCCCTGCTTTCTGCTGGACGCTTGGGCAAGGATGGGATCCCAAATTTCCCAGGTTTCATCGCTTTGGAGGCAGGCAGGAACTGTGCTGCTGCTCAAATCTCAGCGTTCCTGAGGGCCCGGCTCCATCCCCGCCGTGCATTTCAATGAGTTCAGTTCAGCCCCGGGGTCAGGAGCCGCTTCCTGCCCTCCGCTCCTCACGCCTGCTTCTTAATTAAAGGCACCAGGAGATTAATTTGAAGCATTAATTTCTCACAAAAGGCGGGAATGATTTGCCACGAAGCCTAAAGAACTTTTTTGTCCCCAGATGTAGAAGACAGAACTAGCTCAGGGTCCTGGGGGAATGCAGGACATCCGAGTCCATCCAGGGTAAGTACATTTCATCTTTATCCCCTGCAGATGGAAACGTGCAAGCCCGGGGCTCAGGAACTCGCACTCTCATGCAAAGGGCTCCTCTGAACGTTTCCATTTCAAACCCCAGCCTGCCACTGCCTTTGAGGTGCTCCAGAAGGTCCCTTCCAGCCCAAAGCATTCCTTGATTTCTGTGCATATTAATGAAGCAATTACTGATGGGGTCTGGCAGCCCCCCCACCCCAAAGCACAGCTGGTGCAGAGGCTGCTTCCCAGTTGGAGTTTTAGGGATTTTTGGGAATTGGAGGTGCTGGGGTTTTCATTCCCTGCCCATTCCATGCCCAAGATTGTCACCAGAGCAGCTCAAACCCTCCTCTTTGTCCGTGGGAAATTTGGGGGATTTTGGCACATCCCCGAGTGCTCCAGGCTGGAATTGGGCACAGCCACATCCCACGGTCCCTGCTCAGGAGCAGAATTCCCTGTGGGCTCCCTCTGGCTCGGCATTCTCTGGGATTTAGGAGCCAGCTGGGCTCAGTCAGTTCAATTGTGCCTGTGGACAGTTATCCTCATTGTTTTGACACTTTGGGATGGGGATGCCTTGGTGGGAAGAGCAGATTTTCCAGCAGCACAGCTGGATCCTCCTGAGTGCTGGCAGCTCCTGTTCCCAACTGGAACATCCCAGTTCTGCCCTCCCTCCGTGGCTCAGCACCACCTTGTTCCTAAAACACACCGAGCAAAAAGCGCCTTCCTCGTGCCCTTATTTACATTCATTTAATTGTTTCCCAATTAACTGAAAGCACAGCGAGGAAGAGCAGGATCTTCGTCCCCTCCTCGCCCTCCATCCGTGTCCCTTCCCCGGAGCTCTCCTTTCCCCGTTCCTGCCTCCGAGGAAGGAATCCCAGCACCTTTTCTTCTTTCCTGCTTTGCATCCCTGACGTCATTCCAGCTTCCATCTGTCAGTTTGATTTTCCTGCCCTTTTTTTTCCCCTTGACACTTGTATTGCTTCCGAGGGAAAAATGTTTTGAAAAGGAAATCGGGCAATTGGCACACACCGATTATTTCTGCCTCCAAAGCCCTGAATGCAAGTGGGGAGATAGAAAGAAAAGGAGCACGAGCCTGAGAAGGATTGGGGAATTTTAAATCGAGGCCGGGCATTAAGTCGAGGAATTATTCCGCAAACAACCTGACCTTGCTTTTTCCTGCTGGAATGGAATTCCCCCAGCGGGAGACCTCCTTCCTCCAGAGGCTTTCTGCCATGCTTTGAGCAGGAGGACTCTTCCCAGAGCGTTTTTTTGCTGATTTACGCCACACAGGATTTCAGGAACATCACCCAGGCCTCCAGTCAGGATTCTCTTTTTTTTTTCTAATGAAGTGAACTTGGAAAGGGCATTAAAAATGTGTCATTCCAGCCAATCAGCAGGGAAAAAAGCCCAAGGGAATGATGTTTTTTAGAGCAGCCTTCAAATTGAGGTGTAAAATTGTGTTTTTTCCCCATTTCTTACCAGAACTATGGAGATGGGACTCACTATGACCACATGGCAAGCAGAGACCTCGGCTCACATGACAATCTCTCTCCTCCCTTTGTCAATTCCAGAATACAAAGTAAGAACACGGAATTTGCTCCCTCACTGGGGTGGGGGAACTGGGATTGATGGACTAGGAATAAAATCCAGGGGCCTTCCAAACCCTTATCTTCATTGTTTAGGCTTGGCATGAGGGTGGAAACAGGGATTCGTTTCAATTTTCCTCTTTTTCATGGTGTGAAAAATATGCTGTGATGATATTTAGTATTTTATATCCATTTTACCTACATTTCATTCATGTTTTGTATCTCTAACTGTGGATTCGTGATGCAAAATCAGTTTGGCTTTTTCCTTGGACACACTTGGAATGGGTTTTGAAAGCTTTTTGAAGTCCTAATCAATAAATCCCAAAGGCGGTAGAGAAATAGAAGGTGGGGGACGCTGGGAATGTTGTTTGGAGCAGGACGGAGGTGTCCAAGGAACTCAGATCTTTTCCAACTGGAACGATCCCGGGATTCTGTGCTAGAGGTTTGTGAGGGAACTGTTGCTCCCTTCTTTAATTAAAGTTGATTAATGAGTTTGATCGAGTAAATAAATGATGTCAACATAGTGGTAATGCTCAGGCTGGCTCCATCCACGGGCGAAACGAACGCTTCCCTTTAAAGCTTCCAAGGAAAACACGGAGCTGTGGCTGCCACGCATCATTCCACAGCTTTAATGCACATCCCTCATCCCTGGGCATTGGGAAAGAGCTGGGAGGTGTTGGACACTGTCGGAGCTTGTAGCAGTTTGAGAAAACTTGGGAGAAGCCAAGGGAAGCACGGGAATTCCAACACTCCCTGCTGCACTCAGCCAGGGAACAGCAGGGCGTGTGTCTGTGCCTCCTGTGCCTCCCTGCACCCCAGAAAATCCATCCAAACACAACTGGACTCCAGAAAGTCCATCAAACCACAGCTGGAGGCTCCTGGGCCAGGTGGTGAGGAGCCAGGGTTCCAGAGTTCCTGAGAGGAGTCTGGGAAGTGCCCGATGTGTCTGCGAGGTCACGCTGCACGGCCAAGGAGGGATTTTCCCGGCTGTGGGGTGGGGGCAACACCGCCATGGCCTGGGCTGGGAGATCGTGGGGCCGTGTGGCAATGGCAGTGACAGTGGTAGTGACAATGGCAATGGCAATGGCGATGGGAATGGCAGTGGCAATGGCAGTGACAATGGCAATGGGAATGGCAATGGGCATGGGCTTGGGAATGGCAATGGCAATGACACTGACAGTGACAATGGGAATGGCAATGGCGATGGCAATGGGAGTCGCAGTGACAATGGCAATGGCAATGGCAATGGGAATTACAATGGCAATGGCAGTGACAGTGACAATGGTAATGACAATGGGCATTGGCAATGGGAATGACAATGGCAGTGACAATGGCAATGACAATAGGGATGGCAATGGGAATAGGAATGGCAACGGCAATGACAATGGCAATGAGAATGGCAATGGTAATAGGAATGGCGATGACAATGGCAAAGGGAATGGCAATGGCAGTGGCAATGGGAATAGGAATGGGAATAGGAATGGCAATGGCAATGGCAGTGACAATGGCAATGCCAATGCCAATGACAATGGCAGTGACAATGGCAATGGAAATGGCAGTGGCCATGGCAGTGCGAGTGGCAATGGCAATGGCAATGACAATGGAATGATAATATCAATGGCAATGGCAGTGACAATGGCAATGGCAATGACAATGGCAATAGGAATGGTAATGGCAATGGGAATGGGAATTGCAATGGGAATGGCACTGGCAATGGCAATGGCGGTGACAATGGCAATGGCAATCGAAATGGGAATGACAGTGACAATGGGAATGGCAATGGGAATGGCAATGACAGTGGGATTGACAATGGTAGTGACAATGGCAGTGACAATGGCAATGGGCGTGGGAATGGCAATGACAATGGGAATGGGAATAGGAATGGCAATGGCCATGGCAATGGCAATGGGAATACAATGGCAACGGGAAGAGGAATGGCAATGGCAGTGACAATGGCACTGGGAATGGTAATGGCACTGGGAATGGCAATGGAATGGCAGTGACAACGGTAGTGGCAATGGTAGTGACAATGGCAATGGCACTGGGAATGGCACCCGGAATGGCACCGGGAATGGCAATGGGTATGACAGTGACAATGAGAATGGCAATGGCAGTGGCAATGAGAATGAAAATGGCAATGGCACTGGGAATGGCACTGGGAATGACAGTGACAATGGCAATGGCAATGGAAATGGGAATGTCAATGGGAGTGGCAATGGGAATTACAATGGGAATGGCAATGGCAATGGCAGTGGCAATGGGAATTACAATGGCAATGGCAATGGGAGTGGCGATGGGAATTTCAATGGGAGTGGCGATGGCAATTACAATGGCAATGGCAATGGCACTGGAACGGATTCAGAATCATGGAATGATTAAGTCTGGAAAAGAGGGCACAGACCCCAGCCAAGGCCAGCACTCATCCTGTCCCCAGGTGCAGCCTGTGGTGCTTGTCACCGCCACTCCCATTCCCGGGTGTCCTCTCTGGGAATGATTGTATCCCACTTCTCCCCTTCCAACAAGGAGAAACTTCCTTTACAACCCCGTGGAACCTGGTGGAACGTTCTCCTACCAGGAGGTGCTCCAGGAACATTGGGACACCAGGGGTGATCCCTTCCAAGGCAGCAGATCCATGGATCTGTGATGCCATCCAACCTCTGGGTGCCGCTGATAACGTGGTGACCTCTGGGAATATTCTGTTCTTCCCAATTCCACGCCTCCCTGGCTTTGCTGAGCAGGAATATTTCGAAAATCCTTTGAAATTTTTAATGGGATTTTCCCATTTCATCCCTGCAGCTCTGATTCCGTTCCTGTTATTACGAGGAGAACGGGAATTTTTGCAGATTAGTGAAGTTTACCCAACACAGCATTAAAAGGCTTTCGATTGCTAAACTGTAAACATTTGGGATCAAATTTTCCATGCTGTGGATGTGACTCAGCCTGCACCGTATTTTTTTAACCTTCTGCAGCAATGATTTCACCATTTCCTCAAATGGGATTACATTGCAGCCTGGCAGATTTGGGATTTTCTCCCTTTAGTGTCTGGCACGGCGGGAACATTAATTCCTTTTCACGCCACCTCTGTTATGGCAGCTGCAAAAGGGAATCGGGAGGGGAACTGGGGGGGAACGGCCAAAACTGTCCAGGAATTTCAGGGATCAACCTTGGAGCAACTTTGTGCTGCTTTTCTAATGATGGAGGCAGGGAATTGTTTGGGATGGGAGGGATTTTTAGGATCATTCCAATCCAAGCCCAGTCCAAGCTGGTTTTGGGACTCTCCATCCTTGGAGAAATCCCAAACCCAAACCCCTGTTGAGCAGAGCCTGAAAGATGCATAAATGGAATGAAACCAGGAAATAAAACCCGGCACAATGATGTAAAAATTCCCATTTCCAGTCCAGAGTTAATGGATTGGTAAAGTGCTGCCAGTCAGGATTCTGAGCTCAGCATTCAAGTGCAGGCCCAGAAAAAAGAAATGCCCAAATGACAAGGACATCTCCATTTCTTTGGGAAGCAGCAGCAGCAGATGTATAAATAGAAACTGTCGACTCTGGCAATTCATGGGCAGGAGAGGAGCCTTGAAATATGAGTTTGTCCTCCACGCTTTGCAGGCAAGTTTGCATTCCTTGGATTTGGATTGAAACAGCTCCCAGCATTCTGAAGGAGTTCTTTTGTGGGACAGCCTGGGGTTGTCATCTCTGGAGGCAGAGGAGCACCTCCTGTCCCTAATCCCAGAGCCCTGTCCATGATTCTGGGTTCCTGTTCTTAACTCTGGGCTCCTGTCCCTAATCCCAGAGTCCTGTTCTTAATTCTGGGCTCCTGTCCCTAATCCCAGAGTCCTGTCCATGATTCTGGGCTCCTGTTCATAATCCCAGAGTCCTGTCCATGATTCTGGGTTCCCATTCTTAATCCTGGGCTCCTGTCCCTAATCCCAGAGCCCTGTTCTTAATTCTGGGCTCCTGTCCCTAATCCCAGAGTCCTGTCCATGATTCTGGGCTCCTGTTCTTAATTCTGGGCTCCTGCCTATAAAACCAGACTCTTGTCCATAATTCTGGGCTCCTGCCTGTAATCCCAGACTCCTGTCCATAATTCTGAGCTCCTGTCCCTAATCCCAGAGTCCTGTCCTTAAATCTGGGCTCTTGTCCTAAATCTGGGCTCCTGTCCCTAATCCCAGAGTCCCGTCCTTAATTCTGGGCTCCTGTCCCTAATCCCAGAGTCCCATCCTTAATTCTGGGCTCCTGCCCATTCTCCCAAACTCCTGTCCACAGTCCCAAACTCCTGTTCAGAATCCCAAACTCCTGTTCAGAATCCCAAACTCCTGCCCACAATCCCAAACTCCTGTTCACAATCCCAAACTCCTGTGCATAATTTTGGGATCCTGTTCCTAATCCCAAACTCCTGCCCATAATCCCAAACTCCTGCCCATAATCCCAAACTCCTGTCCTTAATCCCAAACTCCGGCCCATAATCCCAAACTCCTGCCCACAATCCCAAACTCCTGCCCATAATCCCAAACTCCTGTCCATAATTTCCAGTGCTCTCTCCAGTCTCCAGTTTCTACCTCCAGCACAGAAAATCAGCTTTTCCAGTAAAATCCAGTGAAAAACTCCTTCCTCCTCCATGAATTCTTGGAATTGGATTTTTCAGGAAGTTTTTGTTGCCGTTCTCTCAGGGACAGAGGGAATTTTGAACTCCAAACTATTTGAGTATTTAGAGAAACTTGCTGAAAAGGTTCAATTTGTAGATTTGGGAAGTGGAATAAAATGAATTTTAAAATCCTTTCCAACAGGAAAAAGAAAAAGCAACGTAAAGAAATGCAAATCCAACCCCAAAACAAGGGTTGGATTGGTGCTTTTGGGGCTTTTTCGGCTGAAGTGGCTGCAGATCTTTCCCGAGTGCATCACCCCAAAGGTCTCGAGGGGGGACACGAGCGGCGGCGGGCGGCGATTTGCATCGCAGCTGGAAAATGGACATGTGGGAAAAAGTGGGAAACAAAAGCAATTTGGTGAATTAGCGGGGCATTTCCATGGGCGCTCGCGCTCCGTTAGGCAGCCAAAAACAAAGGGTTTGTTATGCTCGGCGGCGAAGGCCAGAGTGGCCAACAAAAAGGGAATTGCATTTGGGACAATTCACAGCCCGGCCCTGAAGTCTGAACTTCTCAGCGTGCAATTAAAGGAGGAGTTGAGATAAATAAAATCAACTTTTGGGGCAGCTTTGGGTGGGAAAAAAAAGCCTGGGCAGGGAGGAGGGGGCTGAGGCTGCTTAAAAATCCCGGCAGGTTTTCCCTCCGTGCAGCACAAAAGGGAGAGCTCAGTGCCAGAGGGGAATGCGGAAAGGAGCGGGATTGTGGGGACCAGGGGACGGAGAAATGGGCATTGGGACTGGCAGGAGGGGACACAGGAACTGTCCCCAGGGTGGGACACAGGAACTGTCCCCAGGGTGGGACACAGGAACTGTCCCCAGGGTGGGACACGGG
This sequence comes from Tangara arthus, assembly GCA_035584835.1. Classification (NCBI taxonomy): domain Eukaryota; kingdom Metazoa; phylum Chordata; class Aves; order Passeriformes; family Thraupidae; genus Tangara; species Tangara arthus. Next base: position 74,194,545 of record JAWMQZ010000132.1, on the reverse strand, counting down.
AACTGTCCCCAGTGAGGGCATAGGAACTGTCCCCAGTGAGGGCACAGGAACTGTCCCCAATGAGGGCACAGGAACTGTCCCCAGTGAGGACACAGGAACTGTCCCCAGGGTGGGGCACAGGAACTGTACCCAGTGAGGGCACAGGAACTGTCCCCAGGGTGGGACACGGGAACTGTCCCCAGGGTGGGGCACAGGAACTGTCCCCAGTGAGGGCACAGGAACTGTCCCCAGGGTGGGACACAGGAACTGTCCCCAGGGTGGCACACAGGAACTGTCCCCAGGGTGGGGCACAGGAACTGTCCCCAGTGAGGACACAGGAACTGTCCCCAGGGTGGGACACAGGAACTGTCCCCAGTGAGGGCACAGGAACTGTCCCCAGTGAGGACGCAGGAATTGTGTATATAATACATATAGTATATGTATATGATATATATAATTTTTTATTAAGAATATATATAATTTATATATAAAAATTATATATATTTAAGTGTAAATATAAAGATGTAATTTAATTTAATTCTTATGTCTTTATATAAATTAATATAATATTTTGCAAGATACATAATAATATTTATATAAATTAATATATAATTTAAGTATAAATATAAATATACACATTTAATTTAATTCTTATATATTTATATAAATTAATTTATGTAATATATAATATACAATATACATATTCATATTTTTATAAATTAATATAGGATTCAATTGTAAATATAACTATAGTTATAGATATAAATATAAAATTAATCTAATTATTATGTATTTATATAAATTATTATACTATTTTATATAATATATGTATTAATATTCATTTGAATTAATATATAATTTCATTACAAATATACATATATAATTTAATTGTATTATTATATAATTATGGACATTAATGTGTTAATCTATATAATATATAATGTACATGTTAATGTTTACATAAATATGGGGTCACAGGCAGGGTTTGTGGGGTCACAGGAACGGTTTGTGGGGTCACAGGAAGGGTTTGTGGGGTCACAGGAACGGTTTGTGGGGTCACGGGCAGGAATGGGATGAGCTCCTAAGTGTGGGAAAGGTTTATGGGATCACAGTCAGGGAAGGGAAGGGCGGGAAGGGTTTGTGGGATCACAGGAAGGGTTTGTGGGATCGTGGCCAGGTTTTGTGGGATCATGCCAGGTTTTGTGGGATCATGCCAGGTTTTGTGGGATCACAGACAGGGACGTGCTCCCAAATGCAGGAGGTTTATGGGATCACGGACAGGAAAGGGAACAGCTCCCCATGGTGGGAAGAATTTGTAGGATCACAGGCAGGGTTTGTAGGATCACAGGCAGGGTTTGTGGGATCACAGGAAGGGTTTGGGGGATCACAGGCAGGGTTTGTGGGATCACAGGCAGGGTTTGTAGGACCACAGGCAGGGTTTGGGGGATCACAGGCAGGGTTTGTGGGATCACAGGCAGGGTTTGTGGGATCACAGGAAGGGTTTGTGGGATCACAGGAACGGTTTATGGGATGGCAAGAAGGAAAGGGACGTGCTCCCAAATGCAGGAACGGTTTATGGGATCACGGCCAAGACGGGGAACGGCTCCCCATAATGGGAAGAATTTATGGGATCACGACCAGGAACAGGAAGGGATTTTTGTGCAGCGGGGTCCCGGGGAGCTGTGTGGGGCTGGCAACGGGGTCGGCGCTGGTGGCAGGGCCCGTGTGTGACAGAGCTGGGTTTGTGGGGTCTCAGAGCTGGGTTTGTGGGGTCACAGAGCTGGGTTTGTGGGGTCACAACCAGCACATGCATGGGGTTTCTGTGCACTGGGGACCCATCCCAGGCTGGCAGCGGGGCCGATGGCGCTGGCGGCAGCCCCGTGTGTGACAGAGCTGGGTTTGTGGGGTCTCAGGGCGGGTTTGTGGGGTCTCAGGGCGGGTTTGTGGGGTCAGAGATGGGGTTTCCATGCCGGGCTGGCAGCGGCGCTGGCGGCAGCCCCGTGTGTGACAGACTGTGAAATGGGGCCGATGGCGCGCGGCTGCGCCGCACCTGGGCCCTTCAGCTGTGATTGATTGGGCCGCTCATGTGGAATGGGCCCATCTGCTCCCGCGCTCGCGCCTCTCGCCTGCCGCCGCACAACTCGGAGCGCACGCTTCTCAACTCCCAGCAACGCCGTTGTGCGGTGGCATTGAAAATTTTGTATTTTTGTTTGAAATTAAAAATGGTAATTTGTAATTGTTCGTTTTAATTTCATTTTTTTTTTTTTTAAATCCAAAATTTAATTTTTTTTCGTGGAAAAAAATCGAATTTTTCAAGTTTAATAATCGAAGGGTTTAAAAATATAACCATAAAAATACATATAGAACCATGTATATAAATATTTACATATATATAGAATATATAAATATAACCATATATGCAAATATATATATGTGTACATATATACAAAATATAAATACAACCCTATAAAATCCATCTAGAATCATATATATAAATATTTGTATGTGCATATAGAAAATTCAAATAGAACCATAGAAAATACATATAGAACCATAGAAAATACATATAGAACCATGTAAAATCCAAATAGAACCATGTAAAATCCAAATTTAACCATAGAAAATAGAAATATAACCATATAAAATAAATATATATCCATATATACAAGTATGGATTGATGTATACATATATACAAAATACAAATATAACTGTAAAAATAAATATATAACCATGTAAAATAAATATATAACCATATAAAATAAATATAGACCCATATCTCCAAATATGGATATATGGGTACATATATACAAAATATGAATATAACCATAGAAAATACATCTAGAACCATAGAAAATACATCTGGAACCATATACACAAATATGGGTATATGTATAGATATATGCAAAATACAAATAGAACCATATAAAATCCAAATAGAACCATAGAAAATAAATATATAACCATAGAAAATCCAAATAGAACCATAGAAAATCCAAATATAACCATATAAAATTAATATATAACCATATAAAATACATATAGAACCACCCACACAAATATGGATATATGTATAGATATATAGAAAATCCAAATAGAACCATATAAAATAAATATATAACCATATAAAATACATATAGAACCATACGTACAAATATGGATAGATGGATACATATATAGAAAATCCAAATATAACCATAGAAAATAAATATATAACCATACAAAATCCAAATATAACCATAGAAAATACAAAGATAGCTATATATACACATATGTATATATGTGTACATATATACAAAAGATAAATATACCCATATAAAATGCAAAAATAACAATATAAAATACAAAAAGAACAATATAAAACACAAATGTAACCATGTAAACTACATAGAGAACCATATAAAACACATGTAGAACCATATATACAAATAGGTATCGATGTATACATATATAGAAAATCCAAATATAACCATAGAAAATAAATATATAACCATACAAAATACAAATATAACCATATAAAATACAAATATGACCATAGAAAATGCATGTAGAACCATATAAAATACATACAGACCCATATATACAAATATAACCATAGAAAATGCAAATATAACGATAGAAAATAAATATATAGCCATATAAAATCCACATAGAACCATATATACAAATATGGATACATGTATATGTATATAAAAAATACAAATAGAACTATAGAAAATCCACATAGAACCATATATACAAATATGGATACATGTATACGTATATAAAAATACAAATAGAACTATAGAAAATCCAAATAGAACCATATATACAAATATGGATAGATGGATACATGTATACAAAATATAACCATAGAAAATACAATTCCTGTAATAACAATTTGGATAATTTGCATTAGGACAATATGAGACAAAAGGACACCCCAAAAAGGACCCCCATTAACAAAGAATGAACCCCTAAAAGCAATAACCTGTTGCACGTTCATACAATTCATACATGATGCAGAAATTCTATTTAAACATAGGATTTCATCCACTTCATACATCATGGATAAATTTTATTTAAATATAGGATTTCATACGTGATGAATAAATTCCATTTAAATCCAAAACTCTGTCAACTTCTTCCGTTTAATCCTAACAGGAAGAAGTTCGTTTCTTCTGATAAGAGAGCAATAAATTCATTTTTTCTGAGAGATTTAGGTCTCCTTTCTTTAAAAAAAATTATCTTACATAGAGTAGTTTCTATTTTAATGTTTTTAGATGCTAAATATTTAAGAGAATAATACATATAATATATATTTTTAATAGATAGACATATTTATATATCTATATTATATATAATATATATCTGTATATTATTTATATATCTATGTATTATATATCTCTATATTATATAAATATATATATCTATATTATACATATCTCTATAATTCCCAAAAAATCAGGAAAAAATTCCCCATAAATCCCTAAAAATCCCCCTAAAAATCCCTAAAAACTTCCAAAAATCTGCCCAAAATCCCCAAAAAATCCCTAAAAATTTCCCAAAAATTCCCCAAAAAATCTCCCATAAATCCCTAAAAAATTCTGAAAACATCCCCCAAAAATCCCAAGAAAATCACCAAAAATCCCTGAAAATTATATTATATATATCTCTATATTTTATATATATCTCCATATTATATATATCTATCAATATATATATCTATATTAAATATATATATATCTTTATATTATATAGATCTATTATATATATCTCTTTATGTTATATATCTCTCTATATTATAGATATTTTTAAATATATTTTATATATATCTCCATATTATATATATCCCTATATTATATATATCTCTCTATTATAAATATATATCTATTATATATATCTATTATATATATCTATATTTAAAAGAATTATTACAGCATTACTTTCTAACACAACACATAGAATATTAATTTGCATATATGCAAAAAACCAAGCACATATATTATAATATATATAATAAATATATATATATCTATATTATATATATCTATATTATATATCTCTTGATATTGTATATATCTATATAATATATAAAAATCTATATTTAATAGAATTAATCCAGCATAACTTTCCAACACAACACATCTACTATTTATTTGAATATTTGCAAAAAGCCAAGCATATCTATTATAATATATATTATATACGTCTCTATATATGATATGTAGAAATAGATCTGTATTATATATATCTCTATATTTAATAGAATTAATCCAGCATTACTTTCTAGCACAACACATAGAATATTAATTTGAATGTTTGCAAAAAGCCAAGCATATCTATTATAATATATATATGTAATATATATACCATGACATATATATATATGTAATATATATTATAATAGATATGCTTGGCTTTTTGCAAATATACAATATATGTATAATAGATATTTTGCAAATATATCATATAATATATATTATATATATGAACACATAATATATATAAACACATAAAAATATATAATATATATATTTGCAAATATATAATATAATAGTATAATATATAGATAAGCACACATAATACTTATTTTAATATTTGCAATAATCCAAGTATATATATTATAATACATATCTCTATGTTATATATATAATATAATATATATACTTGCCTTTTGGCAAATATATAATATAATATAAATATATATAATAAATATTTGTGCAAATATATAATATTATATATATAATATATAAACACATAATATATAATATATATATTTTTGCAAATAATATATAATATAATGTAATGTAATGTAATATAATATAATATAATATAATGTAATGTAATGTAATATAATATAATATAATATAATATAATATAATATAATATAATATAAT
>JAWMQZ010000132.1:74157894-74168268 GCA_035584835.1 Tangara arthus | reverse complement strand
GCAGGACAGCACAGCACAGAGATGCCAGCAGCTGCAGGACAGCACAGCACAGAGATGCCAGCAGCTGCAGGACAGCACAGCACAGCACAGAGATGCCAGCAGCTGCAGGACAGCAGCAGCACAGCACAGAGATGCCAGCAGCTGCAGGACAGCAGCAGCAGCTGTTCCGAGTCCCAGGGCCCTGCTGTGTCTGCCCCACCTCCCTCCCCGTGGGCTCCCAGTAAAGGCCACCAGCCTGGCACAAAAACCTACACAGAGCTACAAAAGACTGGCCAAAAGACTGGCTTCATAAAGGCAAAACCTTTATGGGATGTGCTATTGGGATAATGGTAGAGCTATTAATGAAAAGCCATCCCAAACCCCAGTGCCAGCCCTGCAGGGCAGGGTGCAGAACCGGGTGTGTTTGCTCCTGGCTGACTCATTGCAACACCTGGCGGTGCCAGGGTGCCAGACACAACTGCTGTGGCAGGGACAGGGGCCACCCTGCCCAGGGAGCAAAGGGCCCCAGGGGTCACTGATGGTGGCATCTGCAGGAGCAGCTCAGCTCCTGCCCTGCTCCAAGGACTCTCTGAGCCATTACATTGCAAAGCTTGCACTGAGTCCCTGCTGCGAGGCCAACAGGCTTCATTAAAACACAAAAATAATTAAAAAGAGCCGTAAGAAACAACAGTTAATTGATCACAGTCATCTAACAGTACTGCTAATCATTCTCTTAAAAACGCAGTAACAAGACTCAAGCTACTTTAAGCTTTGCAAAACGTTGTCACCTACAAATCCAGACCTCTTTTCCCACCAGCCCCACTGATTGTTGCCAGAAGGCGAGGAAGAGCTGCGTTCTCACAACCCTGAGTCCAGGCAGCGAGAGAACAACCCGAGCCCTGGTGCTCAGGCAGCCCCAGCAGGGCAGCCCCAGCAGGGCAGCTCCAGCAGGGCAGCCCCAGCAGGGCAGCTCCAGCAGGGCAGCCCCAGCAGAGCAGCCCCAGCAGGGCAGCCCCAGCAGCCCCAGTAGGGCAGCCCCAGCAGAGCAGCCCCAGCAGGGCAGGGCAGCCCGGGCTCACCCACCTCTGTCAGCGTGTAGGCCTCCTCTGCTGTGCACTCGGCCTTGGCCGTGGGGTTGCTCAGGGCAAATATGATGGGCCGCTCGTTGATGGAAGCCATGGCTTTGAGCACGTCCTGGGTGAAGAGACGCCCTGCGCCAGCCACTCCTGGGGGAGAGGGGAACACACAAAGCCACAATCAAGGCTGGCTGCCTTGGGGCAGGGACAGCCACCCCACCCCGAGCTCGTGGCAGCCCTACAGCCTCCCCCCAGGGCACAGCTCCTCTGGCAGCTGGAGATGGAGCCAGGCGCTGCTCCTGGGCTGGCTAGCACTCACAATTCCCACAGCAACATCTCCTGAGTGTGCTCCAGAAGCCTATTTCACACTATTTTTTGGTATTGATGAGTACAAGGAACATGGTCCTGGATAAACAAGAGGGAATTCCAGGCGCTCTGTGGATGATTCATCCCTGATGGGTGTTAGCTGTGCAATGCACACCTGACACTGGCGCTCCTGACCACACCCAAACCCAGAGGTACAAACACTGGCTATGATGTGTTTGTGCAGTATCCAGGGTACTCAGACAAAATACCCTCTCCTTTTCTAAATAAATCACGTGCCAAGGAAACTGCAGTCAGAGCAGGAAATACCTGCAATCCTATCTGCTCCCTGCAGATGGCCACAGCTGTAATAAGTACCTACAGATGTCAGTGACCCCAGAGGTGCTGGTGATCTGCAGCACGGAACTGCTGCTTCCAGCTGTGCTGCTGGCAGAGTCTGACCACGGGGGGGACTGCAGAGGGTCAGAAAACACCCAAACAACTCGAGTTAGGGAACTCCTGTGGGAAACACGATAGTTGTGGCTGCTCTCCGTCACTAAGGACACAAGGCTCAGAAGGAGCACCACAGCCCAGTGTATTTTCAAGTAGAAAACTGACCTCACATTTCCACGTTTTTTACACCAGTAGAAATGCAGCTGGCTGTCACCAAGCTGCCCAGAACCCTGACAACAAATCAAAGGCAGTAAAAAGCCAGATTACAGAAAAATAAGCTCACTCACCGATGATAGCTGAAGGCCGAAGTACATTCACTGCCTCTACAAATGTCTTTGGTATGTCCTCTGGAGCCTTGTGGGCAAACGGCTCCTGGTGGGGATCCGCCTTCTGCTCCCGGCCCTGCGGGTAAAGCAGTGGTTCCTCCTGTGAGGGGAGGGCAAGGCGGGGCTCACCTGTGCTGGGGGGTTCCCAGGCATGCTGCAGCCCTACCTGGACCAGCAGGCCATGCTTGTCAAACATCCACACTCTCTTGGAGGCCTCCTCGTGGGAAACACCGCTTTCCATCATGGCCATGACAATGAGGTTGGCGATTCCCAGGGCGGCCTGGCGGGTGAAAGGACTCGGGTTGGTGACAGGGCACAGAAGAGGTCTGCCATGAGACCCCACAGAACCCCTCAGGGAGCCTGCTCTGAGACACAGGAACTGTTTCCCTGCGTGGGGCAGCCCCCCGGCACAGCAGTGGCACCCCTGCAGGCAGGACAGCAGGGACAGCTCCCCCAGGGGCTGCCAGCTGTGCCAGCTCAGCAGCCACACCAGGGCAGCCCAGCCTGGCCGCTGGGCTCAGCCCTCCTGCCACCAAACCTGCGTGCCCCACGCTCCCAGCCTGGCTCCTGCCCCAGGCACGGCTGGCAGAGGGCAGCAGGAGGCTGTGCTGGCCCCTGTCCCCTCCCTGGCAGGAGAAATGAGGCAGAGCAGGCCAATTACTGCCACCAGCGCCTCTCCCCAGATGGAGAACTTCTCAGATAATTAAGTCATTTTGTCAGCACCACAGGAGCAATTGTGCTGATGCACCAAGAAGCACAGGGCTGCTCCTGGCACTGCAGCGCCAGTAACTGGTGCCTGCTGCAAACTGAATCAATCACCTTGCTGAGAAGAACTCCCTGTACTTCCCTCCACTGCTATAAAAGCCAACAAGATGGTCTCACTACACCATGATTTTATGGTGAGTTTCCCTTCAAATACACACAAGTCCCTGGTGCTTTCTTCAAGGTTGTGCAGTGAAACAAAGAATGTGAGCCCCTGCAAATGTTAAACACCTTTCACACAGTCCTGTTTAGGCACTAAGAGTCCTTTCTGCTAAGGCATTTCAGCTGGCCTGATATGAAAAGTTCTGCAATGGAGTTCAGAGAAGGAAAACCTCCACAATGAGAAAATACACATTTTAAATATCTCTTGCTGCTCTGGGCCCTTAAGAGCACTCACCTCTCCCGCTCCAAGGAACAGCACTTTCTGGTCTGTGAGTGGTTTCCCAGTGGCTTTCTGGGCTGCCAGCAGTCCTGCCAAGGCCACTGAGGCTGTCCCTGTGAGAGCAGAGCAAATCTGAGGGCAGCTGAACACGTCTCCATGGCAGGTTGTGGCTTTGGGAAGAGTTCCTGCAGGGATGTTCAGGAACACAAACGAAGGGTGTACCTTGGATGTCGTCGTTGAAGGTACAGTACTTCTCCCTGTACTTCCTCAGGAACCGGAAAGCATTGTGGTTTCCAAAGTCCTCAAACTGGATGAGTGTGTTCTGGCCATACCTGCAGGGGATGGCAAACACCCCCATCACCCCAGAGGCAGGAGAGCAGCAGAGCCTGCAGCCCATCCCTTATCTGTGCAGCAGGCTGTCCTCAGGCAGAGCCCAGCAGCGCTGTCTCCGTTCTGTGCCTCGCACAGATAACCACAGGCAGCGTGCTCTGGGTCACCGAGGAGCTCACTCCAGGGACAGACAGACAGGAGGGACAGACACAGCCTGCCCCAGCGCTCTCCTCACCCCCTGGGGGGCTGATCAAGGACAGCTGTGAGGGCTGCTCTGTGCCCTACCTGTCCGTGATGGCTTCCATGAACTCATCGATCAGGTCATCGTAGACCTGCGAGCGATCCCTCTTCTGGTACAGCCCCATGTAGAAGGGATCCTTCAGCAGGGTCTGCAGGGAACGAGCCAGGGAGAGAGCAGGGTGAGTCCCTCCCCAGGGCACACCCAGCACAGCTCACCCCCGAGGTGCTGCAGGCACACAGCCCCAGCCTGCACCCGGGCTCTGTAATTTCAGCTGGCATTCGGTGCTGGTGATGGCTGCTTTTGAAACAGAACAAATCAATACTGCGAACAATAAACTGCCTCAATAAATCTAATTCCCATTCCCAGCTTCTTAAAAGTCAGGTCAAAACTGACTGCCCATTTTGCAGTGTTCCAGCATTCCAATTACTTCCAGATGCACCCTTTCATGGACAAATCAATGGGCACTTTTAATCCCTATATAGTGAACTCCAAACCTGTTACCCTCTGCATAAAATATTCGGGTTTATCTTAAATAACAGTGCTCAAAAAAAAAAAGAAAAACCCGAGAATCCTGTAACTCCCTTTTCTAGGAACTCTTCCACTGCACCCTTTGCTCCAGACAGGGTTGGGGCGTGTTTGCCTCTCCTGGGGTTCTCCTCACTTTTTGGGGGTATTCCTTTTGACCACAGCTTGCCCACATTCCCCAGTTATAGTTTGGAATGCTTTTTAAAAAGCCCATTTTTATAGTGGTAACTCACTGTGTTATCAGTCCCAACGTCGATGCACACAGGCAGGCATTTATCCGGGTGTATCCCTGCGCAGGCTGTGTACAAACACAGCTTTCCCACTGGAATTCCCATCCCGTACACCCCCAGGTCTCCAAGACCCAATATTCTTTCTCCATCAGTGACGACAACAGCCTGATGAAAAAAAAGGGGAAAAAAAAGCAGGTCAAATCATACACAATCACAAAAATTTATAAAGATTAGCTCAGTATCAGCTGTGTTTTTTCCCAGGTGAAAACTGAGGTATGTTTGCACAGTCAAAGGAAGAGCAGATCATGAGGAATATTTTCCTCAACCCATGAACCTCACATTTAGGGTGAAACATTGATCTTCAAGATGTGCATTACACTTAATGAGCTGCATTCTGCCAGCATCGCTAAAGAGCCAGAATGCATTACTTAATATTTATGTTTCCATCAAATACTAGTAAATCTCAAAAGACTCAGATGAGATGGAATAACAACTGAAAACTAAAATCATACCATGACAGTACCTTAACGTCGTTCTCTGGCCAGTTGTTCACAATTGACCTTATGTGGCCTCTGTCTGAGATGGAAATAAATAATCCCCTGAAAGAAAAAAAAAAAACCACAAACCAGAAATATTTTGTGAGTGACAATTAGAAATTTCGCCTTGCTTCTGTAAAACTAAGTGTCAAACAGGACAACCTAAAATTCAAAGTTTTATAGCTGCTGACATAAATTGCTCAAAGGAAAATATCTGCTCCTCCCCTGGGGCAGGGACCTGAGGAACCACCTGAACACCCCTCCTGTGCAGGGTGACACAGTGATGGGCCTGAGGAACCACCTCAACACACCTCCTGTGCAGGGTGACACAGTGATGGGCTGAGGAACCACCTGAACACACCTCCTGTGCAGGGTGACACAGTGATGGGCCTGAAGCACCCCTCCTGTGCAGGGACCTAAGGAACCCACCTGAAGCACCCCTCTGCAGCAGGGCTGAGGGTGCTGTCCATAAATCCCTTTCAATCTACACTCCCTTCCAGATGCCCTGTCCTGACACAGATCCTCAGAGCCACAGAAGGGACTCTGATAGCTGAGGAAATCCCCCCTGGAATTACAGAGCTGTGTGGCACCTAGGAAGAGCTGGAAATGGGGCTGAAGCCCTGCACTTGGGGATATTTACGTGACCCATCTCCACGTCTGCTCCCAAACATTTTGTTTCTCAATATACACTGTGTCATGAGATATATCTTAACAAACTTTTACTGCCCCGCCGTGGCACAAGCTGCACCAGGATGAAAATGACAGAAACCATTTGCAAATCTCAGGTGAGAATGCAGAGGAAAGGACAACAGCAGTGTGTGTGCCCTTACTTTGGTCTCCTGAAGATGTGTCCGTACTGGGAGCAGGCCAGCCCCACGGTGGGGGTGTACACAATGGGCATGAGCCGCTCAATGTCGTCCTGCAGCACCCTGTAGAACAGCTTCTCGTTCCTCTCCTGGATGCCCATGATGTAGATGTACCTGTAATCAACCAGCACAAGGAAAAACACCCCTGGCTGTCTCCCGCTCCTGCTGTTCCCTTGGGAAAGCCCCCTCTCCCTGAGTCAGGCTGGGAGCACCAAAGGGAAGCTGGGAAGGGAGCAGCAGTGAGATGGAAATGCTGGATGGACACACTGTGTGTGTGCTGGCAAGGGAATAATGACAAATGGGACTAAATCCCAGGGATTTACTGCAGGGAGTCTCAGCACCCTTGTACGCAAAACTACAGGGAAATAATTTTCCATCCAGAAGATGTGTCCTGTGAATCCCAGCACCAACACACACGGGCAGCAAACTGAGCCCTACCAGAAGGCTCATTCTGAAGGACGTACGTGGGAGTGTAAATTAAATCTGAATTTCTGCAAATTTAGCCACCAATCTGCTGTGTATCAACCCATACCCTGTACTGCTGACCCAACAACATAAAGATAATGAATTAGCAATCTGCCTCAGGCCACAGCAGCTGGGCACTTGGCCAATACACATGACAGGACTGCTTTGGACCAGCAAGTGACATGCTGTGGATTTAAGAGCCATCCTTCAGTTCTGATGAGAACAAAAGAGCTTTGATGTGGTCCAAAAGCCATTCCAGTTCTCCTCCTGCCTGTGGGAGACTGTGTATTTTCACAGGCAGAGATACACAAAGATTATGTGAAAACAGTAAAGGGATGCTAAAAACATGGCACCCGAAAAATAAAACACAGTAAGATCCTTTGCAGTTCACCAAACCAGTGTGTTAAGTAATAAAAGATATAAAAAATACAGATTAAGAGACTTAAAGTTCTACTCTCATAGTTCCCTTTTAGCAGTAACTACTGTCTATGTTAAACACTGGTTTTGGTATCTCAAACACTCAGTTTACCTTCATTATCATACATTTTCATAGACTGGGCTGAATGCCACCTGCTGTGCTCTAACAACCTGACACTCCATCTTACATATCACAGAAATACGTGTGACAGGCTGCAGGCAGGTTTGCAGCTCTGTTACTGGTTTTCACACGCTCTCTTCTGCTGTTTTATGAACATGGAATATTAAAAAAGAAAAAGGAAAATAAAAAGGAAAAGAAAAAGGAAAAAAAAACTTCCCAACCTCATCTGACTGCGGGATGAAAGTAGTTCTCTGTGCCAAAGTGAAAACAACACCCAAGAACTGAAAAACCCAACTGAGGCACTGGAAACTTTGGTTACCCCCAGACAGTATTTTCCCATTTCCATCTCATTTCCAGCCCTGATATTCCCGCTCGCTCGCACCACGGGACACAGCACTTACTTCTCCAAGGGGTCAGTCATTTTTGCCAGATTCTTGTGGAAGCGTAAGGCTTGGATGTCCTGTGTCTCTATTTTGGGAGGCAGGAGTCCCTGCAGCCCCAGCATCTGTCGCTCGTGTAAGGTGAAGGCCATGCCCTGAAAACGAGAGGGCAATCATCAGTCCTTGCCCCAGGAATTCCCTCTCCCAGGAACTCTGCCACTGCACCCTGTGCTCCAGGCAGGTTCAGGGGGTGTTTGCCCCTCCTGGGGTTCTCCTCACCTTTTGGGGGCCTTTCCTTTCGACCCAACTGCCCAGACCTTGCCAGATTTGATTGTCCTCTGTGGAGCTGGAGAGCAGCAAAGAGGTGCTGCTGCAAAGGTGTTAAAAGTGAAATAACAGCTGCTTTTGCCATTGTTCCACTGTCACCCAGGCTGGTCCCTACAGTCACAGACAGTAACTGTAGCTCAGATTTTATCTCAATTGCTCCATTTGCTGCTTTTTTCAGGAATACAGTCTGATGCCCAAGTTACTGAATTGCTTTAATGCTTCTATTAAGATCACAGTCCAACCCAAATACTTAATTTTCACTTAGGGATGGATCTAATCCATTTGTCTACTACCAAAAAGCCTCATTGGTAGCAAATTAGAATAGTTCACCTGCAAAAACTTCCCCCTCTTCTCCATTTGGGAGAGTGGACAGAGTTTAAATTTATTGTTATTTAAATACTAATTTGAACCGTTTCTCAACCTTCGGATTCTTATTGCCAAGCTAAAAAAAAAGAAAAAAGCTTTCTAAGGTTTGCCTTATGCCTTGTAATTACACTCCAAATTCCTCCTGCCATCAGAAAGGTCAGAGAATCAGATGATCCTTGTGGAGGGGACCCACAAAGATCATCAGTGTTCAACTCCTCAACTGACAAGAAATAAAAATCAGTACTTTTCCACTGACACTAAAGGCATCAATTCAGATTAGAATACAAATATTTTCACCTCTGCTTGTGTGAGAACAGACTCTCCACAGGTATCTGTAGAATGCATACCCATTAAGAAAAATTTCTAAAAAGAGTCCAGTTGTAATGTAATTCATCATACCTGAATGGTTTCTAAACAAAACTCTTAGAGAAAAAAACCCCATTGTTAAAATAATCACTATTTTTACATTATTTTTTCTCTTTCCTGTTTAGGTCATATATAATATTGGTTGCTTTGACTACATTGACTACAGCAGTTCACCTGCTTTCCTGTACTGATTCTACACCATGCTCTGCAGTAATAAAATACTTGAAGAGCTAGAAAGCAAGAAAAAACAACAACCCAAGCCCAAACCTTCACTGTTTTGCCCTCTTGCAGAAAATTTCAAGTATTTAACCCTAAAATGAATCTGTTTTTCTCTGTATTTATTTTCATGTCTGTCAACCTTTCACATAATAGATCTGACACTACATACTAATTTCAATTTAACCTTTCACTACTAGGACAGCAGAGTTTTTCTACAAGTACTCAGGAGTCATTTGCAAACCACTGTTTTCTTTCCCAGTCTAATTGCTAGTCCTCAGTATTCTTCCAACAGTAAATACAAATACATTTCAGGTGACAGTTTATTCTTCAAGTTTTTAACTTTGTTGCTGGTTTTTTTGGGAGTTGATTTCTAATTTCTTTTTGGTGTGGTTTAACAGTCCCACTTTAGCCACTTTAGTGGTATTTTTTTCCAAACACTGATCTGAATAACCCAACAGTTCCACGAAGAACACAGCCACGTAAACAGAGAGAAACTGACAGGAGAGAAGAACCCACAGGATCACGCTCTGGGCGCCACAGAGGTTTTTCCTGCGTCGCAAAGGATTAGTTCCACTTCTGCATACTTCACAAGAAATATTTATTCTCCGCGAGCAGAAATGCAAGCTCCACACAAACTCCTCTCAGCTATCTTCCCTTTTCTTCAACACCCCTGGCTTGCTGCCATCAGCAGTATAATACCTTTAAACACAGCTAAATCGCCCCAAAAACAGCCCTTTCCCACACAAACTGCTGGCAGTGCCAGTGGCTCAGGCCCCAAGGCTGAGCATGGCAGGCAAACATTTGCAGTATGTTGACTTTTACTCTAGACACCACAGAACAAAAACAGTGCCAAAATATTTACAGTGTTTAGAGGAAGAAGAAGAGGAAGGGAAGAAGAAGTTTAGTCTGTGGTCAGCAAGGCCACTGGAGTTTGCAGCCTGGGGAAGGCCAGGGTCCCCTCAGTGGAGCCACACTGGCTACACTGACATCGCACTGCAACCCCAGAGGAACACCTCACTACCAAAACCTACATCCTCCCCTCCAGAAAGCCTCAAGTCCTCTAAAAACCACAACTACCAAATTTATAATCTCTACTATTACCATGACACCAGAATGTGGCTTTTCCCACTTCCCTGTAGAGTGGAACCTGTGTCCTCACAACACCTGGGCCCACAATAATGTCCAGGAGCCTGGAGCTTAGCTCCAAGCAGAACAGAGGCCCATCTTTATTCAGTTTATTCACACTCTTTCTGTCTGTAGGGAATCAAGCTGTTCAATGTCTCTGGAGTTACAATAACATCAAACAGGATGAATTTTTAAGTGACACTAAGTACTTTCAGCTGTTGATTTACATGACAATTACATCCTAGTGTATTCAAAGAGGCTTTAATTTCTGCCTAGGCCTAAATCAGGAATCAGAACTACATCAGCCTTCACACAGAAATTCATCCCTTGCTCCAACTGGAACAGAATAAGTTTAGTCCAGAGCAGTGAGATAGAACCCCTCAGTCCTTCTAACACTTGCAGTATCTTTGTCCATGACCATGAGCTTCTTTTGGATTTGGATGTGGATTTGGGATTGCCTTGCAGTATCTCCCAGGATGGAGCTGCAGTATCACACACCCAGCACCCTTCCAGCCAGCCCCAAAAGATCAGGGGCACAGCCAGACCCGGGGGATCAGGGGCACAGCCAGACCCAGGGGA
>JAWMQZ010000132.1:74121973-74139675 GCA_035584835.1 Tangara arthus | reverse complement strand
GGATATCAGGGAAAGGCTCTTCCCCCAGAGGGTGCTGGCACTGCCCAGGCTCCCCAGGGAATGGGCACATTCCCAAGGCTGCCAGAGCTCCGGGAGGGTTTGGACAGCACTGCTAGGGTGGGATTGTTGGGGGTCTGTGCAGAGACATGAACACCATGACTCTTGTGAGTTCCCATCCCACTCAGGATATTCTGTGATTCTCTCCCATCCCGCAGATGCAAACAGCACCTTCTCCATGGCCTTGTTTGCTGGGGGCAGGAAAAGCTGTCTGGCAGGTGTGATTACAAACTTGCCAGAGGAAATCCTGGGTGTTCTGCCACAGGAGACCCCAGAGGCACCTTGGGGGTCAGGATGTGTCATCTTGCCCTGGGTCACCTGCAGGGACAGTCCTGCTCTGCCAGGTCCAGAGGGCTGTGGTGCTACCCAGGAGTTCCTCCTGGATGGTGCAGGGGTGTCCTGGGAAAGGAAAATATTGCCAGGAAGCAGTTAGAGGATTAGAAAAATAGGATGTGTGTTAGGGGTAAGGTAGGCATGTTCCCTTGGACAGGAAGCAGTTCCTCCTGAGAGGGTTTGGGATGCCAGGTATGTTTGCCTGGTGTTCTCTCTGTTCTTCTTGCAACAAATGGTTTTTAGCCCCTTTAGCAAAATCCAGGGCCAAACCTCAATATCTGGGAAGCTCATGGCAGTTTTTGGGGTATGTTGCAGTGGTTCATTGTGGTTTAACCCCATCCAGCCCCTCACAGCCCCTCACTCAATCCCCCGCCAGCGGGATCAGGGAGACAATCAGAATGGTAAGAAAACTTTTGTGTGGATTGAGATAAAGGCAGTTTAATAGGCACAGCAAAAAGTGTGCACATGAGGAAAGCAAAACCAAGGAATTAATTCAGTGCTTCCCATGGTCAGGCAGGTGTTCAGCCATCTCCAGAGAGCAGGGCTTCCTCCCACATGACAGTGGCTTGGGAATACAAACCCCATCACTCCAAACATCCCTCCATTCCTCCTTCTTCCCCTCACTTCATATTATCTTCGCCACTGTGGCCACACAAAAAGCAGCAAAGGCCTTGGCTCTGTGCAAGCCCTGCTCAGCAATAACAAACACATCTCTGTGATATCAACCCTGTGTTCAGCAAAAACCCAAACCACAGCTACTGTGTAGGAAATTACCCCAGCCCAAACCAGCACACTCAAGCATCACGCAGACCTTGTGGGACCCCTGTCCTTGTCCTGGGATTCCTTACCCCCAGCCCAGCATCTCTCACTGGACCTTTTCCTATTAGAAACTGAGCCATGAGGGAGATCTTTTCCCCCTGGGCTGACCTTGGCGCTGCCAGACTCAGTTTCATCCTCTGTCTCTCTGCAGACTCAACTTCTGCTGCTCCTCAGCAAATGTCTTCTGAGCCTGATTGTGTGCTGGATGAGTAGTCTGGGAATCAAGGAGTCATCTGAGCTGGAAGGGACCCACAAATCAAATGGGATCATCAAATCCACACCCTGGCTCTGCAGAGACCCCCAACAATCCCACCCTGTGCATCCGTGGCAGTGCTGTCCAAACCCTCCTGGAGCTTTGGCTGTGCCCATTCCCTGGGGAGCCTGGGCAGTGCCAGCACCCTCTGGGGAAGAACCTTTCCCTGACAGCCAAACTAGCCCACCTCCTAGCCAGCACCACTCTTGGCATTACCTTCACTAGAGCTCTCCACCTTTACCTGTCTCATTTCCCACCATGTGTTACAATACCTGCTGAGCTTTCCCTTGTGGATGCAAGGAGTTGCTCCTTCCTCACATTCCTCCTCCAAGCACCAACACCTCCCTCATGGCTGGTGCTGGCTCTGGGACCCAAACCTGCTGAAAACACTTGAGATGCTTCAGCACTGGTCTGGTGTTGGGGTAGGGGAGGGTAAGGAACTGCTCTCCATGTGTCCAGAGCTCCCTGAGAGCTCTGTGTGGGCTGAAGGGATGAGGAGGCTGAAGGGATGAGGAGGCTGAAGAGCAAGCCCTGTCCTCTGGCCGCTGCCCCGGGGGCTGTCTGTGATGGATGGTGTAATAAGTGGTGTTGGGAACACGGAGCTGGGCAGATATCTCTCATAACTGGCTTTAAAGAGCAGCCACGTTCATTATTTGGCCAGGAGAAAGGAACATCGTGGTGTGGTGCCAAGTGGGCTCTCGGTGCACATCCCTCTTCCAGTTTCACTTCCAGAAAACACTGCTTTTGGTGGGGGTGGTGGTTTTGATGGATGCTGTGCAGGAAGTCCCTGTGCTAAAGGGCTGCTGCTCTCTCACAGAACAGGGAGCACTGGTGCCTCTCCTCTTTTTGCTGCAATGGCACCGCTGGTCACAGCTTTCTGGCCCCATGATGGGAGTGGGGCAGCAGCAAGGGGCCCTTCCCAATGCCCTCCAATTAAAATGGGAAACAGGGATGGAGATGCTCTGCAGAAACCCGACTGGCTGGCAGCATTCCCTGCAGGAGGAGGTGACATTCAGGCCAGCACAAGGGGCAGAGGGCATCAGAGGGGTGCTAGGGCCTGGCAGCAGGATGGTGCAGGGCAGCAGAGATGCACCAGGGCACACAACAAGCCCTGCTTGGAGCTGCCACCACTGCAGAGGCCCTGGGGAGTCCTCTTTGAATGCAGCCTGATGGAGGTGAGTTTAATGGAGCAGGTGGGTGTGCAGAGCACCCTGCCCCTGAGCCAATGTGCTCCTCTCCAGCCCATAATAATCCCAGATCCTGCTTGCTATTGGGGTTTTTTCACCCCAAAAGAGAACAAGCCCTTTTCTAGTGATGCCATGACGTGCACACTTCGCATCACGCCAGGGAGCTGGAGCTTTGGGAAAGCCAACAAATATAATGAGACTTTGAGATTGAAAGAAAAAAAAAAAAGGAAAGAAAGAAAGAAAAGAGATGAAAGCCCAGAACACAACAGCGTGGTGGAAATGTGAAGTGTTTGCCAAGGTTCAGGCACCAAAAAGCCAATGAAAAGTGATTTGTTACTATCAACACCCGTGGTGAGTGATCTGCTCCCCACATCTGAGTTTGGGGTTGGGTGGGGTTCATCCCATCAGCTGTAAGAGTTGCTTTTTCTGTCTGTCGGGGCACACCACCTGCCTGGGGGAGAAAGGTATCTCTCTGCAAAGAGCAGGGCTTAAAATTCCTGGGAAGTTTTCATCTGTGGGAGAGGTTTTAGCTGAGCTCTGTTGTGGAAATGCTGTGTGATAGGGGAGGAGGGAGAGTAAAGCACAGAGAGAGGCTCAGGAAGTTCTTAGGGCAGCAGGTGATGGAGCAGAAGGTCAAGGGGAAACAGCAACACACAGAGAAATCCCACAGTGGTCTGGGGCTGCTTGATGAGGCAGCTTGGTGATGGTCAGGAGAACTGTGGGTCTCCACCTCCAGGCTGGCGTGGAGGAGGTTGTTGGCTGGTTCCTGCAAAGTTGAGAGGAAAGGACACCTTGGTCCAGCCTGCTGAGCTGCTCTGCAGGGCTGGGCAGCTTTCTGAATGAGCCACCCAGTGTCTTTGAGAAAATGGAGCATTCAGGAGCATGTCTGAACTCAGGGTCCGAGAGGAAGTTTGCCGTCCACACAGCTTTTGTTGTTGCTGTAAAAAGTAGGGGTGAGCCCACTGCAAAATCATAGAATCATAGAATCCTTAAAGTTGGGGAAAATCCTCCAGGATCATGGAGTCCAACCATGCCCCCAGCACTGCCAAGGCCACCACTGACCCATGTCCCCAAGTGCCACATCCACAGGGCTTTCAAACCCCTCCAGGGATGGGGACTCCACCACTGTCCTGGGCAGCCCATTCTAAAGTCTGACCTGAAAATTTCTTCCTTCAGTGAAGAAAGATTTTCTTAATATCCAATTTAAACTTCCCCTGACACAACCTGAGGCTGTTTGCTCCCATTGGGAATGTACAAAAAAGTCAGGAATTAGGATTTTGCCCACCAGCTTCCTGGGCGAGGGTCTTCAGGGCTTGGGGACAGCCAGCAGATATCTCTTCAGGGCTTGCTGTTTGCAGACCTGCCAGACGTTGGGCAGCTTCTGAACCAGCCCAGAGCTCCTAACTGGGGGCTCAGATTGATTTGCTTGTTCAAAATGCTTTTTCTGAATGGAGGAGAAGGGTTAGATGCTTTGTAGTCCATCGCTCTCAAAAGCACAAGAAAGATTTGAGAAATTCAGTGTGTGGCTCATCTGATGTTCTAGAGACGCCAGCCTTTAATTAACATCACTGAGAAGTTCAGATCCCAAATTTAATTCCTTTTTGTATATAACTGGGAGTTCGGAGGTGTCAACAGGTTTTGTGTCTCAAACAGATGTTACTTTTTTCCCCTCAGAGATGGGTTTAATCTGAAATACTGCTTTGTAATTGCTGCTCCTCTCTCGTCTACTTGATATCTGCCAGAACCCCCATCCAGTGGATATTACATGGGTTAGTGTTATTTGTGCTCTATTATTTCCACCCAGGCAGAAGTCTACTCCTGGGTTCAGCAGTTAGCACTGGAGGAAATAAAAACCCTTGTAATCTTTTTCTGCTCTCTAAAGGTCCAGTTACATTGTGAACTGACAGCATAAGTGGAAAATCTAGGATTATTTTCATTACGGTTTTCGATCTGTCCCACCTGTCCCATAAGGAGTTGAGTAGGAAGAACATTTTCAGGAAGAAATTTTTTTATGCTGAGGGGGGCGGTGAGACTCTGGCCCAGAGTGCCCAGAGCAGCTGTGGCTGCCCCTGGATCCCTGGCAGTGTCCAAGGCCAGGCTGGATGGGGCTTGGAGCAGCCTGGGACAGTGGGAGGTGTCCCAGGTAATGGCAGGGAATAGAAAGAAATTATTTTGAAGCTCTCTTGTGACCCAAATAATTCCGTAATTCTGTAATGATTCTACAGCCTGAGGTGTTCCCTCCAGGCACATTCTTCAGCTGCTGGATGAATCCACATTTTGCTGGAAATTTAATAATTAGGAAGTTCTGATGGAGTATCTGAAAATATAGTATCTGAAAATATATTTTTTAAGTAAGTTTAAAGAGTTACCTCATTTGTGTTGTCTCAATGTAAGATTCCTCTCAGACCTCAGAGAGTAGATTTAAAATGTATTTGAAGCAAGCCAGAGCAGAATCTGGAAGCAGTCAACGGAAATTGATACTCTGCTTTTCCACAGGAATAAAAATCTTCAGGATAACATAAAATAAAAAGCAAAACTGGTCCCTAGCGAGGTGTGCGCATCTGCCTTTTCATTCTCCATCTTGGAAAACTTTTGTTTTGCTTCTTGGTGTGAGAATTGAGATGTCAGCAGCCTAGAGAGGGGGACTGTGAAGGGCAAAGTTGTGTGGCAGCAGAGTGTGTCTAATATATTGCTGTCAGCACTGGCAGGGACAGGTCCAGCCCTAATTAACTGCTTCCTCTCCCAGTTGGACCTCTCTGCCTCCTTGCTTTGCTTTTATGCTTTTCTTTTTTTTTTAGCATAGACCCCAAGGTGCAAATTTTGATGATTTGTGGGGTTTCAGGGAGAGGTCATGGTTCGTTTTCCAACACTTAATTGTATGGGCTTGGTGTGGGATCAAGTGAGGGCAGCAGGAAGAAAGTAACCCATATGCTAATTCTCTCAAATCCTGATTGGAATTTTTTCTCCTTTCCAACTATCCTGCCCTTCAGTGGTAGCAACCCATTGGATGGATTTGCTTTCTGCTGTTTAGTTTCTCCTTAAATAAAAATGGGTTGAGCAAAACAAACCCTTTGGACTCATAATATAGTGGGAACTGGGCTAATACTGGCAGCTTGCTGCTTAAACTGTTTTGTGTGTGGCTTAAGCAAAAACTCTTATTTCCTGAATTTGTTTTCCTTAGTTGCATTTGTAGGACTAATGAATTAATAGCAAAATGGTTTGGGTTTTTTTGTTAAAATAGCAAGATTGTTCCCTTTGTTGGAGGCTTTACAACATTGGAACACACAACATTTTTGAAGCTTTAGCAGCTACTTAATAATTACAGAATAATCTACGTTTGAATATGAAATATGGATTTTATTTACTTTGTAAATACTGTTTTCTCAGGTTGTGGCATACAAATGCTCCCACCTAAGCTGTTTTCCTCCCCCCTCTCCATCTCTGTCCCAGCACAGGAGGGAGCCATGGTGTGCATTCCCTGCATCGTGATCCCTGTTCTGCTCTGGGTCTACAAGAAGTTTGTGGAGCCCTACATCTACCCCATGATTGCCCCCTTCATCAAGCGTGTCTGGCCCAAGAAAGCTGTGCAGGAGCCACCAGGCACCAAGCAGGGGCCAGGAGGCAGCACTGGGGACCCCCAGGGACCTGCAGCTGCCAAGAGAGGCCAGGAGGATGGATCTGGAAGCCATAAAGTAAGATTAATCCACCCAGCTAAGCAGGGAAGCTCTGGGATGAGCCACCCAGTGGTAGCTCAGGAGGGTGAACAGCTGGGTGTGTTTACAGATATTTTGGTGGCTATTTTCTGAGAAACAGCAATTACCACTGCTGTGCCTGCTAGGAATTGGTGCTTCAAGACATAGTTAGTATAGTAGTTGCTTCTTCTGGTCTTGGAGGAAGAGGAATTGTACCCATATCCTGAAACAGCTTAATTAATTATTTTTTTTTAACATCTGGCTGTTCTTTCAAAGAAAAAAGTCAAATATTTGGCAAATCACAAGCAGAAATTAAAAACAGCCCCTCTCTTCAGCCAGTTCTGCCACCTGTAATGGGGGAGGATGCTTAGTGCATATAAATTATGCTTTTATTATTTATCTTCTGTCACAATGCAAAGACTCGTAAATGTTGCTGTCATTCCTCCCTTCCCCCTGAAGCAATAATTATTTGCAAATCTACATAGACACCACCACTTTTCGTTCTTGCTCCATATTTCTCCATAGATCTTTGCTGGCCTTGCTTCTAAAAGCCATTTTTGTCACCAGCTGTTCCTGTTTTAGATGTGAAGTTCTAATTTGACATCTCATTAATGACACTGTTTTTTGTTTGCAGTTGGAAAGCAATGGCATTGCAAATGGAAGTCCTGCAAAGGGATCTGCTGCAGTATATGACAAGAAAACAGCTTGAAGGAGTTAATTCCTAAGGATTTTATTCCCTCATGTCCAGTATGAACTGCTGATATTCCTCTCAATTTGAGACTTTTTTCTTTGCACATTTTAGCTGGATAAAAAAACTTAATTGCTTGCAGGAGAGTCTTTTGCCACTAAAATGGCAGCTGTTTGTTTATTTAAAATATTTGAAAGCTGATGTTCTTGTATTTTTCTCGCTGGATCTACTTTTCATCTGCCATCTGTTTGGTGTGATTAGAGTTTAGGTTAAATAACATAAGAATAAATCTGTCTATGGAAGGCAAATGTATCTTAGCATCTTGATGTCACTTAAGTGCTAGTGCCGTACTCGAGGCTTTCACCTTAAAGGCTTTATCTGTTCCTGGTGAAGAACTGTGGACTGCAATGTGACAACAAAAGCTCATAATTTACCTATGAAGAATTTAGATTTTTCATGTCAAATCTATGAATGAGCTAGAGGAGTTATGCTGCATACAAAATTTACTTAGCTTACTAAAAGCAGAAAGTCTTGATGTGATACTTTCCTTAATTATTTTCCTTGAAATATTATGCCTTTTTTTTCCCTGAGGCATGATGCAAGAGAATGTTGCTTTATGTTATGTTGTAGTGATTTATAATAGCGAAGTTCTGGCCTTCAAAAAAAAACCTCAACATCCAACTAAAACCTCTTTACCATGCTTGTGGAATTTTCATTATAATAAACCGGGATTTTACTTAAAAATAAGTCGCTTCATGCAATTATTGCACAGAATCACAGAATTCTTAGTGTTCAGACCTATAAACACTTCAAGTGGTGACAAAATCCTTGAAAACCTGGAGACAGGCTCCAGGCAGAAGGAGGCCCTAAAATAACTGAGTTCATGATAAAGTGAGCTGGGCAAACTTTGCCTCTTCCTGCCAAGATGGATTCTGCTGCTGACTTGCATCCCAGCTGTGAAGCAATTTAAGTGTCCCTGTGTTTAGTAAGGAATAAAAGTGGTAATTCCTGCTTTTTCCTGTCTGCCAAACCAGAGAGCTCTTTAAAAGATTCAAAACTAAACCATTCCAGCAGTTTTGGATTGTTCTTTATGATTTAATTTCCCTAAAATCCTCCCTCAGGCAGGCCAAAAAGGGCACCTTTTTATACAGGCAGTGTCTGACCTGTCACTGTGGTCCAGGGTTATTCTTGTGACTGTGATTTCTCTCAGCAGTTAATTAATTACTCTGGTATCTAATTTTGCCTGGTGCCCTTGGTGAGGTGCCTCATTTCCTGCCAGTGCCTGGTTTGGTCAGACCTGGTGTGAATTGATCTGCAGGATTCACAGATCCTGTGCCCCAGCAGCCACAGCCATGGCTTTGCAATGAGCTCAGGCACAGGCACCTCTGTGTCAGATCTTGTTTTATGCTATTTGCTCTTCCTTAAGGAGTAAATTCTGTTCGGACCTGAGTTTGGAATTGCTGTTTAATCAGCTGTTACCTCATCCTTGGAACATAACCCCCCACTGGATCAGTGTATGGCAGCTTCCTCCTAGATCACTGAATCCCAGGATCGTTTAGGTTGGAAAAGAACACTGAGTCCAACCTGTGACCAATCCCCACCTTGTCACCAGCCCAGAGCACTGAGTGCTACATCCAGTCATTCCATGGAACCCTTCAGTGATGGGAACTCCCAACACCTCTCTGGGCAGCCCCTTCTAATTCCTGATCCCTCTTTCCATGTGGAAATCCCTCCTGCTGTCCAACCCGAGCCTCCCCTGGCCAGCCTGAGGCCGTTCCCTCTCCTGCTGTCCCTGTTTCCTGGGAGCACAGCCCGACCCCCCCGGCTGTCCCCTCCTGTCAGGAGCTGTGCAGAGCCACAAGGTCCCCCCTGAGCCTCCTTTTCTGCAGGCTCAGCCCCTTCCCAGCTCCCTCAGCCTTTCCTGGGGCTCCAGCCCCTTCCCAGCTCCAGCCCCTCTGTGTGTCTCTCTCTGTGAGTCTCAGAACCAGAGGAGCAGCTGCTCCTACCTCCTCCGCAGGGTTTTATCACCCTGTTTGGTGCTGTCTCGGAAGTTTCCTCTGGCACACGAACTCTGCTGCTCTGCTGCTGCCCAGAGAAGAGCTGTGAGCCTGTGGAGCTCCTGGGCCCTATAAATCCACCCAGCTCGGAGCTGCCACCCCCTCTGGCTGGGCTGGAGCAGCCTCCACGAGGGCCACAGCTCACCCATGCGGGGTGGGAATTCATTCAGAAATTTCTAATGCAGCAGGTGGCTATTTCATGATCACTCCACATTTCCTGTGTGCACAGGCCGTTGCATTTTACTGGGCTTCCCTTCCAGAGGGGGCCAGCGGTTTGTGCTAAATTAAAACTCCCCAAAATCATCACTGTTTGAAGGTAGTTCTCTTAAATCACACCAAGGTGGTTTCTCAAGTCACTTCCACCATCCTAAAGCTGTATTCTATTTCTCTTTGTGGTCTTCCTAGACTTCTGGCCATCTTCAGCTTGTTTTTTGCCTCTTTGCTGAAGAGAATTTCCTTTTTTTCTCAATTTTTCTTGTGACAAACCACAGTGGTTTTAACCACTTAATGCCTGATAAAGTACACAGAAGACTTTTCCACCCCATCCTTGACATAGTTTTGACTCTCCTCTCCATAACATTTTCAGTTTTTCAAGTATCTTATTTAAAGTATCATCAGCAGCACTGGACCCTGTGTTCTTGTTTTTCCTGTCACTGATCCTTGATGCAAATAACTAAACTAAAATAATCTCTGTTCTAGTTGCCTAGATCTGTCCTTTCATTCCTTCCCTGGTGCTGCACTCCCATAAACTCACTGATAATGTGTGTGTACAGCTAATACTGAACAAATAATTATTTAAGCAGTGATACTGGCTTTTATCTCACTCCAGTCTCAGAAGGTTTTGCAGCACGGACTAGCAGAACAAGCCATCCCTCAGAAGGCTCCTGTGGTTTGATGAAAACTGGCCTCTTGGCCTTCTGCTCTTTATTTCTGTTAAAAAGAAACGTTGATTGTTCACTCTGACACGCCTGATACAGAGAAATGACCCTGCTCACTCTTCACATTTACATGAGGCTGAAGCAGGAAAGAGGCAGTAAAGATGATGGCTGCCCCGAGGCAAGGTTTGTGAAGAAAAATAATGTCTTTTATTACACCAATTCCACTAAAAGATATTACTGCTCTCCACCAGCCTTGCCCCTTTTACTTCTTTAGAGCAACAACAGGGCTAAGTATGTTTGCACTGTTTCCATTCTTTGCATTCAGTTTCTGACTGGTAATTTCATTTTGTTTTAAAGCATTTCTGTGTAAAATTTCTCATTTAGCCTTTTTGGGTGTGCAGAAGAGTGTCAGGCCTTGAGACCAGCTCACATAGGAACAGCCCACAGTGGTGCTGAGTGACAAATTCCTTTGTCAGTGACTCTCACTGTAAGTTAACAGGTTTGTCTTTTGCTGCTTTTAAAGTTATGTTTTACTTTCTCTTCTTCTGATCTGCAGCCTCTTTTTAGGCCAGTCTGACCTCAGGTCAGGTCTAATCTGCTGAACTGCTGGACAGCCAGGGGCATGGTGAGAAATCCTGAGATGGGCTGACCAGGTGACATTCGGGCCGGATTGAAGGAAGCAGCTCTATATGGTGAGGATGGTGAATTTATTGAGGCAAATGATAATGAGGGTGACGAGGTTGGCCCGAGTTGCCCAGAGAGGTGACAGATGTCCGGTCCCTGGAAGCATTCAGGGGCTCTGGAGGCACCACAGCGAGTGGCTCTGGCAGTGGGAGGCCGGGCCATTTTAGTGCTTTCATCCCTAACAACCCTGCTTTTCTGCTGGCAATGGCGGTGAGCCCCTTCCCCTGGCTGCGGCTGGCTGCACTGAGGGCAGGTGTGTTTATGTATAGGTGCTGTCCCCTAACAACCCTGCTTTTCTGCTGGCAATGGCGGTGAGCCCCTTCCCCTGGCTGCGGCTGGCTGTACCCGCTGCTCTGAGGGCAGGTGTGTTTATTTATCGGCGCTGTGCCACGGCTCCCGGCTCTGCGCAGACACACGGGGACCTGTCCCTACACCGCCCTCATCACCGGGAGCCTTGCTCCATGAATCACCCCGCAGCAGCCCCTCTGACCCATCTCCCCGGGCTCCGTGTGCTCCGCCTCGGCTGATGGGGGCACAGGAGCGGCGTCCTTCTCGTCCCGACCCGCGTACGCGGCTCTGCGGCGCCGACTCGCGTCCCGGAGATGGAGCGGAGCACGAAGGCGAGCGGAGCAGAGGGCCAGGACTGCCCTCTTCTGATCGCTCCAGAGACGCCGAGCCGCGACTGGCAGCCTTTGTCCGACCACAGCGGGCTTAAAAAGCACCGAAACAGCGAATACCACCACGGGTTTGCAAGTCCCCAAGTCTCGCTGACCTCGGTTAAGCTGGAAAGAGGCGTCCCTCAGACGCGTCGGGAGGGAGTCTAACCCCATCGGCAGGGTCTGGTGACACTGCACTCGGGTTTACAATCTTGAAATCGGTGCTTTTTGGTCTCTCTCACCTCGCAGGCTGTGGATCTTGCTGCAGGAGCTTCCAGAGACTGCTCAGAGCCAGAATGAACTTGGGAGTGAAAGAATCGGTCCTGTCAGCCTATGCAAACTCGAGGAGCTGTTTCTGCCCTTACCTGATGGACACCTCACTCGCAGCCTGGGCTCCCAGGCGCCCAGTCTCTGCTGAGAACACTCTGCTTTTGTCTCCATGCGGCAGCAACTGACAAAAATAACAGAGGAACCTGCCAGAAAAGATCCATTAACCTTCACAGGTCTCAAATTGCACTGGCTGGAGACGCTATGAAATGCATTTTCTGTACTTGTTAGCGTGGTGTCGTAGAGTCAGCCCTGAGTTTTCTGTGTCTAGCGAAGGATGGCATCCCAACCACTGCAAAACACCTTTATTTCCTACAAAGTGAGGAGAGAGCTGATAGGCAGAGTGCCATCCTGGCAGTAAGGAGATTCTTTGAGTCATCATTCCCCCGCTGGGCTGCTGGCCATCCATGGGACTCTGCTGAAGCAGTGTTGCAGCTGCTGGCCCACGGTGCTCCCTCTGTGTCCTGCTTGAACTTCTCTGCATTTCATCCTACGTGTGCTCTCACAGGACATGTGCTGCTAGCCAGACCTTAAAATCCAGCTTCTTCTGTGGGAAAGGGCTGATACTAAAACACTGGAACATTTAGGCTTTAGGAAAATACCTGATCGAGGGTATATCATGGTGAGTTTTTACATCTCACACAAAGAGTAAAGAACAGAAATCCCTTACATCAATTGTGCTTTTTTGTCACTTCACAGAAAGCACAGATTTGGGACAGATCTGGGTTTGGGACAGTGTCAGATGTCTCAGTTATGAGGCATCTGGGTAGGGAGATATGAGAGTTACAAAAGCTCTGTTATAAGGTGAGCTTTGGCACTTATTCAGAAGCCCTTCTGTAGTTTAAATTACAGAGAACCTAACTCAATCAAGAGTTCATCAACGATGTTTTGAAAGAAAGTCTCCAATTCTTGACAGCTTCACAGACAAGATTTTTCTCTTTTCTGAGAGCAAGGGAACTTGAGCCTCTTAGAAATCCAGCCCTACTTAGCTAACATGTTTTGTTTCTTTTTTCTCTCCTGGTTGAAGCTTGTTTTCCTCACTGCGAGGATCAGGTGGGCTGAGGCTGAAGGGAATCAACACCTAAAGGTACGTGAGGATTGAAGGGGCAGGACAGAGCTGCAGGAGAACCCATGGCCGTGCTCTGCTCTGAGGTCTAAGGCAGGAAGCAAGCCACCAGACAGTGAATATTAGGAACAACTTACCCTCCCGTGCCTCTCCGAACTTTGGGCCTGTAAGCCAAAGCCTAGAATTAAACACAGGATTTGATCTGAGACCTCAGAAAAGGCTCTCAAACTGAGGGGCTAGAAACGAGAATGTGGATTTATAGTTTAAAGCAGAGACACGTTGAGCTAAGTGGAGGAAAGTTTAGAGTTTTAGAGTTTATGATATTGAAAAAATAAAAGTGGTTACAGAGGTGGACAAGGAGTTTAGAATGCAGTGCTGTAGGTCTGTGTGTCATAACATGGTTGGCTAAGAAAGCTTATACTGTAACATGGGTCCATAAGACAAAATATTTAAAGATTAGATCAAAAACATGAATATCCTTGCTGGCAGTGTTTTATTGGTCAATGAATCCTTTAAAGGTCTCGTAACTGAGGGTCTTGTGGCCTCCTGAGCCATGCAGTGAAGATGTGAGCTGAACTCACCCTTCCTGCCCCTGTAGAAGATAAGAAAAATAAATCACATCATCAAAAACAACTCAGAGGTCCTGTCTCGAATTCCCTCCAAAATTCCCCACAGGTGAATTCTCGCAGGGCTGGAGCAGGACTGCAGTCAGGCTGTGTTTCCAGTGTCACTGAGCTCAGGAGGGTCAGTCCATTGCTGCTCCTCAGCCCCAGTGCAGCGCCACAGCCCCTGCGGAGTGCAGCCCTCACAGCATGCTCAGGGAACAGCAGCTGCCTTTGGGATATTCCCTTCACACAGTGCTTACAGAGGCCAAACAACCAGGCACTGTGCTTTTTCAGCTTCTGATAAACTGGTGTGAATGGGACCTGCCCGTCACCCCTGCCCCAAATATCTGGGGAGAGCAGAGCGCAGAGAGCTACAGCACCAGGTTAGTGCTCAGAAAAACTCCGACTTCTCATTTTGAGCTCCTCCAAGAGACCTTATGCTGCTCTCTGTAGGACCAAAAGCAGCTTGCAACATAAATTTTTGAATATTGTTACAAATGATGAGTGATTTTAAAGGATGGTTTAGCAGGCCCACCTATCAGCTCAGTGCTACCTGGGGAGAGGAAGGTGGTTCATCCCCGTGGTGTTTGTGAGGGTCCCCAGGACAAGGGAAGAGACCAGGATCTGACTCCATGTTCTCAGAAGGCTGATTTATTATTTTATGATATATATTATGTTAAAGAATGCTATACTAAAACTGTACTAAAGAAAGGGAAAGGATACATCAGAAGGTTTAACAAGAATGATAATGAAAGCTCGTGACTGACTCCTCAGAATCCATCACAGCTGATGGTGAATGGCCATTAAGTTAAAACAATTCACATGGAACCAATCAAATATGCACCTGTTGGTAAACGATCTCCAGACCACATTCCAAAGCAATCAGATTGTTATTGTTTACATTTCTTTTCTGAGGCTTCTCAGCTTCCTAGGAGAAGAAATCCTGGCAAAGGGATTTTTCAGAAAATATGACAGTGACACATCCCTTCTGCCACCCTTGTCAGAGGGGACACTGAACGTGCTGTCTAAGCTGAGGATGGGAACTTTTGTTTTTCAGCCCTGCTGACACAAGCCAGGAGGCCTGGCCAGTGTGGGCTTGGGTCTCCAGAAACAGCAAAATTTCCTTTTCTATTCTAACATCTGCTGCCAAAATGCCAACCCAAGCAAGCACAGTGCACAGCCGCTCGCATGCAGGCAACAAAGCTGGCTCGAATGACTTTGCCGACCTTCCTGGGGATGGTGTGCTGAAATGCTTGGCTGCAGAAAACCTGCCAGACACAATTCAGCAGGACTAAACACCTCCTGGCTTTCTTCACAGGAGCGGGGAGCCCTGCAAACCCAGACCTACACCTGCTCCTCGCAGCTCACACGTATCCCAGCAGCTGTGATCCCATTATTTTTCCCAGCAGGGGGAAAAGCTTGGTGTGAAACCATGGACCGCTGGTGCACCTCCCTCCAAATCTTCTGTGCATGACAGGCACTGGAAATGGAGATCTGCTGGAGGAGGTAAGGTGAGAGCAGGGCTCTGGCCCTGGGGTGGCACCGGTTTGGGGTCGATCTGTGGGGGACAACCCAGGCAGTGGATGGGGCAAGCCAGAACCCAAGTTTGATGAATTTCCCTGCAGGGGGCGGCCTGTCCTTGCCTAAGACTGCTCAGGGCCCCAAGAGCTGCACGACTCTGAAATTAAAATCAAACAAAAATCAAACAAAATCAAATAGTTTTAGGCAGGAAACACAGCTATTCCCACCTGCCAGCAGAAGAGCTGCCGTGCAGAGTGCCAGCCCTGGTTCGAGAGCACCGCCCAAAAGGAGACCTTTGTCTGGCTGCCGTTCTGCACCCCGACACTTCAGCTGGAGACGGGCTCCTGCTGGCACCCCTTGAGTCCACCACTCTGCTCTGCCACGGCTTCCTCTCTCAGGATTTCTCCCTTCCCTCGCTCTTTTCTCTGCCCTCAGAGAGCAGATCCTGGCTGTTCTATGGGGGTGCTGAGAAGGGAGCTCGCTGTGTCCAGAGGAACCTCAGCCAGCAGTGAGCCGGAGCAGCCGCGATGTGTGGGCTCAGTGCCTGCCCTTCCCCGGACCAGCTGCTGTGGGAGGTGGGTTCCCTGCAGGCTGCCACTCGTTTTAACTCCAGTGCCCTGAGCCAGGTGGCCTTTAAAGGTACCTTCCCACCCAAACTGTTCCATGATTCTATGAAAGCTTCACTGTTGGAAAAGAAAACCAGATCACACCTCACTCTTTTCATCAGTCAGCCTCAAAGCATTTTTTTTCACCCCCTCCCTCCTATTTTGCAAGTGAGATCGAGGACAAGCACACAGAGCTCAGCAGACCTCAGGGAGGAGAGCAGGCTGCAGAGCAAGTCCCAGGGCAGCTCTGCCTGGCTCCAAATCACAGGTTTGGAGCACCAGGGCTGGCTGACAGAAGCTGGGTGTGAGCACAGTGATGCTCCTGTGAAAATCCAGCAGCACAGAGAAACCCTGTCGCTCCTGGGGGAGTGGCTCAAAGTGGCAGACGAGAGGAGGGAGCCGCTTAGCCTTTACTGACAGCTCCTGTGTTCCAGGGCTGTAATTTGGAGTGACACAGGACCTGCTGTGGGAGCAGCCCCTTGCCCGGTGCAGAGGTGACAAACAGGTCTGCCCACGTCTGGCTCAGTTGGTGTGAAATGTCACTCAGTGCCTCTGGAGACACGGGGTCACAGCCAAAGGAAGACACCAGGGCTCCTGCTGTTCAGCTCCTTTGCCAATGCCTCCCTGGTTCAATATTTCAGTGTGTTGCTCAGCAGCTCACAGGCTGGCATTTCTGCCACCGTGGCCTTTGGTTCCCCATTTGTTTATCCATCAGAGTCCGAGGGACGGTACAGCCTGTCTGAGGATGAAGGGGTGACACAGGGACTGCCACCCAGACACCACTGCCACATCCCTGTCCCCAGCAGG
Organism: Tangara arthus; assembly: GCA_035584835.1. Taxonomy (NCBI): domain Eukaryota; kingdom Metazoa; phylum Chordata; class Aves; order Passeriformes; family Thraupidae; genus Tangara; species Tangara arthus. The sequence continues at coordinate 74,123,440 of JAWMQZ010000132.1, read as the reverse complement.
CCTGTCCTGCTGCCAGGGCCGTGGGGCAGCTCCCTCAGGCTCTGGGAGCACTTAGGGGGTGCTGGGGCACAGCTCTGGGATGAGATGGACATGGCTCAGAAATGGCATGGGCCATGCACAGGCAGCATGAGCCCCCTGATCTGCTGCTAATTTTGGGCAGAAAAGCTGATTCCTCTGCATCCTTTTGTAGGAAGGCAGTGAGCTATCTGGGCTGGGGGACACAGAGCAGGCTGAGTTAGTGGCAGGAGCACCTCAATGTGTGGCCTTGTTTTGCTGCAGTGACAGACTTTTGAGCCCGTAGTGAATAAACATCACACACCATCCTCTCTGGAGAGGATTTTCTTCTTCCTTCCTTTCACAGAGGACACTTCCATGGGACACACAAGGAAAATCTGGAGGCTCCTCCAATTCGTGTTTAACTGTTCCCAGGAGGGTTCTCTCTGGTTTATGGACCTCCCTGAGGACTGTGTGCCTGCAGAGGACAGACAGCAGCAGCACAAGAGTCCCTCCTGCCTTGCCCAGCCTTCCTCACACCCAGCTGTGCCCAAGGGTTGGCTCTGGAGCCTGAGGAGATGCCCTCAGGTGAGGCTGTGCTGTGCCCCTGCAGGGGCTGCTCTGAGGACTGTTCCTTGGTAGGACACTGCGCTGCACATCCACACACATCCCGTACATCCAGCTCCTATGAAACGGGGGCTACTCACTCAGGGTGGAATAACTCCACTATCAACCACCTCCAGCAAGATGGAAAAGCTGATGTCATGTATAAGGAGAGCTGGGATCCTCTCTGCATTTCACCTCTGGTCTGCTGACCTCTGCCAGTTTTACCCCTACACCAGCACAGAGAAGTTCTAAGGGAGAACTTAGGAGACCCCCTACTTCTCTGTGCTGGTGAAGGGGTAAAACTCCATCTCCTCGGGGGAAGGAGGGTGAGAAGGTGTGGCTGACCTTTGCCATGAGAAGGCAAGATGGAGTCGTGAGGTTGGAAACAAACCTTCCCGGCCTGGAGTGCTGATCCAGGGCTGGCCGGGTGGTTTCAGCACTGGAAACGTGTGTGTGCACACGAAACACGTGTGTCTGCTCAGCACAGGAAACGTGTGTGTGCACACGAAACACGTGTGTCTGCTCAGCACAGGAAACGTGTGTGTGCACACGAAACCCGTGTGTTTGCTCAGCACAGGAAACGTGCGTGTGCACACGAAACACGTGTGTTTGCTCAGCACAGGAAACGTGTGTGTGCACACGAAACACGTGTGTTTGCTCAGCACAGGAAACGCGTGTGTGCACATGAAACACGTGTGTTTGCTCAGCACAGGAAACGTGTGTGTGCACACGAAACACGTGTGTTTGCTCAGCACAGGAAACGTGCGTGTGCACACGAAACACGTGTGTCTGCTCAGCACAGGAAACGTGCGTGTGCACACGAAACACGTGTGTTTGCTCAGCACAGGAAACGTGTGTGTGCACACG
>JAWMQZ010000132.1:74016666-74033343 GCA_035584835.1 Tangara arthus | reverse complement strand
CCTGTTAAATAAACAGGTTCTTTCCACTTCTCTCCGAGGAATTCTTCCCGAATGGGTTGGGGGGAGGAGCCGTGTGGGTTTGCTTTCTGGAGGGGCCCTCCTTTGGAAATTCTCTACCAAATTTGCCCTAAACCAGGACACCATCAGATCAGAATTCCCTCCCTACAGAAAAGCTGCATTTAGAACCCAGAAGTCACTGATATTATCATCATAGTATAATATCCAGAGCCTTGAAGAGCAACAAAACCGAAGGAAGGAAGAAAAAGTTGCAGTTTATCTTCAGGGCACTCCTGAGTACCCAGTGAATGCTCAGGGCAGAAGTTCTACCTTTCCGTCCAGGGCTAAAACAGAAGGTGGGTGCCATGGTGTTGTCAGAGACAGCTCTTTTTATGTGAGACAGAAGACAGTTTGCTCCTCTCTTTATGCCTGAACTTGGAAACATGAGGGCATTCCAAGGACATCCCCAAGCTTGACATGAGCACTATGCTCCCAGGAATAATTATGTACCTGTTCTCAAGAGGAAAGGCATGCCAAAAAGGAGATTTTTATATCAGAGACTTACTGTGCCAAATGTTTTTGGAAAAACTAGCCTGTAAGTGCAACTTACTTTTCAATTGAAAGAAAGGTATTTTGGTTTTCACTCCTTCTATGCTTTTAAGAGGAGAAAACTTCTTAAGATTATCAGACGGACTTACCTCTTCCACAAAGCCACTGCAGCACAATTAATTAGCCAGATTTCCCAACTTCAGAACAAATTTTTAATAGTTCATGTCCAACCAAGTTTAACACCTGAGAACACGCTCTATGGTTTGGTTATCAAACTAAGAGTTTCCAGAACTTGTAGTGATTCCAAACTAAATCTTTGTGCACTCAGAGTTTCTGCCATGACACATCATCAAAGGGACATATTTTTCAAGGAAAACATTCAAAAAGTGAGCCAATAACTATGGGAAACTCTTCAGTCAAAAATACTGAAAAAAAGACCAGTATTTTTATACTTCTCCTGCAACATCCAAGTGTTATGAGTTTGGTACTAACAAAGGAAAAACAAAATACCTTTTGTATCCTTAGTTTCTTCTTCTATGAATCTGTGGTAGAGGTTTCTGACTGGTGCACTCATAGACTTCAAAGGCTGATACAAGATCTTGTACTTGCCCAGCACAGCCTTGTTAATCTCTTGAACAACTGCATTAATCTGATCATATGTTATACGGCCTTTCAAATACCTACAAATAAAAATAAGAATCAGTTACCAGAAAGTCACAAAGTTCTGTGTTTATTCTTCTCTTTCATCTGCCTTAACTGAAGAAGCCATTCCTAGTTAGAGGCAGTTTCTCCTCTTTTGTATTAATGAATACATCTAGTAGTTAATTCTGTTCACTTCCTTGATTGCTTAACATCCTGAAGGTAAAAAGGCCGTGAGAGAACCTAAACCAGAAAGATAAAATATTAGAAAGCTAAATTAGGAAGCAGAATGCATTCAGCGCTTAAGCTGCAAAAAGCTTTTCAAAATGGAATAAAGGTTGCTTTTATAGCGTACCACTTAAACACGGAAAAATAAAGCAACTTTGCAGAAAACAGCATGAAATGAAATGTCTGCCTAGGAGCACACCTTGGCTCATATTATCACCACAAATGAGCTGTGTTTGATGTTACAGCCATTTATTGTTTGGCCAGGGCACCGAACAATCTGGCAGCGGGCATGGAGTGGGGCTGGAGTGCAGCGGCCCTGTGCCCACCATGGGCCCTTCTTAAAATTTGTGTGTTGGTTTGTTAATGTCTGTTTGGTTGGTTTTTGCTTTGTGGTTTTTTTTTTTTTTTTTTTTTTGATGTGGCACTAAGTGCCTTGGTTTAGTTGAGATGTTAGTGCATGGGTTGGACATGATGATCTTGAAGGTCTCTTCCAACCCAGTGATTCTGTGATTATTTGGTGTTTTTTGATGAGCTACCAGTTGTGTGTTGCCTTCTGTATTTGACTGTGCAGCTTACTGAGCTGTGAAGATAAGGTTCTGCACCACCAGCATCCATTTCTGAACTCTCAGAGCTTTTCATAATACTAGTACTAGAAGAATAAGGTCTGTTGATAACAGCCTAGAGGTACAGGAAGCACAGAAGATAAAGAACAAAGTGATGTGGAAATACTAGAACATTGGAAGATTTGCAAGTAAGGCTATTCAGTATTTATAGATGTAAAGCCATGCCTTCAAGGAAAAGGAACTGTGCTGCACACTGAGAAACCATTATATAAAAATGAAATCTGAAACTCAAATGACAAGCAGTAAGCTAAATACAATGCAACCTTCCTCTCCCCCCAAAAATGGCAGTAAAGGCCGGGCCAGCCCTGTAACCTGCATTGTCTTGTGGCCTTCATTCAGTTGCTACAACAAACCCAACCTGGCTGTTTGTGTTTTGTTGGGTTTGGGTTTGCAGATGTGAGGAATTACACAAGTGTTACAATTCATTTTGAGAATGAATGCTCTAGGCCAGTAGAGCAGGCAGCTAAAAGCTGTGGGGCAGCAAGACTGAAAAGATCAATGAACAGCAAGTTCCTCCCTTGTTTTAATCTGAGCAGACAGGCTCAATCTTTGGAGAACACACAAAGAATTCAAAGCAGAAGTGGATAATCAATTACAGGTTCCGTATTCCAAACGAGAATTCAGACAGGCATTCTGCAATTGCCAACTCAAAATAAGTGCTGTAGATTTCAACAGCAGCCAGTCCCTGCCAAGCAGATAGGCCGGTGAGGTGTGTAAAACTGAATTCAAAGCCATTGCTCTGCCTCCAAACGAAGTTTGAAACTTAGTAGCCACTCAGTTACACGCAACCAGCTTTCAACTTTATGGATACCTCGATTAATTCAGCATTGGAGGTGCAGCCATCTTGTAGCTATAAAATCGCTCTACTTTGCCCAGTAATAAAGCAGCACTACCCCCACCCCCGACATGCAGCCACAGCAGGAGCACAGCCTGTAACCACTGCAGGGCTCTGCCTGCGTGCACTAACTGCTGTTTATTGCTCTCTTTGCCTCCCTGCGCCACAGGGGAGTGTGTGGAGCGAGGAAGGCTCAGCCCAGAGGTATAAAACACCTTTATTTAAGTTCCTGTGCTCCCACTGTCAACACACAGACAGTGAGCACACTTAATAAAGCCAAGGCAGCATCTCAGCTCATCCTGAAAGTGAAACAGAGAGGCAGGACTGGGTTGCCTAAACCTAAACACAAATGTTCTTTGAGAGGCCCTCAGGCATCCAAGATGCTTTAATCTGAAATTAAACCCTGTCAAAACCAAATGGAATTTTTATTTTGTGCATAACTAAGGATCATAAAAACTCCAGCTGTCCCACAGCCCTCTCATGTTTCTACCCAACCATGGCTGGCAAACCCGTTAATGCTGACATTTATTTCAGTCCATACGTACGCTAATATAAAAATACAAAGTTGAGAAGTTCCAAATTCAGGCATTTAATTTAGATTTAAAATAACTTTAAAATCTGCTTCACTATTCCAAATGCAGTAAAATTCAAAACTCTTCTAAAAAAGATCCAGTCAGTTTCTTTTTTTAATCCTCAGAAGCCCTTTTTCAAAGCATTTTTTCTATAGGTATGAAAACCAGAGCACAGTGCCGTGTTCCTCAGAGAAAAGAATAACATCAATATAACACATATATACCACTCTAAAAGAGATAAAGCTTGTAATGGCCACCCCTGCTCTCTCAAAAATGGTTGGGCTAAAATAGCCATGTATTCTCCCAAGCCACCATCTTTTGAGACTTGAGAGTTATAATGAATGCACAGAATCTAAAACACTTTCAGCAGTAGGATTTTATAAAGCAGTAAGAATTCTAGACAAAGAATAAAGCAAACATTTTCCTCTGCCTCAAAGTCAAAAGTTAACAAAGACAGGTACTGTGAAATGTCCTTTATCTTCCTCCAAAAAGCACCTTCCTGCAATAGATTTGAAGGGTAAGATAATTTGCAGGTTTTTTATTGTGCAAAGTGCTCTGTTTGATCAGGGTGCTCCACATCTGCCCCTTAACACAGCGTGTACCTTTGCTAAATGCCAGCTGCCCAGTCCTAGGACTATGAAGTCACTGAAGCCTGTGTCCCTTTCAGTGGCCTGATGGTGTTAGGAATAGATTTTCTTTCATGTTCAGCATAAGGCAAGTGAAAACAGCCTCCATTTTCCAGCGACCACCCCCCACCTCCAGTGCTCACCTGGAGAAATGGGCCCTGAACCAAATTCTCATTCTTCCAAGAGAATACATTCAGTGTAAGAGAATTTGTATTACAAGTATTTGCTGCTTAGATTTGGTCAATCAGTATGTGAAATTGCAAGTACTCCCTCAATCTTGTACTGCAACATTGCCAGGCAACAGAAATACTGGTAGATTAATAGATCTATGTAAATTCATGTAAATTTTCCTCCACAGAACAAACATGCTTCTCCCATCTGAATAAAATTAAATTATTTCTAGAGCTCTACCAGCACAGTCTAAGCTGCAACCTTTCCATAATGGGTACCTTCCAACACAGCTGCAACATTTCCACCAGGGGTGCCTTCCAACTCTGCTTATTCTATGGTTTTGTGAATCTGTAATGGATAGGAAGAGGATCATCTGGCCTCTGTCCCCATCCTCCATGCCCATGAACAGCAGAGGAAAACCTTCCACTTTCAAGGGTTATCATAAACTCCTTTAGGTGGGAAAAGCCCTCTGAGATCATTGAGTCCAAGCCTTCCCCCAGCATGGCCAAGGCCACCACTAAACCATGCCCCCAAGTGTCCTTCCACCTGTCTTGTGATGTGGAAGATCATAGTCTTAACTGGAAGTTAAGACAATATTTGTCTGGAATGGTCTGTGTCTATTTTTCTTACCACAGCAGAGATAAAGACCAAAAATTCCAAGGTTCCGGTTTTATCCTCTCATAATTTTATCAGGAGAGAACTATCTAACGGAATAAATCCACAAAATACCTGAGGTCTTCTGCAGAATAAAAATACCAGGTGCATGCTCTTCTAAGAAGTCCTTTATCATTAGCTCAATATTCAGGATAAGGAAGAAAATGGGCATTACTCACCTGAAAATTTTGAAGGCTATAGATAAAAATTATTGGAAAGCCATAAGTAAAGTACAGACTCAAAACCGTATTTCTTACTGAAACAGGTATTGTCAGGGAACACAGTAAATCAAGAATCTCAATAACAATTTAGCCTTAGGCGTCAAGAGAAATTTCTTCTTCTTGCAGAAACATTTACCCATGCCACCCAAGCGCCATTTAAGAAGTTATTCCTATATATCAGACTTCAGACAAGGATATCCATTAATCAAGTCCTGTTGTTAGGGGAAAACACCCACAGCTTTCTATTCCAGAAATTTGGGAATTTTAGTGCAAAGTGGGTTTTTTTGCTTTTAACAAGTCTGATTCCTTTTCCTGTCTCAAAACAGATTGATAAGTCAAGACTTGAAGTCTCCAGAAACCAATATTTGGGTCAAATAAAACCAGCATTTATCACTGTTTTTCCTTCTATATGTAAACAAACCCTCCATGTTACGAGATGATGGCTCTTTTTTTTAATGTCAGTTCTCAAAACAACATGAGGATTCACCTGTTAGCTAATAAATCTCTGTTCATACAATTACAGTGACTTTTGAGATAAGAGGTTTGGGTTTTAACTGATCAGTTTTCATCTTCCCAATACCAGCATAAGAGGAGCCCAATTAATTAATTTAATTTTCAGGTTTGCTAGCAATGCATTTTAACCATTTGGAGCTGTTGTCATGTTTCATCCCATGAAATATTTCATCTCTGTCAGTCTCAGTTCTGCAAGAGGTCACTCTCCCAAACCTATGTGTGCCACCCAAACTGATATGCCAGGGTACAAGGGAAGCCACGCTTACTTACGCAGGAACACTTTCAAACTCCTCTGTGGTTATTAATGCTGCTTCTTTAATGGCTTTTTTCTCTTTTGCAGGTTTCTTGTCTTTTGCAGGTTTCTTCTCAGCGTTGGGCTCTACAGACTTTGTTTGTCCTTTGTGTTTCACAGTTGGCACGGCGTTGCTGTAAAATGAAGGAATATTCAGTGCACAAACAGCAGGTAAGTAGGAAGGAGAATTCTACTACGCTGCTTAGTCACAGACCTAAGTTCCGTCCTGTTAGGCTGGATGAACACAATTAGTGATATTCCACAAAAGAAACATCAGTAAAGCAAGCCTACTCTGTTTCAAATCATATCCTTCAGCTGACTTCAGCACAGTTCTTGGTTTCTGTGCTATAGAGGCTGCTAGCAGGTGAGCTGGAAGCAGTCCAAGTGTAGCATGGCACAGCTCAGAATTCAATGTACCATTACATTTCACACAACGCAAGGCCTGGCTTTTTATAAGATAAAACAGCCCAGAGCTGCAGCCTTCACAGGCAGATTTGAAATACTTCATAGCTCTTTGAAACAGGTTCAAATCTTGGGAAGCCTGACTCATCCATTAAACTTTTGAAGCAAAGAATTCTACACCACTTAGCAGACACTTTAAAAAAATTTTTAGGCAAGATCCAAAAGGTCAAAAAATTCTCCGATTTATTCCTGATTATTAGAACATTATTTTTATAAATTCATCCTTCCTCTAAACCCTTAGCTTAGAGCCTCAAACCCCAAGGGATTTGGCAGCCACCCACCCAGTTGCTCCTCAGCAGGACAGCAAAGGTGAGCCATATGGCCAAATCCACTGTTGTCAGAACATGGGCATTACAGGGATGTGCAGCAGAATTACATAAAGCAGTACAGAGCTGACCTGGACAAGGAAATAATCCTCTGCTTGGATCTGACTGTCCCACAAGAGATCATTGCTGCACATGGGGTCTTATGGCAGTGAACGGCAGGGCAGTGCCCCATCTGTCCCCCCAGAGCCAGGATTTGAGGTGTCACTCGCTGTGTTCCCCGAGGAACAGGACAGGACAGTGCCGTGCAGAGGACAGTGAGTGCCACCTGCTGGGCTCCCACACCGCCTGCTCGCTGACACGGGGACGGGAGCGGCTCTGCTCTGCGCTGTGACACCGCACAGAGCCCTTCTGAAACCAGCACATCTGCAGCCAAACTATCGCAGATGTCATCATCTGGAGAACATCTGTTTGCATCTGAACAACAACAACAACAGAACGAATCCTGGCACCCTGCAGCTAGCAGGGAATGTCAGCAAACTGGAGGGACAGGAGAGGGGGGTGCATTTTGGGTGGTGGTGGTGGAGGTGGGTTTGGAATGAAAGGATAAACACAAGAACCAAGGGAAGGAAGTTCACATCTTGAAACTTCATTCCTCCCACGCTCCAGTCTCCTGCTGTCTATCACACTGCAACAAACCTTTTCTAGATGATTCCCATACCCAGGCACCCTTCCTTTGTGTTCCCACCCACTCCTTTGCTCCTGCACTGCTGCAGTGAGGTGGTACAGACACAGTTCACCACTGACCTGAACCATGAAAAGGAAATACTTATGCTTGTTTACAAAATCTGGCTCTGGTGGAACGAGAAACTGAATCTCAACAAACACAGGGGATACAAAGAGCTTGAGAGACATTGAACTTGCTTTTTATTTCAGTGAGATTCCTCTGGTAAACAAGAATAGAAAACCCAAGGATACAGGAGGGAAACATCTAAAGCCATGAATCGCTGAGTTTCTCTGTGTGGGTGTTTTCATTTTCCCAGGGACTTCCAGGCCTGTCTCACCAGCATTCAAGTGCTCCTCTGCTTTCTGCATTATCTCACAAAAATCACTCAACATTAATATTCAGAGCCCCACACATCCGGGAAAAGAAAGGAGAGGAAGGTTTGGGGAAGAGGCCTGAAAACATTTACACTGATACAGTGGGTTTTGAACAATAATGTCCCTTCTTACACTTCCTTGGCCCTCCACTGCACAACAGAGTGAATATCAAGAAGTGACAAAACGGGGAAAAAAGAACAAAGTGTGTTTTGACAAATGGCATCATCACACAATGTATTATTACTCAAGAAAAACCAGCAACAAACTGACACTGACAGAACAGCAGCTGTGAGCTGGCTGAGCACAATCTGTAGAAAATTATCAGAAAAGCTGGGTTGGTTTTACATACTGTGGTTCTCTCTAGAAAGGGAAGAACTGGCTAAAGTCACATCACAAATAACTTCCTAATCACAAGCAGGAAAAGATTGTAAGGAAAACGAACATCCCAAAAAATCTTTTGGTGTCAGAGGTGACACAATCACTGAACAAGCCTCATTTACATCTAAACAATTTCCGGGAGCTAACACAAAGTTAAGACAAAGTATTTCCCACAAAAAGAAAGTAAGTTATGGCGGAAAGGCAGAACCCAAGTGGTAATTTCTGAAAAACTTCAATTTTCACACACACACAGACAAAAAAAGCAACAACTAAACTGAAAAGGAACACGTCACCCCTAGAGACATTTTGAGAGGCTGTTTCCTAAACTGAGGGGTTCATCTCTAAAGGGTGAGAATAAGAATAGTCATCCCTTCACCAGCTAAGAACAATTTCAATACAATACCTACACCAATGACCATACTGCTACACACCAACAAAAATTACCATTCATTTTCCTCTTTTAGAACCCTCTTTCCACACACTTGACCTTTTACTTTGCTGGAATATGTCTGTCATGTTTTGAGACAGGTTTCTCTGGCATGAGGAGCCAGACCAAGTGAAGCTGGGTGATTCAGGGCACATACTGGAAGCACTGAGTTCAAACTAATGCATTGCCTCCTGACAAGCTACAAGGTGGGAAGGAAACTCTGAGATCCCCAGATAATGAGGGTCACTCTGCAAGTGACCCCACCAGACACACACTAACAACACTCCATAAAAAAAAGTAGCTCCAACAGGATGGAGAAAGAGATGAGAAACTCAGAGTTGAAATGTCTTAGAAGCCTTCCGAGTAACATTAATTCTGTTAATTAAGTAAAATTAGTTCTGTTAAAACTGTTAATTCACATACTTGTCATTTTCACACACTTGAGCTACTTGACTCTGAAAAGCTTCTTATCACAGCCCTCTCCAAGGCAAGGGGATGTCATAGCTAGCTGAAATAAATGCAGGATTGCTGTAGGGAAAAGAGAACAAAACTACCACAAACACAATTCAAAGTCCTGCAGAAAGACAACTGAGTTAGAGGATTTTTGGTTTTTAAATGTATTTAGAAGGGCAGTGGTGAACTTCAGTTCTAGTGACCCAGCATTTGGGTCACTAACCCTTTAATGAGCAGGCACTGCAGTTACAAAATCGGTGTGTTTGTGATTCTAAAGGAAGGGATGCCCAGACTCAGAGAAGCACTTCCTTTCTACTACATCACACCTACCCCTGGAAGCTCCCATTGGAACAACCTGGGGTTTTATAGACTTGACCTGACAGATTTGTTGTGGTGCTAGCACAAGCCTGGACAAGAGCCAACTCCAAAACCAACAGACACAACAGCTTTGGCTCCCAGAGTTCCCCAGCTAATGTGGAGTGAAAGGAGCACAGCTGTGCAGTGCTGCAGCTGGACAGTGCCAGGAGCAGCCCAGATCCCCTGGGCTCAGGTACCACATACCAGCTCTGGGGTTTAGGCAGATAGCGTGGAATGTGTTCAAGGAGGTGCTGTGCTTCCTTCTGATCTCTCTCAGCAGCCTTCTGCATCTCCTGAAATTGATACCAGACTATATCAGAAATCTCATCCTACTAACATCAAGCAAGTAAAATTAGAGCAACAGTAAATTAATTTTCAGCTTTTTTAAGAGGTGTCTTTTATTTCTCCCCATCATCTTACGTCCTTATCCCATAATTTCCCCAGGAAAACTAGTAAAGATACAAAGGAAGGAGTGTCTGTCCTTGCTCTCAGAATGTCAGAGAAATTTGAGCAGTCAAAAGGAACTTTAGCAACACACCCTGAGCAAGGTCTGGCTGGGGAATGGTGGTGGTGAAGACGAGATACTGTGGTAAACTCACCTCCATTCCCCAGATAACATTTCCACAAACGACTTAACAAAAGCACCACAAACATACAGTAGAAAATCAGACAAATATTCTAATGGAATACTTTGTGCAGTTCTTGTAAAGATGCATGAGTAGAATTGCTTTTTAGTTCACCGTATCTGTTATGATAAAGACATGTTTTCAAGGCCAGCGACAAAGACATGATTTTAATGTCCTTAGGATGAAGGAAGGTAGACTTAGATTAGATATTAAGAAAAATTCTTCCCTGTGGAAGGTGGGCAGGCCCTGGCCCAGGGTGCCCAGAGCAGCTGTGGCTGTCCCTGGATCCCTGGAATTGTCCAAGGCCAGGCTGGACAGGGCTTGGAGCAGCCTGGGACAGTGGAAGGTGTCCCTGCCCACGGCAGGGGGTTGGAACTGGAGGAGCTTTAAGGTCCCTTCCAATTCAAACCATTCTACAATTCCATGATTCTGTGTACAAGCCTTGAAAAATACAATTTTTAATGTTCATTGCTCTGGAGAACTGCTTGACAAACTACAGCAAGCCTGTTTCAAGCCCCAGTTTCTCTTGTAAGCACATGCATCCAAACATCACTAAGAATCTGGGAAAAAAGTGACATATGCATCAAACATTTCTTTGCATCTTTCAGTATTTTATGAACAGGAAAAAAAATTACTTTGAGCGAATCTTTCAGTTTTTCTTGCTGTTTAACTTCATTTTCCATTTTATTCAGGAGATCATGTACAAGGATCACCTCATTCTGTATTTTACGGAGCACAGGCTTGCGGGAATCATCCTTACCTGTAAAAGAGAACATTAAGCTACAAAGTCTCCAAGAAAAAAACAAAATCCAATATTTCTCCCCTTCACAAACAGGGATTTTCTAACTCCCTGCTCCCCAGCCACCATTTCCATCCAGGAGAAGCAGCAAGCCAAACTGTCAGCCTTGTACTCCACACAGCCAACAGAGTTCATGGAATGACTTAGATTGGAAAAGCCCTCTAAGACCATTTCCAACTATTCCCCCAGAACACTGTCAAGGCCACCACTAACCTGTGTCCCAAGTGTCACAGCCACATGGCTTTTAAATCCCTTCAGGAATCGGGATTCCACCACATCCCTGGGTGGATTCCTGACCTCCCTTTCCATGGGGAAATTCCTGCTGCTGTCCACTCTGAGCCTGCCCCGGCCCAGCCTGAGGCCGTTCCCTCTGCTCCTGTCCCTGTTCCCTGGGAGCACAGCCCGACCCCCCCAGCTGTCCCCTCCTGTCAGGAGCTGTGCAGAGCCACAAGGGCCCCCCTGAGCCTCCTTTGCTCCAGGCTGAGCCCCTTCCCAGCTCCCTCAGCCTCTCCTGGGGCTTCATCCCCTTCCCAGCTCCAGCCCCTCAGTGTCTTTCTTGGAGTGAAGTGCAAGCCAAACCCCACTGTTGCTCTTGTTTACCTATGTCTCTCAATAGAAGACACTTTTTAATATTTGAAATCTTCATATTGATGTGGAGGCATAAATCCTCCAGGCTTGAGGGTGCCATATCTTTCATCATCACACTGAGGGGGAACAAAAATGAAGGTAGGAATTTAACAAAGACCCAAGTTGCAAACATTGCCTACAAAAGCAGAATTTTTAGAAAGACACTGATTTGTCACAGAAGCAAAGGGCACATAAATTAAACAGTAAATGGAGTAATTATTTTTTATCTTTTTTATCTAAATTGAAGGCAGGAAAGGAAGCATAAAGTGGCACTAGACAAGGCAATAAGTTTCCCAGAACTTTGGAGATAAATGCAGTGTGATATCAGGGCAGCAATTCCTCATGAGACCGGGAGCATCCTTATTACACTGATGTGTGCAGTAATAAAGGAGTTGGAATTTACTGCAAAAACCAAGAAATACCTGGCTTATACGAGGCAGTTTTAGAAGACTCTCTCAGGGAGACTACATGAGATGATTGATGTTTAAAGTGGTGTGTTTTTTTAAAAACGTAATTAAGAAAAAAAAAGCAGAGTTATTAGTGAAGTCTGGAGGAATCAAAAAGAGCATTATATATCGATTACTATACTGTCTATAATAATAGAATTATTAACCCTATTATAGACAGGAGTTGATTAAAAGAAAAAATTATACAATGTGACAAACACCTGCATTTAACACTGTGGCCCGGCACTGAGCGCTCACACAGCTCCCCCCGGCGGCTCACACTTGAAAACTTTTAAAACGCCTTTATTTCGCTTTTGGCTTAAAATACTATCAACCACCGCGCTTATTAAACCCGTTCTTAGAGACCTAACCCCACCCTCCGTACCTGCGTGAAACCAGGGCCCTCCGAGGCGGATCGGGATGCCCTGAGGGGATCGAGCTCACCCCGGCGCGCTGAGGGGTTTCTCCTCAGGTTTCACCAGGCCCAGCGCCGGCGTTTCCTGACCTTCGTCCCGGTCCCACTCCCTCAGGAGGAGGAGGAGGAAGAGGAGGAAGAGGAGAAGAAGAAGAAGAAGAAGAAGAAAAAGAAGAAGAAGAAAAAGAAGAAGGAGGAGGAGAAGGAGGAGGAGGAGGAGGAGGAGGCGGAGGAGGAGGAGGGCGGCGCTCGGCCGGGCTGGGAGGGCGCTCGGGCGCGGCTGCCGCGGCGAGGGTGGAGCCTCGGTTTGAATCCGCCGCGCTCGGGCGGGCGTTGGGGAGGGCGCGGAGGGCGCGTGCGCGCTGAGGGCAGCGCTCGGGGCGGGCGGAAAGGGCGGAGCGGGGGCAGCGCTGAGGGAAAGCCGGGCGGGGAGGGCGGGAGCGCGGAGGGGGAAGCGGGGTACCATGCCGGGTACTAAAGGAGGCTGTGGGCCGGGTGTGGGTCGGTGTCTTCTTCCAGGCAGCCAGTGATAGGACAAGGGGATATGGTCTCAGGCTGTGCCGTGGGAGGCTCAGGTTGGACTTCAAGAGGAATTTCTTCATGGAAAGGGCGTTCTGGCGTTGGAAGGGGCTGCCCAGGGAGGTTTGGAGTCTTCATCTGTGGAGGTGTTCAAGGAACGCCTGGACATAGCGTTCAGTGCTGTGGTCTGGGTGACAAAAGGTTGGGCACGATCTCAGAGGTCTTTTCCAACCTTTGACTATCGTTCTGTGAGTCTAGAGGAACTAGGAGGAAGGACGTGAGGCGGGAGCTCTGGGGGGAGCGGGAGTGTGGAAGGTGGTGTTTTTAGGAGCTCTGTGAACAAAGACACAGAGTTCACCTTAGAAACAACACATTGTTTATTCAGAGCAGCGTGCGAGGAGGACGTTCCCACTCATCAGCTTGCCAAGGGGTAAAAAGTTACATCTGTTATACAGTAACCTTCACATGAACACGCCCGCTTACTGCATATTCTCCGCCCACCTCATGCACATTTATTTGGGTGATGTAATCTTAACGCACGACTTGAAACAGGCTCTTTCCTTCACTAGGCAAACTTCCCTCGTACAAGTAATTTCACATAAGTTACGTTTACAAAAGGCGAGAAAAAACCTGAAAGTCATAAAGGACAGCGGGAGGGGAACGAGAGGGAAGGAGGGAACGGTGACAGGGAGGAAGGGAAGGGAAGCAGGAAGGCCAGGAGCGGGGACAGGAAGCAGGATCACTGAGGAGAGCGGCAAGGAAGGGTGGAAGGCGATCGCTGAGTGGAGCCGGGGTTGCTGAGGGGAACGGAAGGAAGGCGGAATTGCTGAGGGGAATGGGAAGGAAGGCGGGATTGCTGAGGGGAACGGCCAGGGAACTGGGCGGGAAGGGAAACCGGGTCGCTGAGGAGAGCCGGGCGCGAAGGGAGGCGGGATCGCTGGGGGGAGCGGGAACGAAAGGCGGAATTGCTGAGCGGAGCCGGGTGAGAAGGAGCCGGGATCGCTGAAGGCAGCGGGAGGGAAGGCAGGACCGCTGAGCGGAGGGCGAAAGAAGGGCGGAAGGCGGAATTGCTGAGGGACCCGGGCGGGATCTCTCTGAGCTAGCGCCCTCAGCACCCCCCCGCTCTGGTTCCGCCTCTGAGGACTTTAGTCCCTCCAGAGAATTGTGATAGCATCGACCAACAACGGCCCCACTATTTATTACTTGATTGTATAAATTCAGTTTATTTCAGCATTTAACAGAAGACAAAGCCCTCAATAAAAATACAGTTTTCTACATACACATGCTCATGCTGGTGTGTCTTCTATTGGACATTGCCACCCGTTGCTGCTTTTTTTTCTCTTGGGGTAGGGATGGAGATAATTAAACAGCTTACACTGATCCCAAGCTATTTTTTTTCTTTTTAGCCACAAATATAAAGGTTTATTTTACTGAGGACAGGCTGCTTATCTCTCCAAGGAAGGAATCAGCAGAATGTCTTGCTTTTCCACAATTCCCTGATACATAAAAGCTCACAGTTCTCTCTGTTCTCTATCCCCAAAATTCTGAAGAGCTTATAAACAGATTAAGATACAAACGAGTTTAAGAAGGACTGTGTTAAAGCAGGGATACAATCCAATCTGTGTCCAGCAGAACTAAGGAGAACAGAAATGTACAAAAGCAGTGCTACAGCATATTATTGAAATTGCTTAGTACAAGAATGTATCTTTTTAGCATTTTAGCAGAAAAGCATGGTCAGGGTGGAAACGTGGCACTAATTCCCCCAGGCAAACCATGGAAAAAGGAGGAAGAAAATGTTCAAAAGCCCTGCTTCATAAGGAATTTTTAATGTCAATAATTAAGAGATTAAAAACAAACCAAAGAGAGACAGTTCTGAGTCCAAAAGCTCAAAACCTGGGGTTTTTCATGTTTGCTAGCTGCTCCAAACAACCACACAAATGCTTGTTCTAGACTTTAAGTGTGGGTTTGTCTTGCCTAACAACCTCTGCAGTAAACAGAATTACAACATGTGACATAAGAAAGGGGAAAAAACCTGAAACTGCACAATTAGACATAGAAAAAAAACATACTACCGATCCCCATGCCTATGAAGAGTATTTAAACCTGGCACTCAGAACTTTCTTTTGTTGTTTAAACCGCATCATGGGAATGATCTGAGGTTTGTGCAGGCAACTGAAACCCCTCCTGAGCTCTCTACCAGTTTATTGATTAAAAGATAAAGTTTCTGCTGCATGTTTTCAGGGCAGAGGAAAGAAGGTCAGAAGAAAGTTTCTTTCTGGAGTCTACTACACCACCCAGTGCTACCTGTAGTCACAGGTCCAAACTCAGCATAACGTTTCAGAAAGCTGTGGGATGATCACAAGTCAGTTTCATCATCAGGAAGCAAGGTTGTTCTTCTCAGTTTATTAAGCAAACACCCCTGAGTAAAGAGGCTGATATCCACTTTCTTCTTTCTTGCAAGTAAGCACACAGATGCTCAGCATGCCGAAGAACTGGAAAAGAGGAAGTGCACAAGGTACTTAGTCTTGCTGTGTTTCTGTTTCAGTTGTCAGACTAAACACCTACACAGTGGATGACTTCATCATATGAAAAAAACTCATTTAAAAATACATCTGCATAAAGTGTTATTTTTGCATACCAATTCCCAGTAATAGTTCCGGCTGGAGTGTTTCCTCTCTGGTTTGTAACATTAATTAATACATTCACATTAATTACTAATTATCTTGCCATGGGGAAAATTTCAGTGAAAGGCTAGGATTGTTCTGGGATAAAATAAATTCTTCGAGCTATTTAAGCACACCTTTGGACAAAGAGTGACATGAATGGCTTTCCACTAGGAAGGGCAGGGTTAGATGGGATATTGGGAAGGAATTGCTGTCTGGGAGGGTGGGGCAGGCCCTGGCACAGGGTGCCCAGAGCAGCTGTGGCTGCCCCTGGATCCCTGGGAGTGCCCAAGGCCAGGCTGGACAGGACTTGGAGCAGGCTGGGACAGTGGGAGGTGTCCCTGCCTATGGCAGGGGTGGCATGGGATGGGCTTTAAGGTCCCTTAACACCCAAACCAGTCCAGGATTCTGTGACTATGATAAAATGGATTCCACATTGAATTTCCATCCCAAATCCCCTACTGTCTTTTGAATCCATCCCATCATTGTGAGGCAGATGAAATGGAGACAGTGGGAAAAACACAAGTGAGGAACAGAGGACTGAGTCTCCTCCAGAGGCAGAAGAAAGCTGCAGGCTGTTAGGACAGTGAAGATGAAAAAGACCTGAGATCCAAGGGCAAACAGTACTATTTTCCATGAGGGAAGAGACAGGAGCATTTACCTTTACTATGGCAAACCCCAGGATTACAAGCATGGCATAGCTGATAACGCTCTGCAGCCCAGACTCCAGCTCCTGTGCACAGCCCTGCCATGAGAGAGGTAAAAACATGTTAAAAGGTGTTTATCCATCTGGAAGTTTTTATTATTTCCCCCCAGCTCTTCCAAGGAAGCAGGGCCTGGTAAGGCCTGTCTAATCAGCACTGCAGGTCTGAGGAACTCCATTCTTGTCTTCCAAACTTGATGGCTTATTTCCTCCTGCATGAGGAGAGGCACTAACAAACTGCAATTTACTGACATTTCTGCATCTGAATTTCGTCTAGCTCTGGTCATTTAAACAAGAGGCCAAAACTCAGAGCCAGAATGGCCATCAATAGTATCTATAAAAGTCAGCTTAGGGCTTATGCCCCAGACTGGAGAACCTGGGATGGAGTTCGGAATCACAAAGTGGTTTGGGTTGGAAGGGACTTTAAAGATCATTCAGCTCCACCCCCTGCCATGGGCAGGGACACCTTCCACTGTCCCAGGCTGCTCCAAGCCCTGTCCAGCCTGGCCTTGGACACT
>JAWMQZ010000132.1:73960995-73971433 GCA_035584835.1 Tangara arthus | reverse complement strand
TAAACTCTCCTGAGACAAAGCTGTTGGTGGGTGAGCATGTTGCTGGGGCTGAGCCCTTTGCTGCCAAGAGCTTTACAGGATTCAGGTTGGTCCAGGAGAACTGGTGAGGCTGGCTGGGTCACAGCCTCCTTGAGAGGCTCCTTCTCGCTGCCCCAAAAGATGAGCGATGCAGTAAGAACGATTTTCTCTCTCAAGACTGAAGGGTTTCCTTAACTCTGCAGATTTCCATCTTCTTCCAGTTCCTTGGATCTCCTTGCAGTAAACTAGGTAAATAGGGCACCAAGCAGAACGTGCTGCAAAGCTTGGTGGTGCTTTTGCCTGCCTCGGGCCAGCGCTCACGTTACACCTCTGACTTACAGGTCACCAGGCAGTAACAAGCCAAACACAGCTGGAATTGTGGCGTGCAGGTGCCGGGAACCTCCTGAGTGTTACCTGCTGCTCCTGAAATCCTGTGGCATTTCCTGCCCCAGTGAGCAATCCTGCAGGCAAACCAGCTATTAAACCCGGAGCGCAGGGATGCCACTGGTGAGGGAAGCAGCCTGGCCCAGGCTTGAGCTTGCCCTGCACCAGGGCTCTGAGCCACACAGAGACAGAACCAGTGGCATTTAGACACCTGGCAGCCACAGCCTCTTCACTTAGACACGTACCAGGGCTCTGCAAAACATTCTTCCCAGTATTTTTAATTAAATTTGTCATGGTGACAGAGGAAGAGCAGAGGTGTGGAGCGTGTGGGTGACTTGCCTGTGGCAGGGCTGGGAATGTCAGTCCCTGATCACATCATCCCAGACCCACTCCAGGGTTTCAATCCTCAGCATCCCCCAAGGCTTTAAGACTTTTCTACATGCACCTATCTGCTTACAAGGGCTTTTATACTGACCCCAGGGCTTTCCATGGTGGCGTTTTTGGCCACACACAAGGTAATGAGCTCTGGAGTGGTTCCCCATGCCCTGTGGCATGGTGCTGGCTTGGTCCCTGCTCCCTGGGGCTGGGCTGCAGGGCTCTGGACAGAATCAGTTCTATTTGCAGGAATGTTAATTATTCATTTCTTTATCACCTGGAATAATTTATCATTATTTTAACCCAGGCAGGAACCCTTGCTGCAGAAACAGCCAGTGCATCCCCACGCAGGGTACTGTGACTCTGCCAGGCCCCAGATTGTGCCCAGATGTGGCACACGGTGACTTCTGTGAGGCACAGGAGGAGTGAAATCCAGATTTGAGGTCTTTGGGACATCTTTGCATGCAAGAATTCAGGACCTGGGGTTGTACTTAGCAACAGCCAGCTCTGTTCTGATGACATTTAGAGCTGTCAGAGTTGATGCTCCTCACTGGCCTGTGCCATCACCTGCCCATCCATCCATCCATCTGCTTCTGGGGTCTCCATGTGTCACTACAACACAGGGACAAGGCCAGGACCTTCCAACCCATCCTGTACTTGTAAAGAATCCACTGGTTGTGGTTAAAGGGGAAAACCCCCTGGTATTTAGTTAATTTTTACCTCAAAGTGCCTTCCATGTGAATGCAAGAAAGGGGTACCATAAACTGCTATTTAAGAGCCTGTGCCTGTTAAATTTGATCAACACAAGTTTAGATTCCCAAGTGGAAAGAAGCTTCTATTTCCTGGAGGAGAAAATTTCCAGTAACTCAGCAGTTAGGATGTACTTCAGGGATTCTGTATGTATTTTGGGGTTTTCAGTTTGTGAGTTTAATTAAAGTTTTAGATTAATGGAGAATCACATGTGACACCAGCTGGTATTCCACGGGAATGGCTGTGCTTTGCCTTGGGGCTATCACTGCTACCCCAGCTTCACTGAAAGCTTTGCTTCTAATTCCACCAGTGCTCCACGTTTTGTTTCTGCAGCTGATTTAATGAAATGAGAGGAGCAAGTTTTGTTTGCCTGACTAAGCTCTCTTGGAGGCTTTGCAGGGATTATGCTGTCAAATTTTCCCAGGGCAGTTTCTAGACATGGTGCAGTTTCTTTTTCCTCCCCTCCCTTCCTCCTTCCCAGACTCCCCCCAGAGCCACCTGCAATATTTTGTTTTTTTGATTCATCAAGGATATCAGAGCTGGAAAAGAGAGGTATCTGCAATGCTGGCTGTCCTTCCACCACACCATCACTGCTCCCTGCCAGGCCATGGGGTGGAAGAGGGAAAATACGACAGGGGGGAAGAGTTTTATCCTGCAGGGGACAAGGAGCAGAGTGCGAGATGCCACCAGCGATCACTGTGAGGAAAGGCTGTGGGTGCCTGTGAGCGGCACAGCCCGGAACCACGGCGGGGGGGATCCCAGTGACGGAGCAAACACCGGGCACAGGGAGCAGGATCGCTGAGCGTGGCTTCTGCCGGCTCAGTTAATATGCAAAATACCTTGAATGATAAAGAATAGCAGTAGTGGTTAATTAGGAACGCTTTGCATTTCATTCTGCTTCCCAGGCCCTGAAAGTGCCGTATAAGCATGAATTGCAGAACAGGGTGCTCCCGTGGGATGGAGGGAAGCAGCACGGCCACGGATTGACGGGCTGGGATCAATTTTTGGCTGTTGCTGTGGAAGTTGGAATTCCTGCCCTCGGTGTAGGAGTGGCACACAAGCAGCGCCCAGGAGCAGTGGCGCTGGTGGGACCCCAAGCCCACCTGCAGGCAGAAGACAGAGAAAAACCTATCCCTGGCACATTTCTCGAGCTGATTTCCAGGGGGTTCACGAGGGCAATGCTCTTGTCCCGGGAACAGGTGTGTCCTGGCAAAGGACACCGCAGTGACGCCATCCCTCACTCCTCAAAGTGTGGGGGATCCCCAGAGCCCGGTGGGCGATGGAAGACCCGAAAACCACCAAGGGGGCACCTGCTTGGGGCTTCATTACTCTTCCTGTGTGAGAAAGGAAGATGGATAAAAGGCAAAAACCTCCCAAAAGCAGCACCAACCTGCGCTGCCGGGGGGACCCTGCCTGGGGGGCGCCGGAGCCGGGTAGGATGGGGATGCCGAGGACCGCGGGGGAAGCGGCCGGGAAGAAAAAATATTTATTAAAAAGAGCTTTTCTTTTTTTCTTAAATTTTTTTTTCCCCCGAAAACGAAATTATAATAATAAAAGCCGAGCCGAAGGAAACCGAAGGGAGCCGGGCCGAGCCTCCCCATACCTGAGTGGGGCGCGGCGGAGGCGGAGCGGCGCTGCTGCCTCCTCCTCCTCCTCCTCCTCCTCCTTCTTCTCCTTCTCCTCCTCCTCCTGTCGCTGCCGCTCCCTTCGCTTCCCGTGCCCGCGCCCGGCCGGCCGCGGCGGGTGTAAAGGTCGGCGTGCCGGAGTGTCGGAGCGTCCGTGTGTCCGTGCGGCGGTCGGTCCGGCCGCCCGCCGCCCCCAGGCCCCGCGCCGAGCGCCGCCCGCCCCGGCCATGTCCGCCGCGCAGCTCTACACCAAGGTGAGCGGGGAGGGCGCGGGGGGCTCTGCGGGCGCCTCTCCGCGCTCCCCCTGCCCTCGGGGGGCGCCGCTTCCCGGCCCGGGAGGGGCCCCGCAACTTTCGCGCGGCGGCCGCAGGTGCGCGGGATGCGGAGCGGGCATCCCCGCCGTGCCCCCGCGGCCCCGAACCCCTCCCGAACCCCTCCCGAACCCCTCCGGGCCCCCGGAGTTCCACCCTGCCGGGTTCTCCGCGCTGCAGGCTGGACTTCGCCCGTGGGTCGCGGCGGTGGCCTCGCCCTCCCTGCGCTCCGCCACCTGCGCGGCCAAAACTCCCAGCCTGCCCAGACCCCCTGGAATAATCCTGCCCTGCTGTATTCCTAAAGCCCGGGCTGGAGGGGCAGGAAGGTGCAGAATCACAGGAGCGCAGAGCAAGTGCCCTAACTCGCCGAAACGCTTCCGCGGTGTCCGGTTTCCAGAGCCCTTTTTGTTCCGTCAGTCCTGGATGAGATCCCTTGGCAGGGGTGCGATGGGACGCGCCCGCTTCCTCATGGCAGCCAGGGAAGGTGGCCTGGCTGGTGGCACGGCTGGTGGCACGGCTGGTGACACGGCTGGTGGCCTGGCCGGGCACCGCGCCCCGACGGGCCCCACGCTGCCCAGACCGAGCGCTTGCTCTTAAAAAGCGATCGTGGTGGTAATTGGAGGCTCAGGTGCTCTGTTTAAAGCGGAGCCTGAGGTCTGGACTAGAAAAACAGTTTCCGTTCTGGTTTTAATATTTTTTTGGTGTTATTTTGTGTCTGTGGGATACTCGGGTAACCCCAGCCTCTGGGCAGCCCGGGCTGTGGGTGCCTCTCGCACAGTTCGGGGCTTTCCGCTCCTTTTCCCAGGCGGAGTTTGTGTCCAGAGAGATCTGTGCCGATTGACCTGTCCCGATGAAAGAGCTCTCGCAGGCAGTGCGAGATCCGCCTGGCTCGGAGCTCTCTGATGGGGAGAGAGCCCTCTCGCCGCGCTCTGCATCTCCCGGGGCTGCTCGGGAGGGCTGCGGGCAGCCGCGGTCCGGGAATGCCAAAAACATCGGTGACGCCGGGCAGGGGCTCACCGGGAGCGGCGCTTGGCTTCAGAAAAGGCTTTGCTGTGTGACAGTGTCAGCATCATCTGTTGTCATAATGGGAATTTTAGTGGTTTGGATTCTCCCTGTGGCCGTGGTCAGCTCGTGGAAGTGCTGCCAGGTTGGCACCAGAATCACTTTGTGTCCCCCGGGCTTAACTTTGCTGCAGATTTCTGCTCCTGTAACTCATTCTGCCAGCAGCTTTTTTATGTAACTTTGGGGGTTGCCACGAATCTTTCCTTTGGCCATCAAAGGGATGCAGGATGAATGGTGGATCCAGTGTTCTTCTCTGAACCCGTGGGCATTGCAGAAGCCCCGCT
Source organism: Tangara arthus (assembly GCA_035584835.1). Taxonomy (NCBI): domain Eukaryota; kingdom Metazoa; phylum Chordata; class Aves; order Passeriformes; family Thraupidae; genus Tangara; species Tangara arthus. The sequence continues at coordinate 73,966,624 of JAWMQZ010000132.1, read as the reverse complement.
GGACTGAGCGAGGCTGTCTGTGGGCGGGATGACCTCCATGCTTCTCGGGAGCACCTCAAAAGCCAAGTTTGGAACATCTTTTCCCCTTGGAAAACCCAGAGAGGAGCAGGAGTAGAGCTGTGGCTAAACAGCCCTGCCGTGCCAGCCACAGCACCTCTCAGGATGAGTGCATGGATGTGATGGCAAGCATCCCTGGGAGGAGGGAGGCTGGCTCTCTGTGCTGTGCTGTTCCTGTTGATGGGCTCATTAAAGCAACCTGGTTAATTGATTTTTGACTTGATGAGCAGTAGTTAACCTGCGTTGTCTTTTTTGTGCTGCCCTGGTTTACACTCCTGTTGGTCTGTGGAGCAGGTGCGAGCTGCCTCCTGGGGCTTGCTTGGGATCTTTCTGCTGTGTAGGGACTTTCTGATGAGGAAGTGGTGGGGATTTGGTGGCAACCTGTGTGTGTTGTTAACTTTACGTTTATTTTCAACAACAACAAAGTTTGTTGGTGGGAGCAGGCGTTTCAGCACTGGCCCTTCTGCTGTTGCCTGTCAGTTTTGCAGGAACATTCTAGGGATGCAGCTGGATTGTTAGGCAGTGGGGCCAGGGGCTGGAACCCACAAGGGCTGTCTGTGCAGCTGAGTCACGGTGAAATTTAGGACTGTCCTGCTGGGCTGTCTGCTGCATGGGGCTCCTGCGCCAGCTCTGGCCTTTGAAGCAGCAGGAAAAATGTTTCCTGTGACTTTGAGAGTACAAGAAAAAGATCAAAGAAGGCTTAAAACCCACAACAAACCCCACGGCCTGAAGGTGCTGAGCCTGGTGGTGCTGGTGGCTGCAGAGTCCCTGAGGCGGAGGGGATGTGTTGGGCTCGGTCCTGGTGCTCACCTGCAGGTCAGCTCCATGCAGGGGTGACAGCCCAGGGGGGCAGATGGGACAGCCCAGGGGGGCAGCGGTGATGCCCAGGGGCGGAGGGGACAGCACAGGGGCAGAAGTAATGCCCGGGGGGACAGGGGTGATGCCCTGGGGCAGATGGGACAGCCCAGGGGCAGAGGTGATGCCCAGGGGCAGAGATGATGCCCAGGGACAGGGGTGACAGCCCAGGAGCACAGGAGATGTCCAGGCGCAGAGGTGACAGTCCAAGGCCCTAACCCTAACCCAGGGACAGGGGTGATGCCCAGGGCAGAGGTGACAGCCCAGGGGGAGGGGTGATGCCCAGGGGGGCAGAGATGACAGCCCAGGGCTGAGGTGACAGCCCAGGACCCTAACCCAGGGGCAGAGGTGACAGCCCAGGGGCAGGGGTGATGCCCAGGACAGGGGTGACAGCCCAGGGCTGTAACCCTAACCCAGGGGCAGGGGTGATGCCCAGGGGCAGAGGTGATGCCCAGGGGCAGAGGTGACAGCTCAGGGACAGAGGTGATGCCCAGGGGGGTAGGGGTGACAGCCCAGGGGCAGAGATGATGCCCAGGGCAGGGCTGAGGCTCCTGGGCCCCTGCTGGCAGGTGAGGCTGTTTGTGGGGAGGAGAGGAGGGGGGAGGCAGGTGATCCAGGCTCAGTACAGCTCTCTTGCTGGGAGCCTATTGATCCCACAGGCTATTGATCCCTCAGGTGCTGTTGTGCTGGCACAGCCACAGCTGCACCTTCCTCTGAGTCATTCCTCCTCCTGCTGGAGCCAGCGTGGGAGAAACTGCTGAGGAGCCACTTTGGAGTGTCCAGGTGGGAATTCAGGTCTCCTTCCTGCTGGGAGCTGGTGTGTGTTGTGTGGAGGGCCCTCGGCTTCCATGTGGTGCTTGCAGAAGGTTTTCTGGGACCTTGTGGGGACGTGTAATATTTTTCTGCGTGTAAAAATTTGTCATCATGCTGATGAGTTTGGTGTCTTGGATTGGCCTGGGGAGCACTTAGGCAGGAGAGGATCTCATGCTGGGAACAACTCAGCTCTGAGCTTCTGCTGGAGGCCTTCTCCATGGGATGCCTGTGCCCCTGCAAGATCAGGGCTGACTATTAGGGGTTTAATACCCCCATCAAGCAGGGTAATTAATACCTCTGCCTAATTATGAGCATGAGAGTAGTTCCAAAACTGCCTCAACCTTCAAGCGTGTAGGAATCCACTTTGGTAAATAGTTAAGAAGAGAGCCAATCTCTCTTCTCACTCCCACTGCTTCACCTGGGCACTTTGGGATTATCTGGCTGTGGATTTCATTTTGTGCCAGAATCAAAGGGGAGTTGAGCAGCAGAAAAGGAGCTCTGTGGCAGAGGATGCCACCTGGCACCAGCCTGTGCAAAAGGAACAGGGCAGGTGGTGGCATAGAGGAGTCCAGCCTGCAAAAACCTGTTCCATATGGAGAGATAGGAGAACTTCACCTGATCTGTGCGCTGCCCAAGAAACATATTTATAAGGCTGCTTGTGCTGGCTCTGCTCCAGCAACATCCCTGATGAGCCCAGGCAAACTGCAGCTGGGCATGGGAGTTTTGAAATCCTCTTTACCTGCAGCAGGGGAAAAAGGCAGCTCATGAGCACATGAGCCTGTGCAGTGCCAGTGTGACCCTGGTGTGGGATCACAGGGTGTTATGTGCCCTGGGCTGGGCACTGGGCAGGAGGCATGGACCAGGACAGCCCATGGAAGGTGCCATCATCATCATCAGGGTTGATTTGTAGCACTAAACCAGAAATTAGAGTTGTTTGTATGGCTGACCTTTGTTACGTTGTAAAGTGAGGCTGTTTGTATGGCAAAACAACTGTAATTGCTTTGGCTTCTGATTTTCTGCTCTCTTAAATGTGCTTCTTAAAATATGGTAATTGTCCTTGTAAGTATAGCCTCTGTACCTCATGCAAAATAGTGCTTCTGCCAGGCTAGGGAATAAGCTGTGTCTTTCTGCTCCTGGGCTGCTGTGCAGCTCAAGAGATGCTCTTCAGAAGGTCTGCAAGCTCTGGGTAAATAAGAAACCAGGGTATTTATTTTTCATGGTATTTTTTCCCCTCTCGTTGTGCAAAGTGGCTGCTGTTTGCCAAGTATTTTCTTACAGAGTCGATGCATTAAAAAAATCCTGTTCTAATGGTTAGTGCTGGGTGTAGAAGACTCTGGTTTTCACTTAAAGTTGTATTAAATGAAATAGCTGGAATGAATTGGTGGTTTCTGACCCTGGGGAGAAACTTCTCAAAAGTGTGTGAATGCTGCCAGTGTGATCACACACTGATTGAGTCAATGGATTGGCACAGACCTTCTGCCATAAAACCTCCTGAAAATTATTTATCCTGCAAGGCTCGGGCAGGATTCATCCTCAGCGTGTGCCTGTGGGCTGGTTTGGGGCTGAGGAGCAGCAGGGAGGGGGAGAGAAGATTTTCTGTGGATTGTGTAGAACAAATTTCTGGGAATAAGTGCTGGGGACAGGGAGTGTTTGGGGTTCAGGCTCGGGACATCCATGGGATGCTGCAGAGCTCCTGAGCTCCTGCTGCTGCCATTGCAGCTCCTGTGAGGAAAAGCAGGTTACAGATGAAGTTTTTTATCTTTTTTTTCTTTATTTAGATGATGAGAACACATGTGGGTCATGGCATGAAGGGCAGGGACAGCTTGGAGGCCACGCTGGGGTTTTTATGTAAGGATGGGGCTGTCTCACTGAGGGAGCCGGGTCCATCGGCATCCCCGGGCTCCTCCTGATCCTGCCTCATTATGAGCTGCAGTGGCAGAGAGAAAACCATTGAAATGTAAACTCGATTGCTCCAGCCAGCTCTCTGCAGGCTGGGGCTGTGCCAAGGGCACGGCCAGCGCCGCAGCCGCCCGGGGCCCCTCGGCTTCCCCACGGTGGCACAGGGGACAGAGAGCCAGAGCCGAGCCTGGCCTGAAATATCCTCCAGCCCACTGGGTCTGGGCCTTGCCCGGCTCCCAGGGAGGTGAGGGATTGTGGTCTGGGGGCATTTCCCCGCCTTGATGGGCTGGAGGTCACCCCACGCTCTCCTGGCACCGTGTGGGTGCGCATCCCACCACAGGGCACGCTGCCCCGGGGGCTTTGTGCTGCAAAAATAACCCCATTTCCATCTTTGTTTGAGCAATTTTTCATCTCAGTTGTGCATTTCATAATCCCTCTGCTTGGGTCAGACGAGAGCCACTGAGCCAAGGAGCTCAGAGCTGAGTGCAGGTGCTGGGGCACAGCCCCAGGAATGGTTGCAGCAGGGTTAATTAGCTAGATCCTGCTGTATGCCCTCTTGCTGGCTGGGATTAATCAGCTTGCTCTTTTGAAAAACTATTTTTGAGAATTCCTGCCCTGATTCTGCTCCAAGGTTGTGAAACTGTGGTGTGGAAATCGCAGTGCATGCAAGCCCAAGTAGCAGTGATTTGCTGGGCTCACTCCAGGGTGAGGGATGGGAGCAGCAGTGGGTGCTGTGCTGGTTCTTATGGGATTGGGTGGGATGAGTCCTTCCTGCCCTTTCCTGCCCTCAGGAAGGAGTTTATCCGAGGTTATTTGTTACAGGCAGCCTGGCTGCTGTTGAGGAATGTATTTACAGGGGAGGATTTTTGCTTTGTTGTTCTTTCTTGCTGCCAATTACCAGGCAGAGAAAATAATGACCCTGAATGTGAACTCATGCATCTCTTCTGGTGACCAAGAAAGAAGGCTGTATGTTTGTGACTGTGTTTCTATACATACATGTTTAAACTTCTCAGTTTGCTGTAAAGCAGTGCAGTTCTAGATATGTTGCACTTTTAATTTACACACCAATTAGTTTGAAGCCCTGTCCAAAGCAGGAATAATGTTCCCTTACTGTGATGTACCTTCAGGGAATCCACAGGAGTAGCCTCACTTGGGCATGAAGTTGGACTTTGGGCTTTCTGAGCTAGCCATGGGTGTAATAAATGTCAGGTAAGGCAGGTGAAGCTCTGAGCTGGGTGTTTTTGTGTGGTGCTGCTGATCTTTGACCCTTCCTGCACACGGAGGTGTTTGGTGGTGGATAAAGGAGCATCAGAGCGAGTTACAATCCAGGTCAGGAAAATGACTGCTGTTACTGCAGCGGAACCTCAAGCTGTGGCAGACACCTGAAATGTTTGCAGAACACTTTAGGGAAGAATTTGCTGCTTATCAAAACCAAAAAAAGGTCCCTGTGAGCTTTCTGTGTCTCAAGCTGGCAGTAAAGCTGTTGTCCGCGTACACGTCTGGCCGGCTCTAAGACACGTCTTGAGGGGTTGGGTTGGGTTTTGGCTCAGCCTGAACCTTCAAGGATGAGCAGAGCCCTGTCCAGAGGTGGTGGCAGGGCTGGGAAGGCCCAGGCTTGGTGGGTGATGGGCTTCACAGGGCTTTCCTTGGTGAACCCTCTTCAAAGTGTTGTCTGGGTCATGGTGAACTCACCAGCTGTACTAATGAAGCTTTTGAGGGTTTGGCATTTCTGCCCTTTGCCTTTCCTGTGGTATTCAGAGGGTTGGGAGAAGAGCATCCCTACAGGGAAGAGTCTTCAGCCTGGAAATGTGACTCCTTCTCCAGCTGTGCTCTCCTTTTGTCCTTAGTTTGTCTGTGTCTGAAGCCCTCTCCAGCTGACTGAAACCTGGGAATCACGGGAATGATTTAAACACATCCAGGTAGGGACTGTGAGCAGCACAGGTGTGTAAACCCTCACAGTGAGCAGTGATTACCTGCAGGAGGTGACTGCCAGCCCTGACACGGT
>JAWMQZ010000132.1:73941816-73951999 GCA_035584835.1 Tangara arthus | reverse complement strand
CAGGGATCCAGGGGCAGCCACAGCTGCTCTGGGCACCCTGGGCCAGGGCCTGCCCACCCTCCCAGACAGCAATTCCTTCCCAATATGTCAAAATCTGTCCCTGCCTTCTGGCAGTGGGAGCCATTCCCTGGGTGCTGTCCCTCCCTGCTTTGTCCCCAGTCCCTGTGCAGTGACTGAAATCAATGACTGAAAGCACCAAGGAAAATCCAGAGGGAGGTGAGGCCTGGGCTGAGCTGGGCCCGCTCTCCGGGGCTGCTTGGTGTGTGGCTCTGCTCTGCTCTTCCAACCTGTGCAGGGGACATCCTGTCGCTGGAAGTGACCCTGATTTGCAAATACAACACAGGGAGGATGGGGAGAGGAGGGGAAAGCAAATATTTGCCTTTCTGTGGCTGAATCCATCTCGCTGATGGATAGGTCCCGCTCCTCTCACACTCGAGTCTCTGCTCTTACTAGAGTATTTTTGTTTATACAAAGTGAGTCTTATCTGCACCGTAGCTGGGAACTGGGAGGCTGTGCTCTGGCAGTGCCTTTAATAATGCCCTGATAAGGGCTCAAAAGCCAGCCTTGCTGCCTTACCAGGGAGCAGGAGGTGAGAGGTGCCACAGGGAGGAGGGAAACTGAAGCGGTGGCAAAGGCTGGTTTGGTATCTGGGGTGAAGAGGGTCTGGATGGCACCTCTGAATGGTGACAGCACCATGCCATGATTCAAACCAGGATTTTTATTTTTTTTTTCCTTAATAAGGCACCTGAGAGAACTTGTTGGAAAGTTTGCAGCAGCCTCCAGTTTCACCCCAGTGTGGGATGGAAGGTGGAGCAGCTGTGAGGGGACATGCTACTCCACATCTCTCTGCTGTTTGTAGACCACATCCCCTTTGGACAGGCTCCCAAATCCCTGGTGCATGCATGAGTGTGCCTCTCCCAAATCCTTGGTACATCCAAGAGTGTGGCCTTTCTGATGCATCTGGATATTGGGGAAAATTCCTGTCTGGAAAGGGTTGCCCAGCCTGGGCCCAGCTGCTCAGGGCACTGATGGAGTTCCCATCCCTGCAGGGATTTAGAAGCTGTGTGGATGTGGCGCTTGGGGACATGGGTCAGTGGTGGCCTGGGTAGTGCTGGGAACGACTGGATTTGATGGTCTGAGGGCTTTTCCAGCCCAAATGATTGCGGGGCTCTGTGGTTTGGAGGCCCTGTGGGACAGGCCCATGCTGTGGTGGAGCTGTGGGTCACCATGAGGGCATGCTGAGAGCGACTGAAGCCGTGTGAGTTCAGCTGTCCCTGCCCAACCACTGACCCCTGCAGCTTGAAGGAACTCAGCCACTGGGACTGACTGTTTTGTCAGAAAAGGCAGAAACCTTTGGTCTTGTACATTCTGAACTGGGAACTCAGCATGGTTGGCAAGATCTTTGCTTTTACAACTAAATAAACTTGAATAAAGCAAAGTTTATTCAGTTTAGTTTTTTCTTCTTAATTTTATTCATCTACCTAGCAAAGCATGAAGTCATCCCTTAGAGGAAAGGTAGCAGAGCAGTGTAAGGTAGAAGTGGATTAGAGTTACTCTTTAGCCCTAATTTGACTGAGCTCATGACTTGTCTTCATGCACTCAGAAACTGCTATAACTTCAAGATGCATTGTTATGTGTTTTGCTGTTTTTCTAGTTAATAATAAATGTTTTCCTCACCTTGGGTGGTAAGAGTAGGGGTAACTAAGCCTTGAAACAGGGTAAGTCCTGAAGCTGAGCTGATGGGACCCCATGGCTTCAAGGCAATGGCATCAGGTGCTGTGTGACTGTGACTCCTGTCCTTCCCCCAGGGAAAGGCATCCCTTGGGCAGGAGCTGCATTTCCTGGTGTTGGGGCAAAGCTCCTTGGGCCCGAGCCAGGGAATGTTAGTGGGAACAGAAATCTGACAGCTGGGGTATCCCTGTGATGTGGGGAGAGCCAGAGCTGAGGCTTCCCTTGGTGGCAGCCCCCTCTGGAGCCTGTTGGGGAATACAGAGATGCAGCTGTGGCACAGGGAGGGGTGTTCCTGTGAGCACACACATCTCCTGTTGGGACAGGGATCTCCTGCCTGCCAAGGGTGGCTTTGTTGTGGGAATGGGGAAGGCAGGAGCAGCACCCCACGGCTGAGATAGATTATTTTGGGTTTTTTTTAAAATCTGTTTTTATTTTCTCCTTCTGTTTGGGTGCTTTGTTCTGTGGACACTACACTGTTTCATGAGAGCTGTGTTTGATCATCCTGGGAATGTGTGTTTATGTGCAACTGGGGCAGCCACCCTTCCAGAGGGAAGAGATAACCTTGGATTTGCCTAACTCTTCTGGGGACCCTGCCAGACCAGGGGAAAAAAATCAAAATTCAAACCAGAAGGCGAAGGCTAGAAAAGATACATTTTGGGGTGGTGATTTTTGTTGGTTTGTTGTTTGGTTTTTTTTTCCCCCCTTTTGTTTTGGTTGTTGTTGTTGTTGGTTTTTTGTTGTTTTGATATTTTTAAGGGGGTTCAGGTGCCCTTCTTGCCACCATTTTCACACTTGGGCAGGCTTCTGCATGTTGTTTCCCTTCCCTGAGCCCTTTCTGCAGAACACAAATGCTGCTTTGCGAAAGGCGCCACCTCCCAAATCACCTTCTGAGATCCAAAATTCAGGGGTTGATGGAGATGTTCTTTCCTGCATCCTTCCTCACTTTAGCTTTTGTCTCCCCTACCCTTGTTGGAGGAGATTTGGATGTGGGATTTATGGGATGCTTTTCCATGGAGTTGCTGTATGGTGTAAAGAAGAGGCTGCAGGATGTGAGTGTGGGAACATCTGGAGCCAAAATCTCAGAATTTCAGCTGGACAGCTAAAACTGTGAGGGAATGAGAAGGAAAACAGCTGACTGTCCAGCCATGCTGTGCCTTGCATTTTATGTATTAAAAAGAAAACCAGTGTTAGCTCAGCAATTGCAAAATCTTGCTGATTTATTTCATAGGGGAGAAGAGGCAGAGTCTGTGCGTGAGCATGGAGTAACTCCTGACAAAAGTGCTCCTCTGAGATCCGGTGTAAAGAGAGCTTGGGAGCACCAGAGCCAGTACAAACCACATCCCCAAATACCTGGAAATTGCTGCAAGAAAGAAATTTAGGAAGAAATTCTTCCCTGTGAGGGTGGGCAGGCCCTGGCCCAGGGTGGCCAGAGCAGCTGTGGCTGCCCCTGGATCCCTGGCAGTGCCCAAGGCCAGGCTGGATGGGGCTTGGAGCAGCCTGGGGCAGTGGAAGGTGTCCCTGCTCATGGCAGGGGTGGCACTGGGTCCCTTCCCACCCAAACCATTCTGCCATTGTATGGAAATGCAGGAGCAGTGGTTCCCTCCTTTTGTCTGCCCTCCCATTCCTCAGCAGCTGGGAGTGTTTGAGTGTGTGTTCACTGCTTCAGTTACTTTAATTGAAAATATTTATTCCAGCTTTGTGTCTTGATCACTGGGGCTGTTCTCCAGGTATGTAATATCTCTTTTCTAACAGACCTTGTTGCTGGAATTTTTTAATTACCTCTGGTAAAACGTTGCTCATGTAAATCCCTGGTGATCAATTTGTTTTCCTTCAGTTGCTCAGCAGTGAAAAGGATGCAGGGGTGGCCCCAGGGGTCTTTCCAGCATAACCCTCTCGCTGGAAAATGCTGAAAAATGTCCTGTAACTTTAAGTCAAACCCCTTTGAATTAACTATGCCTGAGTGATGTTCCAAGAGGGGTTTTAATGCCGGAGTTCTGGAGATGTGAGGGGTTACTGTGCAGGTTGATTAATCCAATTACTTCTTTTGAATAAGGTTAACAGTCCAGTCTGGTGGAGAGGTTGCACTGCAATTAACAGTGGGTTTTGGTGCTGTTTGGGTACAGTGGTGCCCAGTGGGGAGGATGGCTGAGCTCTGGAGGGGTGGGGGACGTGCTGTGGTGCCCTGGGTTTTGGGAGACGCTGGTGACACCCTGAATGCCACCGGTGTCACCGCAGTTACAGCCAAGGAGCAGCCACTGCTTTAAATATTTCCACCTGAAAGCCCTGCTGTCCCCTGGCTGCATCCCTGCACCCCAGAGCAAGGCTCCTCCCAGGACCTGGCATTTTCATCTAAAATCATCTCATGTGAGGTGGTCACTGCCCTGGGAAGTGAACGTGCTTGTGAATTTCCATAAAGCATCACAGGGCTGTGTTACAGAGAGAGGACTCTGAAAACCCAAGGGGAAAAGGCCATTTTTGACTATTTAATTAAACCCAAAGGCTGTTTTTAAACTATTCATTACCAATCACCTGTAAATGGTGTATATTGAGCATGTTTTGGATCCAGCTTATGTTCACTAAGGAGTGGTGAACTCAAATGGATTTCGGATGGAAAAGGGGACAGTGAAGGCAAGGTTACATCACATCACTCATAAACATCACTGCTAAAGGGTTTGATTAATTGAGAATTACAGGAGAGAAGGGTAATTAATGCCAATCAAGAGGGATTTGCAGAAAGTAGCCTGGAAGGGTTTCACTCTTGCAGTATGACAGGCTGTTTGGTGAAAGTCATGCTACAGGGACACTTGGCCCCTGCATGGAGTTTTTAGTTAAATAAAGGCAAAACCCGAGTCTGTAAAACCCCAATAACCCTTATTTTAATTAAAAAAGCTGTCTGCATTTCTGAGCTGTGTGTGAAAGGCTCATCCTGCATCAAGGATTTTTTTCATGGTCCTGTGCAATGTGGGAATTTTTTCATCAATCACTTGCAAGGAGAGGTGAGAAGTCCCAGAGGAGCTGATTTGGCTGGGTGGCGCTGGGTGTGCCATGAGCACCTGTGGGTGCTGGAGCCAGGGGAGCTGCTTGGGGAAGGGGTGCTGAGCTCCCTGCTCCAGGGTACTGATGCCCACAGCTCTTCCAGGGAGATCTGCAAGTGAAGTCAAGTTTACCTGCGTTGGCTTTATCAACAGATTTTTGCACTTCCCAGGGACTCTGCAGAGATTTTGGGGGCTTGCAGAGCATCCCTCTTTCTGGCAGGGGATGGACAGTGGTGGTGAGCAGATGGGAAGTGTTGCCAAGGCTGAGCCAGGCCTGACAGAAGAGAAACTCAGTGCTTGTGTGGGGCAGTGCTGCCCTGCTGGATGGACCCCAGGAGCTGGGCAGGGGACTCACAGCAGCTCTCTGGGTGCTGGCATCTCTTGGAGCTGCTCTAACCCCGGTGAGCATTAAGTTTTGAAGGGTTTTGCAGGGTTAGGTTAATTCTGCCATGGGGCACATGCTGTAACTCCAGCTTTAGCCCCGCAGAGGGGAGAGCTGTGTCTCACCAGGCTGCTCCCAGCCCTGGCAGCACTGCTTTGGAGCCTCCCAGGGCAAGGGGCTGCTGTGCTCAGCCTGGTCCTGGCTGAAGAGGGCTGCAGAGACACCCCTGAGTGCTGCCAGCTCCCACCAACCCGGCCCAGCCCTGCCCTGCACACCTGGGGCTGCTCTCAGGTGTGTGTTAGGGCGATGCAGGTGACAGTGCACATCCCCTGCGCCTGGAACCTTGCTTTGGTTTCATTGCTTTTTAAAGGCTAGAGAAGCAAAGTGAAAGCAGAAGTTGCTGCACTGCCCGGAGCAAGTCGTGGTGTCACAGCCCACGAGGCAGTGGCTCCCCAGCCCAGGAGGGACTGCCTTTTTTTGCCTTTTTTGCCCCAGATTAAGACCGGATTGTTTATTTGCACTGTCCCATAGCACCTGGGGCTTCACCTACTTCTGCAGCATCGGATGACTTACTGGAAGAGGAATTTTGCAGCAAGAGCAGGGCTCTGTGAGCACTCAAGACCTTGACGCTGAACTTGTCACTCTTAATTAAGCCTGCAGTAACGAGCGACGCCGAGATACCACAGAAGAAGTGGCGGGGGAGATGTTGGGAATACACGAGTCGTTGGCTGTTAGTTACATGTAAGACTATTGATTAGTCTTGGAAATCGTCCTGAAAATCACAGCTAATTAAAGAAAAGCCTTCAAGGGTACCCCCAGTGCTTCTGTCCTGGTGTCAGGGCTCGCCTGCACCCGCCCTGTGCTTGGTGCCAGTTTTCTGTCTGCCTTTGGTGACTTGGGGTTGTTGCAATGATGAACTGAAGCCTTTTAAATGCCCCTTCATTAGAAATGCTTCTAATGAGCCAGTGGATAAATGCTGCAGATGCTGCTTGTCCAAGCACTGCTCAGCTGCTGTGACAATTTATGTAAATCGTCATCGGAGTTAATTTGGGCAGGGGAATGAAGTTCCACAAGGAGAAATGGAGCAGATTTAGTGCTGGTGGGAGACTTGGAGCCATCCATCAGCGTGACAGCTCTTCTCAGGGAGAGGAGAACATCTCTGTGCCTCTAAGGCACCAGTGAAGCACATGGTTTGCTCAAATTCAGGGGCCCCTGCAGCGTTTGGGCATGGAGAGGTGCTCCCCAAAATTCTGGAGCCCTGCCTTAGAGGAGGCGTTGTCTGGGTGTGCATTTGTGTGTTTGTCCAGGCTCCATCTCCACTACCGCGAGGGTGATGGGGAATATGAGGGGTGGTGTAGATAATGCCCATCTTCCCTGGCTCTGCTGTTTGTTTTTGTACATTTTTATCAGCCCTGGGAAACACTCAATTTGCTCGTTCTCATGTTGAGGAATTAGAGAAGCTCCTGCAGACTGCCACTGTCTTTCCCTTCACATTTAACACCCTCAGCAGGTTAGCACTTTCATTCTGTAGCTCAAAATGATGTTTTTTGTGCTTTTTAAGAAGTAAAACACTATTTATCCTTTTTCCTATCCCTAGAGCATCATGCTGTTGTAGCGTGTGTCCTTCACTTGGAGCTGAAATGATGATTTGCCACTTCTTTTGGTGTTTGTGGGGATTTAGGGCAAGGAAGAAGTTGGCCTTTTGCTACTAGAGATCCCTGTTTTGAGTGGATACCCTCTGGGCTTGTGTTGGAGATGCTGGATTTGTTTTTTTCCCCCACCAGCATCGGGCACCAGCACCGGGCAGGGGAGAGATGCACAACCCTGGGCCATCCCTGCCCGCCCTGCCCCAGGCAGGGACACCCTCTGCCGCCCTTCCTGTCCCCTGGGAGGCTGTGCCAGCTGGTGGTGCCCAGCAGCAGGCAGAGAAGCCAGAGCAGGCTGAGACACCAGGGTCAGCAGGTCCCGCAGTCACGGCACAGCTTAGGGAGCCCTGACCTAAATTTGAGCTTGGCTTGTCTGTCGGGCAGGGGAGAAATTGCTCCTGGGATGAAAGCCTCATTCAGAGGATGGGAAAGGGAGGATTATGGTTTGCCATCTGCCTTGATATTCAGTAATGTAAATAATAAAAAAAAAGGTAATGATCCACAAGTCCCTCAATGGAGATATTTTGCTGCGTCACGGGCGAAGCAGATTTTTCTCCTGAGCCACTGCCAAGTGGGGCAGAAGGGAACTTTAAGGCTGCAGGGCGCCCAGGAGAGGCCCCTTTCCATGTCCCACTCCTGCCAGCACACATCCAGTGGCTCTTCCCAGCACCCACGGGCGCTGCTGGTTTGCAAACACAACCAATTGGCCACAGCAGAGTCACTCCTTCCACTGACACCTGTGGGACCCTGCTGCCGTGGGCACAATGGCAGAGCCTGGCCCAAGCCGCCTGTGCTGCTCACCCCAGCTCAGCACCAACCAAAATTAATGAGGAGAAGTTTGTTTGGCTTAGCACAGAGGCTGAGAGAGAAGCTGTGCGTGTCCAGACGGGGGCTGCAAGTAAAATCCTCTGTTTCTTTCTTTTTTTTTTTTTTTATTTCTGGAAGAGCCTCTTTAAATTATCTGTGGGGAGTGATCTTCAATACTAGTTTAAAAAGGAGAATAGGGAACAGAAAAATAACCCCCTGAGTGTGTGATATGGCCACTTTTAGTTCCACTTACAGCTTGTACTTTCACTATATAAGAGCACAGTTTTGGAAAACCTCAGTTTTAGTAATAGATAGCTTGTGAGTGAGAGCTGGAAGGTGGTTATTGGTCTGTTTGAGTGTAAGCTGCTTAACCATTCACATGCTGTGTGTGTAAACATAAATAATCTCGGCAAGCCAGGGCTGACATTTGTGCTGGTTTTTCTTTTGTGTGTATTTTTTGCCCTCTTCAAAAGCACCAAGCAATACTGGACACAGAACAATGTAAAATGAGGTTAGCAATAAGCCCACTGCAAAGGGAGAAAAGTAGAAGTGTGCTTGCTTTACAGAGAAAAAATATACAGATTGTCCCTATTTCCACCTTCTTCTAGTTTGTGTGTTCACCTTTGATTTTTTTTTAAAAAATCATTGTTTCTGTTTTCAATAAAGTCCTTTCATAGGATTTTCTTAACCTGCATGGAAGAACCTTTGTCATGACATACTATGTCTTCACCTCTGTTACTGAATTCCCAGTGGTGAGGGGAATTGCTATTTTACTAGTTGTTGCTGTTTTATTTCATAAAAATGCAATATTTCGCTGCTATTTTATTTATAATTTATTTTATTCTGGGTTTGCTGCTGTGCCCTCCCTCTATCTGCAGTTTGTTGGAAGGATGCCCCTGGAAAAATGCCCTTGACCCAGGAGCAATGAAAACTTCCCGGGGTCAGCTGTGAGTGTTGGCATTCCTGAAATAACTCAGGGGATAAAAACCCAGCAATAATAAAGATGGATTTGCTGATGTCCAGCTCTCTGTGAAGACTTGCAACAGCCAAACAGCCCAGACGAAGCTGAGACCCCTAGTTTTTAATATTTTTTACTTAATGGAAGATCATACAATTTTCTTAATGTAATGAAAGTGATGCTCTGTCCGTGGAGTTGTAACTCCTTGCCTGCATCTCTCCTGGCTGAGATAGAGCACGCTGCCCAGAGCTTGCTGGGAGTGCCTTTGGCCAGCACTGAGGGCTTTGAAACAGTAAAACAAGACCTGCCTCTTCTAATTTAATGTTGGTTTTAATCTGCATCCGCAGCGGCAGCCTGCTAAAATCTAAATCAAATCAAGAGGTGGGGATTGAATTTATTAAGCTTCTGCTTAAGCTGTGTGGAATAATGCAAGAGGCAGTGAGAGCACTGAATGGCTTTAGTTTTATTTGGGATCTGGTTAAAAAAAAATCACAAAGTAAACCAGATTTTTTTCAAAATTCTTTTTTTTTTAGGGGCTGAGCATGCAGAGCTATTTCTATTTAATTTTAGCATATTGTTTAAAGGCATCCTTGAGGACTGAAGGGATCTTTTTCTTAAAAAACCAATTAAAAAAAGAGAAAGTGTTTGGAAACCCTGGAGAGTCTGGAGGCTGAGTGGCTTGCCCAGGGTTGTGTCTCCTGAGCCCAAAGTCAAGTTAATCCTTCATCCCCAGTGCTTTGAGAGGGGCCCGTGTGCCCTCTCCCTTGGAACAAGCTCCTCCAGCAGATCAAGAGGCTGTTAAAGCTCTCAGGAAGCCCGGACAAGGCTCGTGGAGTGTAAAATGAAGCTGGAGATGTGATTATGGAAGCAGCAGCTCGCAGGGATGCTCTCCTCACCCACGCCTGGCTGGGCACCTGCCAGCACCCTGCTTTTGGTGACACGGTGACTCTCACCCGAGTGGGTTGGTTTGTCAAAAAGACGGGGTGTGAGGCAGTTTGGGGAGCAGGTTGCAGAGGTCAGAGGCAGGGAATGCAGGGGAGGTGAGGGTGGTGAGGCCACCGAGGGCTGCCCCAGCCTCCTCAGGCTCTAAGTACGGCTGGCCTCGTGAAGATGCACCCGTGACAAAGTGCTTGGATTCCAGCAGCGTGTGCCTGACATATCTGGGATTTACGGCTGGAAGGGAGGGCTCGGATGGGGGTTTGTGCAGCAGCCTGCCCTGCCGGGAGGGCAGCAGGGAGGGGAGGAGCACAGTGGGATGAATGGTGCTCCCTTCTCGGGGTGTGTGCGTGTGCATGCACCACAGGACGGCATTAGAGATGCTTGGGCAGCTGCATTCGTTCACAGCAGCATGTGCTAACAGCCCCCGGCTCTGCAGCAGGGTGAGGAGAACTTGGTGCAGGGATCTGCCAGCCAGGGTTGTCCCCAGGGCTCCTGGGGCCTTGCAGATACGTCCGTCCTGCATGGTGCATGCTGTCCTGCATGGTGCGTGCTGTCCTGTGTGGTGCATTCTGTCCTGTGTGGCTCCTTGCACGTGTGTGTGTGCACAAAGTCTGGGAAAGTCAGTTATTTAATAATAATAATAATAATAATAATAATAATAATAATAATAATAATAATAATAATA
>JAWMQZ010000132.1:73915047-73933637 GCA_035584835.1 Tangara arthus | reverse complement strand
GCTGTTGTTTTTTTGTGTTTCTGTGTCTCCTCAGCTCTATGAGTATCCCATCGACCTGCCGGGGAGTGAGCTGCCCTTCCTACGCAACCCAGACATCCTGGTGGGGCAGAATGACCTGACAGCCCTCAGCTACCTGCACGAGCCCGCCGTCCTGCACAACCTCAAAGTCAGGTTCCTCGAGTCCAACCACATCTACACCTACTGTGGTGAGTGTCCAGAGCACACCTTCAGCTCCTCAGAGGTTGTGGGGCCACAGAGGAACCCCTTGAGACCATCAGTGTGAGGAAAGCCTGGGGGTGGTGGGTTTAGTTTTGAGTGTGTGTAAAACCAGAGGTGGCTTTTGAGGGCTGGTGCACTGTGACCTTGTTGAGCTCATGGTCCACCTGCTCTTGGTGGGAACATCTTGTCAGATGAGTTTGGGGCCAGCCTTGCATGTGCTTAGCAGCCCCCACAGGAGAAAAGTAGGAATTAAATAACCAGTAAACATGGCATGCCAGACAGAGATACTACTGAGGAATGTCCATAGCGGGTTTTCCTCCAGAAAAAATGCAAAAAGCCTTGCAGGGCTGCCATTTCCTTCCTTTTCTTCATGGCTTTGGGAATTATCTAACTCCCAAATTCAGAGCAGGAGGACAGCAGCTGTGAACTTGGGTTTGTGGTTTTTGGGGAAGGCCCCTTGCCAAAGCTATTCAGGAGAGCAGTTACCTGTGGATGGACAGCAACAAGGTGCAGCTTGAAAAAATAAGAAGAAAGGAAAGAAGACAATTCATAGAATCCCAGACTTGTTTGGGTTGGAAGGGGTATTAAGGATCATGTTCAACCCCCTGCCATGGGCAGGGACACCTTCCACTATCCCAGGGTGATCCAAGCCCGGTCCAGCCTGGCCTTGGGCACTGCCAGGGATCCAGGGGCAGCCACAGCTGCTCTGGGCATCCTGGGCCAGGGCCTGCCCACCCTTCCAGACAGCAATTCCTTCCTGATATTCCATTCAGCCCTGCCTCTGTCAATGGGAAGCCATTCCCCTTGTCCTGTTAAAACTGGCGTGTAGAGCTGTGACTGGGGTTGCAGAGGAGAAAACTGGCAGGAGGAGATGACTTCTTAAAACAGTGCCCTAGAAATACGTTGCTTCTGTGGGTCTTAGTAATGTTAACTTTCAGTATTTAATGATGTGTAGTGTTGGATTACTGGCATGACTTGCAGCCTTTTGCAGCTGCACGTGTGCCTTCAGTCACCCACAGGCCTGCTCTCACCCAAAATCAGTGAGGTTTTGTGAAGGGAGCTTCTAAGAGGGTTCATGATTGTCTGGAGCACAGCATTAATGGGGATGCAGGCGTTTGGGCTGTGCAGGTTTGGTTGCAAAGCTCTGCCTGGCTGCAGCGTGCCTCGTGCTTGGGTTATAAGGTGGCTGAGAAGAGCAGGAAGGTGCCTGTCTGAAGTGAGCAGAGCCCTTCAGCTTGGTTTGCTTCGTGGTTTTGGTGAGTCAGGGGAAATTGTTGGGTGACCTGAGCAGAACCAGGAAGCCAGCAGGCAGGAGCAGGGCTCGGGGGGGTGAGGCAGCTGGGTCCACGTCCTGCAGGGGCAGCTGCTGGGACAATCACTGCCCTTTGCCTTTCCTGGTGTCTGCTGCAAGCTGAGAGCTCCTGTGCTCCTGTAGTGGGGGCGTGCCCGAGCCCTGGGATGGCTGGGCTGGGAGTACAGCGCTGGCTCCACAGCCAGGTGCAGTGGGGACATTGGAGGATTGGGGACATTGGAGGATATGGGACATTGGGGACAGTGGGGGCATTGAAGGCAGTGCAGATACTGGGGACATTGGGGACAGTGAGGACATTGGGAACACTGGGGACATTACTGGGGGACTGGGAACATTGGGGGATCGGCGACATTGAGGATTGGGAACTCTGGCACTGGCCCCACAGCCAGGAACACAATGCTGCCCCCACAGCCAGGTGCAGTGGGCACATTGGGGGATTGGGGGCATTGGGGGCAGTAGGGACACTGGGGACATTGGGGGCAGTGGGGACATTGGAGACATTGGGGGCAGTGGGGACATCATTGGGGGATTGGGGACATCATTGGGGGACTGAGAACATTGGGGATTGGGGACATTGGCACTGGCCCCACAGCCAGGTGTACCAACACTGGCCCCACAGCCAGGTGTACGATGACCCCACAGCCAAGAGCACAATGCTGGCCCCACAACCAGGTGTTCCTGGAGCTCCTTGCAGGCACAGCTGAGACCTGCCTGACCCAAAACTCCCTAGAGGCTCCCTCCTGGGAGCTTGGGTGCAGAGCAGCTCCCAGGAGCCAACGGGGAGCACATGTGTGGCTTGGCCTCTCATCAGCTCCCAGCTCAGTGCCCAGAGCTGGAGAGGAGACAGACATGAAAGCCTCAGAGCAGGCTCTGGCATTCCTTCCCTGTGATTTATGTATTTCAGTTTGATTTGGGCACATTCTCTGTTAGGAGTTTTTACTCACAACCCAGGCCAGGGGAAAACCCGGGGTGTTTGTTTGGGTCTAGCAGAGCTTTGGTTGCACAGGAATTGCTTTTCTGTAGTGCTGGCTCAGGCTGTGTTGATCTCTCCTCACCCCTCCTGCAAAGCCTGTCTTCACACAATGGAGATTATTGTATATTTTTGCTCTTCTCACCAGTTTTGTGCATCTCCTTTGTAGCTGTACAGGGGCTTACTGCCTTGCTATTGAAGGGGATGCTGAGATAAGAATTACGAGCAGTTCTCTGCTCGCTTTCTTTGTTAACTCTCAGTCACTGCATTTCAAAAATCTTGCTGGAGCAACTCAGACAAGCCCTGAAAACCCAGAAATATCAACCCCCTGCTTGTCTCTCTGCCCTCAGGTATCGTGCTGGTGGCCATCAACCCCTATGAGCAGCTGCCAATCTATGAGCAGGATGTCATCTATGCCTACAGCGGCCAGAACATGGGGGACATGGACCCCCACATCTTCGCCGTGGCCGAGGAAGCCTACAAGCAGATGGCCAGGTCAGAGGGGGGGCCCAGCCACGGGGGTTTGGGTCAAAAGCGGGCAAAAAAGCCATTAAATGCTCCAGATACTCAGTGAAAGCAAAGTTGTGAAGGAGAGTGTGCTGGAGGTCGGGTGTTTCTAGTTAATTTTGCCTAATGACTTGATCCCAGTAGTGCACCCAGGCTGCTGGGCTGATGGGGATCCCTGTGCTCCTCAGGAACTCAGGGGGATCCCTCTCTTGTTGCTTCTTGGATGAGTTTCCTGGAAGAAATTCAAACCACTCTGCAAATGTCATGTTTAATAGCTTAGAGGAAACCACATTTCAGATAGTTCGGTGAGATAATCAAACTAAATCCAGAAGCTAATGTTAGTTGTTACTTTATGGAGATATTGTGATTTTGAGTTAGGTGTTAACTGGCAGATACTTGGAAATATTTATGGGTCCCTCAAATCCCTCCCTTCACCAGATGGATACGGTGAGAGTTTTACTTTATTTATTTCCGTGCTTCTTGTGTTGCTGGGGACAAATGTAGGATTTTGTTCCTAAGAAACAAGTCGTGATCCAAAAGAGAATTGGAGAGGAAACTGAAAATTGTTGTACCAGGGATCATTTTATTATAGTTGTCAGGACTCACACAGTGTGTTTTTGTTTGCTTGTGAATTAGCTGAGATTTTTGTACAGCCCTGGCTTTTAACACCAAGAGCAAGCACTGAGCCATTTTCCAAGGTTCTTTCTTTCTGCTATGTCTGCGTTTTAGTGGTGAGTTAGGATGCATTTCTAATAAAAATGAACCAGATTTCAATCCAGAAATGCATCTGGAGGAGCACTGCCACGGCCGGAGGTCGGATGGATTGCACCCAAACTGAGTCCAGCCTGCACTGCACTCCTGCAAGTGCTTGTGCTCTGGGCAAAACTGCTTTGAGAAGAGTACGGGGATTTGGGGAGCTGTCTGCAGAAAGAGCAAGACTTAGGATGTTGCCCTTGTGTGACTCCAGACTGAGCAGCAAGCTGCAGGGCTCTTTTTAGGAGATACCAGGGTTTTACTGACCCACGTGGACAGGGCCTGTGAGTTTTCCAGGGCAAATGTCTAAAACACAAGGTGGCAACTCGCTTTTCTGCTGAAGTTTGTGTAGGGACAAACTTCAGGTGCTGAGTGCTCTTCTCCCACATCCCTCAGGAATTTTGCAGGCAGTGGGATAGCAGCTCTAGCCAACAATGCTTGTCTCTGCTTCCCTCCTTACCAGAATAAAGCTACTTTTGACAGCAGCTCATAAAGGATAACCGCTGTCTCTGGGTGGTTCAGACTGCTCTGTTTTCAAGGGGACAGGAAAATAACCACCTTTAGAGCTCTCAGGCAAGGTGCTCACTGCTCAGTGCTCCCCTGGCTCTATTTTGGGCTGTTATTATGGTAATTGCAGGCTTGGGTACAAAAGAGGGTTTCAGACAGGGCTGAGAGGAGATTGGGACATGGATTATAGGAATCTACCTGGTTATTTGAAATGTGCCTTAAAATGTGGCACACTGAGTTTTAAGTCTGAGTGCTCCTGGGTGGGTGTGGTGTTCTCTGCAGCTTGATCTGAGCTTTTCCCTCCATGGTCCTCCGAGGAGAGTGGAGGAGCTGTTGGGGCAGGGGATGTGGGTGGCATAGCCCCTGGATGATGGATAAAGGAGTTCTTTTTACCCTTTTTCCAGCTGAAATGCTGGCTCTGTGGGATGCCTCATGGCTGCAGCTCAGCTTTACTGCTTTGGGGTGAGGTGGGATGTGGCTTGTTAAACCTAAACTGGTGCAAAGATATCACTTGTTTTGCAGTTCAGCTTTTAAACAATTGGATTATGTCTGGTGCATCCTTATAGATCAGGAATAAAACTCAAGCCTGCAGTCTCAGAAGGTCAAATTTGCAAGGTGACTGAGAGCAGGAAACAGTCTGGCCAGTCTTGGGGGTTTTTGAATATTTTATGTCCATTAGTGGCCCAGAGCACGCAGGGAAAGTACAGTGAAGGGGATTGAATGGGATTGAGTGGTATGGCAAGGGAAAAGGGCACAAAACTTAAGACTCTGTGTTAAATGAGAAAAATTGGAGGTAATTAGATTTTTATTTCTGAGCTTTCCATGCAGAGACAGGGTACCAGGGCAGAGTGTGAGGGAGTCAGTGTGTACAAGTGTTAGTGACTTGCTCCTGTGCTTTCCCACTGCCTCAACACCAGTGCCCCAGAGATGGGACAGGAGGCACCTTCACAGGTGACTGTGTGGCATCCTGTATTTGCTTTTGTCCTGTCATCAGAAAATGCCAATCTAAAAGGGAAAAAAAAACCCCAAAATAAAAAAAAAAGAAAAAGGAAAAAACTGAAAGCCATTGGTGGTGCTGCAGGTGTTGTGTAACAACACCTGATCCCTTTTTTGAATCAGAATTTTCATAAAGCACCTGAACATCTACAGTGGATTCAGTGTGCATTAGAACTCCCCTTTAAGAATGAGCTTTTCACAAAGAGGATGTTTTTGCAGCACTTGCATGTGAAACAGCTTAAGAAAAAAAAACAAAAACAAAAACAGGCAAGTGATTAAAATTCATATGTGACATCCTCTAATTTTTACAGTGGCCAGCTCTTTAGAAACTCCCCAGATACCCAGTGTGGGACTAAACACAGTCAGTTCACTGAAACAGTGTTGTTTTAGACAAAATGAGCAGCATGGAGTCAGTTTGCTCCAAGTGCTGCTGCTGGAGGCGATGGAGTCAAGTGTTGGGAGGGTGGAAGGGTGGATCATTGAGTGATTGTTAGTGGTGTGATGGTTAGTGGTGCTGGGATGGTGGAAGGATGGATCATTTAGTCATTGTTAGTGGTGTGATGGTTAGGGGTGCTGGGATGGTGGAAGGATGGATCATTTAGTGATTGTTAGTGGTGGTGATTGATAGGGGTGGTGAGATGGTGGAAGGATGGATCATTTGGTGATTGTTAGTGGTGCTGGGATGGTGGAAGGATGGATCATTTAGTGATTGTTAGTGTTGTTGGGATGGGAGCAGTGAGTGCCTTGGGACATGGATGACCTGCTCCTGTCAGGGTCCTGTCCTGGAGAGGTGCAGTGGGGCTGGAGGGCCACAGAAGGTGTTGGCCCTCCTGGGAGCAGTCTGGAAGCTGTGCCATGGTCACACAGAAGGGCAACACAGCTGCTGATGGCCTGGCTGATTCTTGCTTTTCTCGCAGAGGAACAAAAGATGCCTTGTGTGCCCACATCCTGGCTCCAATTTCCCTGTGTGTCATCCCTCTGGGCAGGAGCCTGGAGTCTGGCAAAAATTCCCTCTTGAAAACCTGCACTTCTGCTGCAGTCAGCCTGACCTGAGCAGCACGTTTCACACTCCTCTGTGCCAGCACTGCCGAGGCTGAGCTGGGGTCAGCTCTGAGCCTTCATGGCAAGAAAGACACAAGGGCCTGGAGCGTGTCCAGGGAAGGGCATGGGGCTGGGAAGGGGGCTGGAGCCCCCGGAGGGGCTGAGGGAGCTGGAAAGGGGCTCAGCCTGGAGAAAAGGAGCCTGAAAGTCACACCATTCAGCCTGGGCCCTGAATGGTGTGACATGGCAGCAGCCCATGCCGGGTGATGGACACAAAGGGAGGCAGAGATCTCGGGTAGTAAAGGGCTTGTGAAAGCCTCCTGAGAAGTGCAAGGACTGGGTCAAGTGCTGTGGGCTTTATTCCCTGGTGCCTCCGTCTGGCCAGTGCTTTCACAGGTGCATCCCTGCAAAGCTGTTCTATGAGGCCAGGAAAAAAATATCTTGGGTCTGTTTCACATGAAACTGCTAATTCCAAACTGCAGATCAGTGTGATGTTCTGCCAGGAGCACAGAAGGGCTCTGCAGGCCTTACCTGACCCTTGCAATGTCAGTGGGAAGGCAGCTGTCCTGGTGACCTGTTGGCTGGACTGGAGCCTCCTCCTTCCCTGCTTGAGGATCTGCTCACAGTCTTGTTGATAGTTCTTGCAGAAGAAATGAAATAAGAAATGCAGGAGTGATTTGATGGATGAGTTCAACTTCTGCATATCTTGTCTGAACTGCAGCTCAGTGGGTACCAGATAACCCCTGCCTGGTGTCTGCAGCTCCAACCGGGCTCAGCATCTGTTGTGTAATTCCTGAATTGTAAATTGTATGGAAATAGGGTATCTCCTCCCTTCAGCTCCACTGCCCACACGCTGCTCCTGCCACCAAACACTTGGACTGCAGAGAGGTAACTCTGTGTAGCAGTGGCTTTCCATTTTTATTGGAAGTTAGAGCGCCCAGGCTTTGCACTGCGCTGTCAAAATCGCTGCTCCCTGCAGCCACAGGGGAAATGTCTGTGTCCTGCAGAGAGGCAGGTGCCACTGGGGCTGCCTGAGGTGACCACAGCTCTCTTTTCTGCTCTGGGGGGGCAAGGCTGGAGCTGGAAAAGAGCAGAAATTGCAGCAAAAGCCCTGCACACAAGCAAATAGACTCAGGGAGGGGTATGGGCACAGTGGGGGTTGCTCTTTCATAGCACTTCACATTTCAAGCTTTTACAGGAGGATTTAAAGCTGTACAAAGAGAGAGCAGATAGGAGTTAAAAGAGAGATTAACCCCCGACAGAGATGCAAGGGGAATCAGACTGGCACAGTAAATAAGGCTGAATCCTGTGTTATATTAAAGGCAGGGAAGGGTTTTGTTTCCAGGGGAATGAGGCTGGGTGGGGGCTTGGAGGGAGCTTGGGGGACTGAGCTGTGCTGCACCTCACCAGGGCTGTGCAGCAGGGATCATCCCAAAAGTAAAGCTCTGGTCAAAAAAGGGGACCAGAAGAAAAATAACTGAAGAATTCAGGAAGTTGCAAAGCTGAGGGAGTTTTCTTCTGTTTAGAGTTGGAAGTGGGATGGGGATGAGGGGAGGAGGTTTTGCAAGAGCTATCCCATGAGTGTGATGGTGTTGGTGTAAGACCCTAGGGATTGCTTTTCTTCTTCTGAGGTGATATGTAGAAAAAAAAAATAAATTGGGAGGTGCTCCAGAAAATGTTTCCCAAGAATTGGAGGAGACACCCTCTGGTCTTACTTGCTGTGGGAGAGGACAGAGATGCTCTGGGGATAAGTGGCCAGCTAATGAACTTCTTTTAAATGTAATTTTTTTTTTTGGCAATTTGGAATAAGGACTGTGCTATTTGCTAGCAGATTTAATAATAAATGAAACATTCCTTATAGAAAAATCATAAATACTCATAAATGGGACAGAATTGGCATGGGAAAGCTTCAGGTAGAGAAAGGCCTGAAAGTAATGAGTGTGTTTGTGAAGAATCATTGGCCAGGAAGGAGGGATAATAGCCTACATCAAACATGTAACTACTGCTGTGATGCAGGAGAACTGCTGGAGCTCTGAGGAGAGGCAGCTGCAACACCAAGTATCATTAAACATTCAAAACAGCATTTATGAACAGCATAATTACATGAGATCCCAAAGACTTGTCATTGGCCTTGCCCACTTCCCAGCCACTGCTGGCCACCCCACACCCTCAGTGAACTTCTGGAGGTCTCGGGTTCGGGAACCCAGAGCGTGGTTTCTGAAAATCCCTTTCTGGGGTTCTCCATGAATCCCTTTCTGGGGTTCTCCTAATGTTCATCAATTGATTAATTAGTCAGATGGCAGTGTGGCAGTTTTCCAAGCAGCAGTAGCTTAGGATAGTGGTCAGTCACTTCTTTCTGGGACTGGCATGGGATGGAAGAACAACTGACCTGTCCTCCTGGTGCTCCAGAGCTGATCTGCTGGCAGAGCATCCCACGGCTCCTTCCTGTGTGTGGTGCTTTTTGGGAGGATGCAGCCCAAGCCTCCTCCCTCTGCAGCGCTCCAGCAGCTTGCAGGTGGCCTGGGCTGGAGCCAGGGATGCTCTGTGGTGTGATCCCAGCACAGAACAGAGCATCAGGGTGCCAGAGAGCTGGGGAAGCTGGCTGGGTGCATGTTTTCTCTCCTTGGGAACAGCACACAAAGGAATTGCTGACCTCGTTTCCGTGAGGCCGGGGAGCTCATGTTCCTCCCCGACAGGGTGTGCAGGGCATCAGTCCTGCCAGAAGGTCACCCAGACCAGACACAGCTCAGCATTTCACAGAAATCCAGAGCTGTGAGGGTTTTCTGTGCTGTTGGAGGGGCATCTCCAGCTGGCTGTGTGGAGTGTTTGGGGAGAAGGGGCATGAACAGGCCGGGGCCTGTGGGGGTCCCAGCGCTCCCGTGGGGAAAACGCCTGGAGCACTGGAACAGAACTTGTGTTCCTTCCCGATGGGATGTGCAGGGCACCAGTCCTGCCAGAAGGTCACCCAGACTGGACACAGCTCAGCATTTCACAGAAACTTGGAGCTGTGAGGGTTTTCTGTGCTGTAGGAGGGGCGTTTCCAGCTGGCTGTGTGGAGTGTTTGGGGAGAAGGGGCATGAACAGGCCGAGACCTGTGGGAGTCCCAGCGCTCCCATGGGGAAAACACCTGGAGTGCTGAAATGGAGCTTGTGTTCCTCCCTGATGGGGTGTGCAGAGCACCAGTCGTGCCAGAAGGTCACCCAGAAGTGGACACAGCTCAGCATTTCAGAGAAACTCGGAGCTGTGAGGGTTTTCTGTGCTGTTGGAGGAGCGTTTCCAGCCGGCTGTGTGAAGTGTTTAGGGAGAAGCGGCATGAACAGGCCAGGGCCTGTGGGAATCCCAGTGCTCCTGTGGGAAAATTGCTTGGAGCACTGGAACACCTCCTGAAAACACTCTGACCTCTGCAGAGGTGCCATGGTCTGCTCCATGGGGTTTGGTCCTGGCCTTGGGAATGTGGGATGGATGAGTGTTAAGGAGAAGGAGCAACCCTGCCCGCCGAGCTGGCGGAGCGTGCTGCGCAGGAGGAGGTCAGTGCTGCACCTTGCCTGGTCTCCATGTGCATGCTCATGCTTGCCCATTCCGGGCCAAACTGCTGCTTTTAGGCTTTTTCCCAGCAACTGAGACATTGAAGGCCACATTTTCTGTCTGGCTCCTTGCTGAAACCCAGGGGGGTGTGAGCAGATGGGCCCCAAAACTGCACAGGGTAACCAGAGACAGCATCAGCCCCAGTGCATCTCAGAATCATAGAACATGCTGAGCTGGAAGGGACCCATCAGGATGATCATCTCAACTCAAGTCCACCTCTTTGGAATCCAGCTTGTTCTTTGTGACCAGAATGTATTTTGAAGCTCTGATATGAGTGTAGATTGTTGGTGAAAACAGTGTTATTTTCCCCCGTGGGTATGTACCACTGTATCAAAAGTTATCCCTACAAAAAGAAAATTATCTATGTTAAATATAGTTTTCTGTGTAAAAATAAGAAGGACCAAAAAAAGGTTGTATAGGGTAATCCATGCCATTTATGGAAGGTACAGAGTAAAAAATGACCCAAATGAATGTGCAGCTCGTGAAAATCTGTCCTTGTAGTGCTGCTGGTTTCAGCAGCTGCACCATAAAATGTACATTTGCAGCTGATATTTGAAAATATAAACAGAAAACAAGTCCTTAAACATTCTTGTTCAACTGGATGAAAAATATCTTCTTGGGCTTCTCTGAGGGAAAAGTGTAACTGCCCCTAAGTTGTGGTTTTTTGTTTGCCGGAGTAACAATGCCAGGGCTTCTAAAAACCCAAATTAGATCCAACAAGTAAAAGAAGCTGCTGCCACTCTCATCAGTGATGCTGCTCTAAATTCCAGTTATCTCACAGAAATGGGAACAGCCCTTGACTTCAGAGACCACTTTAGAGAAGGCTTTTCTCTGTGATATGGTGCTGTAATCCTCTGATTTTCACCTCCGGAGTGCAACTTCTGTTTGTTCATTTGAAAGCAGAGTTGTACTATCTCAGTTTTGCATCACTGTCATTAGCACTTGAGGGGTGTAACCCAGTGGTAATTAAATTGTTTATTTTTAATTTTTTTTCCCCACTTTTTATATTTCTGGCAACACAATGCATTAGCTATGCTCACTCTTAGCCTGTGCAGCACTGACAATGGAGAAACACATCAGGGCTTTTTTGGGTGTTCTCATTGTGGTCAGGCTCAATTCAAACCGCAGTACTTAAAGGATTTTTAATCTTCAGATTGCTTTATGAGCACTAATCCTCCAAGCAACCTGAAAGAAGTAGGTTAAATATGATTTCCATGGTGGAGTGACTTATTGACTCATTCCACAACACAGAGAATTAGTGTCAGATCTGGGATTAAAGCTGGAGTGACCCCTGACAATTATTCACAGGGTCTGGCTCTGCCTTCATTTTTTCCAGATCCTTTTCCCTCTTGGAAAAGCTGTGTTTTTTAGTGCAACTGGTTTTGCTCCTGCTGCAGAGACCAGGATAAAGTTATGGAGTTAAGCTGCTTGTGCCAGTGGTGATTTTCTGAAGGGATGACCATGAAAACAAATCCGGGTCCCTCCTCATGAGTTTGGATTATTGCTTTAAAGAAAGCTGACTTTGGAAAAATTCTGACTGGTGATATATGTGTCCAGAGAACATTTTGGGTATATCTGTCTTCAAATACTGTTTTCAAGCAGTGTTGCTGAAGGCTGAGGGTGTAAATATCTGCACTGAGGTGTCCCCTGTCTCCTCTGTCTCTGGCAGAGCAGTGGTGAAAACCATCCCTGGATTCAAACCCTTTTTTATTGCAGTGGCTCGACCATCCCCTTTTCTGAAGTAAGGATTTTCCAGGATGTTCTGCCCTGGATAAATTAAAGTGGTGAGGGCTGCACATGGAAACACCGAGCAGTGCCACACCTCTGACTGCTCTGATGCAGATTGCTCTGTGTTCAGCTGGGCAGCTTGGGGTGTGGATGTTTCTCCACACCTTTTCCGGGCTGTTTTAGGGCTCCTCTGAGGGCAGCAGTGTTCTCTGGGTTGCTGCAGGTGAAGGACTGACTACTTAAACAGGCAGGAAAATATGTTCCCTGGATGTAAAGGCTGGCAATTAGCAGCCTGTTCTAATCAGCAAAGGAATCTGATGTGCCCTTTCTCTTCATAGCCAACTGACTTTTGTTTGCCTTGGGCAACACCTTTAGATGTTGCCTTTCAAAAATGGTATCTATTAGACTTCTAGAATAGATATAAAGAAGGAAGTTCTAGAGGTAGCTGAGAGCAGCTGTGGCTGCCTCATCTTTGGAAATGTCCGAGGATGAGTTGGATGGGGTTTGGAGCAACCTGGTGTAGTGGAAGGTGTCCCTGTTCATGGCCTTTTCTCGATGGCCTTTAAAGGTCCTTCCCAACCCTAGCTTTTCTATGATTCCATGCTGTTTTTCATGTGTTATAAAAGCACCAGTGACCCCCTCTTAGTTTAGCTGGCTGGAGATATCACCCATCTCTTACTGTGCGAGGTCGTGAGGGGCATTGCTCTTAAGCTGGCAAACATCTGCAGAAAGATGTGTTATCCACCTGCAAAGCACCTCTGGAGCTGCTGGTGCCTCTTGCATTGAAGAAACTGTTCTAGATCTTGTTCTGACTGGCCTTCTGCTCCCTTGTGGTTTTGTTTGCCTCTCTGATGGCTGGGGGCTGTAGCCCAGATCGTGGTGTGGTTTTCCATCCTGAACATCATGTGAGCTGTGAACCACAGGGAGAGGAGCCCTGATGTACTTTGTGACAGCATAAAAAGCTGTGGTGGCAGCCCTGAGGTGCACAGGAGCCCGCCCAGCCCCAGGAGGAGATGGGGCAGCACTGCCATGCTGCATCAGAAGCAGTATTCACCCACAGACGCTTCATTTCACTCAGGTTCTTTTCAATAATAATTTTCTCCTGTGCTGGTACTGCCAAAATTGAATGTATTTTAAGCAGCCGTGTTGCACACTGTGCCTGCATGGTGGCCAAACATTTCAGTGTCTTTTATTCCACACTGAACACAAACACCTCCTGCCTGGCTGTAACCATTTCTGCTGCCTGAGCACCCTGTGTGCTGCCAGCTGCTCTGTGGGGTTCATCCATCTTCCCCTACTGGCACGAGCTGTTGGTTAACCTGTACACTGGAAAGGCTCTGCAGCCTTTATTCCTGAAAGCTTTTATTTCTGAAGTTGGAAAATAAATGTCTGAACATGCACTATCCACCGAAAAACCCCAGGAGAGACATTACTGCAAATGCAGGAGGTTGAGTGGCCTGCTAAGAGCAGCTTTCTTTTCATTTTATGTTATTGATATAATCCAAAAGTTTTTTGGTGCCATGGAGAGCTCACCTGACCCATTTCATATTGCAGCACGTCAACCATTAGGGCAAATTCTTGGGAAACTCTGGAAAAATGGGACCTGGCAGACTGGCTGCAATAGCAGTAAATTGTGTTGGCCGTAGTTTTGTCACTAGGCTCAGTGTCTTTTGGCAAATGTCTGTTTAAAAGGAGGCAAGCCAGAGGGAGGCATAAAGCACTCAATGCCACTTAAAGGCATTTTTGTGATGGGATCTGAAGCCCAGGGGAACTGTGGGACTGAGTTTTTCCTTAGCTGGGCTCTCAGGTGGGTTGGTCTCTGCCTTCCCAGCCTGGCCCACCCCAATAGCTGGTAAGAGACAAGCTATGAAAGAGGTCAAAATTGGTGACAAGAATTGTGAATCTTAAAGAGAAAAAAGATGGGTTACCAAATACTACCTTGCGACAGTGCTGTCTGGATGCCAGGTAATGCATCTTTTGAGATTTTGGCCTCATTTAGCTGAAGATTCACTCCCAGACTGGTGGAGCTTTTGTCTTAAGGCTTCAAGAGAAAAGTGGCAGGGAAATGTTATCTGAAATGTGCTACTTGGGCCATACCTGTCATGCAGAGCAGGGTGGGAAACAATAATTCTGAAGTAACTTTGAGGCAAGTGTAGCTCTAAGCCATGCTAGCTTTGCATTTGCAGAGCTCCTTTTTCAGGGATTTTGGTTGTCACCTCTCCCTTCTGCATCTCCCTCTCCTCTGACCAAGGACAACCTGTTCACCCACCCTTGCAGCCCATGCCAGAGCCTCTGTCTGCCTCTTTCTTGGCAGCTGACAGGAATTTTGTCTGTTGGGTCCTGCTGATGGCCACTGTGGGATTTCACTGATGGAGCTCAGCGGTCCACGAGCCACTGAAACCATGGATCCACTAAGGCTGGGAAAGGCCTCTGAGATCAGGTCTAGCTGTCAGCCAGCACCACCAGCATGTTCACCTTAACCATGTCCCCAGGTGCCACATCCACACTTTGTTAGAACACTTCCAGGCAGGGGGACTCCATCACTTCCCAGCAGCCTGTGCTGGGGCTTGGCAGCCCCTACCATGAAGAAATTCTTCCAGATATCCAATCTAAGCCTTCCCTGGCACAGCTTAAGGCCATTTCCTCTCCTCCTTTCACTTGTTCCGTGTAAGGAAAGACTGGCAGCCCACCTCCCTGAGGGCAATCAAAGCATGGGGGAGCTGCAATCAGAGTTCAGTCAGGACAGGCATCAGCTGTCCCAGGAACTGCTGCTGTGGGTTCACCCAGCTCTCTTCTGGGGCTGGTGCTGAGTTTCCCTTCCCCTCTGTGTACCTGGCACTGCTTTTCCTCTGCTGGCTGGCTCATGCTGCCAGAAGAGGTTTGCTGTGCACCTGTGGGAGTCCAAAGGTGTGAGACTGGCACGTTGGCAGCCCCGTGCCTGGATGCTGCCAGCTGGCTGTGGCAGAGCCTTGGTGGCTTTGCCAAGGCCTGCTGAGGGCACGGCACCGTGACTTAGCAAGAGCAGGCTGTCCCCACCCGGGTGAGTCACCCAGAACAAGGCTCTGGGATGCTGGCTCTGGCTCTCAGGAGGGTGTGCCCCACTCACAGCCCGTGTTTCTGCACTGCTGCCTGGCTGCTGGGGTGCTTGGAGGCTCCTCTTGCCTTCCCCTTGGTTGGTACCCAGGAGAGCTAGCTGGCTAGGGGATGGATTAAGATACACTTTGGGAATTGGTGTCTGAAAAATGGAGAGAGCTGGAAATTACCTTGTCAGTCTGCTGCTGCTGAAAGTGTCTCAAATTCATGGCTGCACCAAAATGCTACATGTGACTTGGCTGAGGTTTTTTTCTCAAACCAATTACCCTGAGCCTTGAAGGAATTAAGATGTTTGTGCCTGACAGTGGAGGGAAGTAATGGTGTGGTGTGTCTTTGTTGGAAGTACAAAAGTGGGATATGGCAATCATTTAGCCTCTGTCCTCATCTGGTATAAACTTGAACTGAATATCTTAAATCGAAATGTGTTTTGATGGTGTTTCCTGATGTCAAGAGAACTGCAAGGTGTAAATTTATTGTTGTACTTGTGTATGGGATTTTCTGTGCCTGCTTTCAGCTGTGATTCATGGAAGCCAGGGCAAAGTCTGGGAAGCTTTCTGGGAAGCTTAAGTTGATCTTACTTAAAAACACACTCAATTATGTCCTTACAGCTTACCCAAGAGCTTGGGTATTTTGGGAGCTTATAGCAAATCCTGCAGTGAAAACTCTGCCCTTCCCAAAGTCTGGAGCCAAATTGCAGAGTTGCTGGGTTTGCTGTGTGGTGAGGATGCCCTGCAGAGCAAATCCCACTGCAGCAGAGGAGCTTGGCCCTGGAGCCAGCAAACCTTTTCCTGGAGGGATGTAGATCTGAAAATGAACTCCTCGTACTGCCTTGACCCTTTCTTTGCCTTGCAGCTCAAGCATGTTAAACAGATTAATTATTGGGAGGCAGCTGGTGGGTACCACACTGGGAAGGACTGGCTATTTCATGGTGACTTCTGCAACAGCTTTTGTATGAATTAATAATTTTGCAAGTGGAAAAAGGCATTTGGAAGAGCTTGTGCTCTGTGCAAGGCTCAAGAGCTGCATGAGATGGTGCAGCCCCAACTTCTCCGTGCAAAGTCCCGTGCCCTGGAGGTATCTGGTGAAGTACCTCTGCACTTCAGTGGCTTCACAGTGCCACAGGGTTTGGGGATGAGTCACTGGTGTGAGTCTGATGTCAGACTTGCTTTGTATTGTGGTTGTCAAAGTTTCAACCAGATGTTGGGAGTTGTGTGAAAATACTGATACTCATGTAATTGCACAGGGAATCAAGTGACTTCTTCTGTGTCCCGGTTTTAGGATGCTTGATTTTACAACTTCAGTGTTTTAATTTGTTTTGAAGGTAGAAGAATCATTTTGAGTAGCTGTGTTTTAAAAGCAATTTTCACAAGTTGACTGTGTTTTAATGAGCAAAGTCTCAAATGCTTGAGTGAAGGAGCTGGGAGGGAAAATTAAATATACAGTACTATGAGCTGAAACTCAGCCAATGCCTGTTAGTAGTTCTCCAGGCAGATGCCCAGCAGCAGAAGTTGGGTGTTGTGTAAGAAATGGGCTCCCCAGAGTCTCAGGATGGGGGAGGCAGCAGTGCTTCATGCAGGAGCTCAGTTCCCACTGCTTCTGCAAGCCTTTGGGGATGTCCTGGAGATGTCCAGTGTCTGGGGGTGTTCTGGAGATGTCCAATGTCCTCCATGTGTTCTCTGGGAAGTGTCACAGCTGTGTATTACTCACTGTTCCTTTCCTAGTCCAGAAGAAATCCAGTGTCTGTAACGTGGGTGGGCACAGGGCGAGGGACCAGTGACATGGGAAGAGGGTGCAAACAGCCGACAGGAAAATGGGTTAACTCAGAGGAGCTTATCTTTCATTGACTCTGCTGCTCTGGCTCCCCCCAGGGATGAGAAGAACCAGTCCATCATCGTGAGTGGGGAGTCAGGGGCAGGCAAGACAGTCTCTGCCAAATATGCCATGCGCTTCTTCGCCACCGTCGGGGGCTCCGCCAGCGACACCAACATCGAAGCCAAAGTCCTGGCCTCCAGCCCCATCATGGAGGTAAAAGCTGCTCCCTTTCCTTTGTCCTGATCACTCTGTCTCACCATAAGTCACGACGACAGTGAGAAACCCTGGGGGCTTGAGAGACAGATCTGATTTACAGCATAACAGCATCCTGGAGCTGAGCTGAAATGCAGAGGCACCACCAGCCTCCATTTAGACCTCAATGCACCCCAATTGCACTTTCATTTGATGGTCTTAAAGCTGAGCCTGAGTATTCCCAGCACATGTCCAGGAGCTGGGCATTGTTGGGGCTCCAGAGTGAAGAACCCAAGCAGTGCAGCTGGCACTGTTAGTGTTCTATCATCTTCCTCCTTTGTTATAGAGAAGGAGAGATTAATCTGAGATATTTAAATTAATTTTTATTTTTGTTAGTTTTCTGTTGCTATCAATCATGTACCGGCCTCTTCCCCTAGGCAACAGCAATGGGACAAAAGGACGTAGTCTTAAGCTGTGCCACAGGAGGTTTAGGCTGGACATCAGCAGGAATTTCTTCATGGAAAGGGTGGTCAGGCATTGGGAGGGGCTGCCCAGGGAGGTGTTGGAGTGCCCATCCCTGAAAATGTCCAAGGAAAGCCTGGACATGGCACTGAGTGCTCTGGGCTGGTGACAAGGTGGGCATCAAGCACAAGTTGGACTCAGTGGGCTGGGAGGGCTTTTCCAACCCAGGTGATCTGTGATAGGGGAATAACGAGTCTCATTATAGGGAAATCTCTGCTCTGAAGGAAAAGAATTCTTCTTATAAGTACAAAAGAAAGGGGAAAAGCGGCTTTGTTTCCTTTCACTGAAGGCAGATGCTGAAAAAAGATGTCTGAGTGCCTAAATCCCATTTTCCAAATAGATTTTGGAGCCATGAAGTACCTTCAGCTGATTTGGGCTTTTCCAAAGTCCATGAAGCTCTTCAGACTCATGTGACTTTCTTTGCAAGGCAGGAAGCAGCAGTGCTGCTTTAGTGGAGTGTGGTGTTGTCCTGTGCTTAACCTTAGGCTTGGCTCAGCCTTTAGGGAGGCTTTCCATCACAGTGCCTCATGCCAGATTGTCTGACAGACAGAGAGGGGGTGGCTGATCCAGGGTGAGACACAGCCTGACAGGCAGCACCTGTGGTCTGACACCCATGAGGGTGAGCTGCAGTGTCCAGGCCAGTGGTGCTGCAGGTGAGCAGTAAGAAAAGCCAGCAGGTGTGTGGCTGATGGGGAAAACTGGCTGGCTTCCTGCAGGTTTACTCCTGGTAAACCTGCTTAAAGTTTACTCCTTTCCTCACCCATCTCCCCTGCCTCTGTGAAATGTAGCTGCAATACCAGGGGGGCACTTAAAACCATCCAAGAAAAAAATTCATGGTGAACGCTATTCTTCTATATGACCCCAGAATTTTATTGCTCTAATTTTCCTGCCTGTGTTCAGTTCTAGCTGTAATTTCTAAGTGCTGAGGCCAGGCAACCTGCCTGTCTTTATTGGAAATTGATGAGAACATTGCCTATGCAGGAAAAAAACATAAAAGAAAACTGCCTGGTTTGCAGAAAAACCCTGAGGTAAATGGGCTTTTGGTAGAAGGAGACTGATCCAGGAAAGCTGCTGGTCTTGATTCTGAACAAAGGTGGGGGCATCCTATAAGGTGGAACACAAATGTTGAGGCTTTTGGGATGTGGATGGTCTAATTGCTGTGCAAATATTTGTTGCTGTTTGTATACATTTTTCTTCCATAAAAACCCTTTTCAGTAAAGAGTCCTTCCCAAAGTCACATTGCTCCTCTGCCTTCTGCATCTGGGAAGGGGTTTCCTTCAGAACCTCCTGTACCTGTTTATATAACACTGATTGCAAATCGAAGTGTTTAAAGAAATTCAAAACTGCAATTGA
>JAWMQZ010000132.1:73883511-73911177 GCA_035584835.1 Tangara arthus | reverse complement strand
CAGCTGCAGTGAAGCTACTTTGCTGTGGTGTATGCCAGCTGATGCAGGGAGATCATGTGTTAATATTGTACCAACCTTGCATAAGGTGTGTGCTTTAAATCAGATGTGAGTGTGGACTGATCTGGCCCCTGTCTTGGCAGGAGTGGTTGTGTCCTTTGAATTAGTTATGCTTCTTTCTTTTTAATGGCTAACTCTGGAGTGCGTTGGGTTTTTCCCCCCAGGATTTGCAGCAAAGCCTCAGTAGAACACTTGATTCAGAGGGTTTGCACTTGCAGCAGGTGGTGCAGGGATGAATTTTAATTATTTTTTAATCTCGAATATTTGCTGTTGCTTAGGGAGAAAAGCAAGGTTTAACCAGGCTTTTAACCTATTTTGAACAGGGAGCAAGGCAGGTTTTATCCCACCATAGGGTCTTGCAGAAGTTGCCACCCACACTGCAGTGGAATGGCAGATGAAGAGAGGGAATTTCAGTTTCTAGGTAATTCTGAGCTTGTCCTAATCACCTTTTAGGTCACTGTAGGCACATTGCCCGCACAGAGCACATCACATGGACCCTTTTCAAGAGTTTATGCCATATTTATGTGCTTTATTTTTAAAAACATACCCTGGGTAACAGTGATGTTTGCTGGCATCTTAAAATTCAGACACAAACTATTTCAGCTCCTTCTGGGAGATGAGTTGACATGTGAGAGCTCCAGCTGTGAAACCACTGCTCTCTCCTTGGGAACATGTGGATCAGGGGAAATACCAGTCTTACTCATCACAGCTCTCTAAAAGCATCATCTGTGTTTGCGTGACTGGCAGGAGTGCAGGCTGAGAGCCTTTGCTGTCCTGGTGCATCACCCAGGACACGTTTGTGCAGTTGTGACTGTGGCTCAGCTTCAGCATCTCAGGGATGAATGTGGAATGGCAACAGCTGGTGTTGCAGGGGGAGTGGGTGCCAGGGCCATTAGTTGCAAGGAAGCCTTCTTGGGTCATTTCTAATCAAAATTCGGTGCCAGTGCCTGTCAGTCTCCAGCTGCTCTCCGTGGCACTTTGCATTTGCTGTGTCACAGCATGCCCAGGTGTCCAGCGGGTGTTGGAGAAGCAACAGCTCTTTCCAAAGGTGAAGGGGTGTGCCCTTGGTGTTTCCTGCCCTCTCACCTTGCAATAGCTGGAAAAAGCCTCCCCAAAGTGTTTTGGGGGCTGTCAGATGTGGGGCTGCTCAGGGGCTTGGTGGGGACGGGGATGTGAGCTGCTCCTGTTGGTGTGACACAGGCTCTGCCCTTGCCTGTGGGAATGCTGGTCCTGGGCAGGGGGCTGTGGGTGCAGAGGTGCACAATTCACTTGTTTGTCTTTCTTTTGAGTGATGTTTTTAATTTCCAGCTTTGCCTTGGATTTACTGGCCTGCTTGAAGATGACTAGTCAGAACTCAGATTTATTTCCTTGTGTGAGCTGTACTTACCTGTCAGTCTTGTCTTCCCAAGGCTTATACAAAACAAGAGGTGTCTTGATGTGAAAATCCACTTTTTATTTATTACTCATGGAGGAGGATCTATATTTTTCCATCTGAAAACCAGGAACTATTGCTTCTCCTTTGGGTCTTACATAAACAGAGAATTGTTATTACTTCTTTTTATGTTGCAAGATGCTGGAAAACAAAAGGAGTCTCTAAATATACATGAGTCCAGCAGAGCAAACCAGTGTTGGCTTCAGTCAGAGTGATCCTAAAGGGCTTAATTTTAAACTAGAAAGTAAATATTTGACTTTAAATGGTGATGTGCAATGCAAGTGCCTTTTGAAGTGTGGTGTCTGGATTAATGATGCCTGGGCAGTGGTGCAAGGCAGAAACGTGTTTTATTTGTTTGCAGTGAATCAAAGGGTTTGTGTGGTTAAAATAATTACAGAGATCTTGAAATACAGAGATTGGAGTCAGTTATACCAGGGGTGACTTGAGGTGGGAGCAGATCCCAGTGTGAATGTTGAAAATGGAAAGCTGAGGTCCTGGTCCCATCAGCCACCAGCAGCAGTACCAGGCTGTGAGTGTGATGTGCTCCACCATGGGCTGGGTGAGCTCCTCTTGTGCTGGGGGACCAGGAGGGACATTGTCTGCCTGACCCCAATCAGCGTTTTCTGCCCCTCGCTCCTGATGCTCCAGCAATGAGTGAAATTACTGAAATCTCTGGGTAGCAGGGCTTTTGTATGCCAAAAGGAATCAAATGTTTTTCTTTACAGCCTGAAAGTACAGCTAATGCAGAAGCCCGTGGGAGGCCTGGGAAGGGAGGGGGAGCTTCTGGTGGCAATTTGAGTCAAGAAAAGTGCAGATTGCAGTGTTTTAAAGGTTACCACTAGGCTGGTGTGGAACACAGTAGGATTTTTTCTCTCTATTCACCATGCTTGGGAAATACGTTTGTGTGTGTTAATGAGTGGGTTTTGGCTAATGATTCTTACTCAGTTCAAAACAGGCTGAGGCTGGTGCTGAGAACTGATTTTGGGTGGGGTGGGGAGGCTGTCCAGGGGCTGGGCTCCCCCAGCCCTTGCAGGGAAAAGCTGTGGCTGTGTCAGGGCTCAGCAGCAGCCGTGGGCACACATCTCCCT
This sequence comes from Tangara arthus, assembly GCA_035584835.1. NCBI lineage: Eukaryota > Metazoa > Chordata > Aves > Passeriformes > Thraupidae > Tangara > Tangara arthus. The sequence goes on along the minus strand of JAWMQZ010000132.1, from coordinate 73,908,600 downwards.
GCTCTGGGCCTCCTGGGGGGCCTTGTTTTAAGGAGGGGGATTACATGAGCAGCTTTCTCAAGTGGACACAAATCCTGCAATCTCTTCTTGTTGTATTTGCATTGGAAATGCCTCTCAGCCTCCACAGGATTTATTGGTGTCATCCTAGAGTAACTTTACTAGAGCACAGATGTTCAAGTGGTGTAATGCAGGCACTGTGAGCCATTCTCCATTCCCTTTGCTCCCAAGGATTACGGCTTTGTGTAGAAAAGGTGTTAAAATACCTGAATCGGTCATGGATGTGTAAAACAGGATGAGGAATTACTGAAAGGAGTCACCTCAGCGTTTGAAATGGTCTTCCCCCATGTGATGGAGCTGTTACTAGAATCCCAGACACAGCACAGCGCTGCCCTGACTGCACTTGCTGTGCATGGAGAAAAGGTTCTGCCACTGCAAGAAGCAGCTACAGCCACCTGCCAAGGCTCTGCTTCATCCACCCCTGAGCAAACTGTGGTTCAAAGGACACAGGTGTCCTTCAGGGATGGGCACAGGGAGCATCCCCATTCAGGGGAGTGCTGCAGTGGGGTGTGGATATGGCAGTCTGGGCAGGGAGAGAGAAAACTAGATAAGCTTTCCCATGGATCGGTCTGGGGAGAAAGCTAGATAAGATTTCCTGTGAATTGGTCTGGGAAGTTTTAGGGAGGTGGAGAGAAAGAATTGTAAACTATCTGCAGGTGGTGTTTTGAACAAGTTGTTTTTCTCATAAGACGTTTACCTAAGGATGTCTTCTTAATTAGCCAGTCATGTGAAATGTGTTGATTAAATGACCAATCAGGTCTCCCTGTATCGGAACAGTGTATAAAATAAGGGGTTCCAATAAAACTGGGGTTTCTAGCCTTTTAACTTCTGACCTAGAAACAGTATTATTTATTATCCGTTCCTGACTCAATGGAGACAGTGGGGAGGACTGCTTGCTCACCTTTTCCTCCTCTTTCTTCTCTCCTAGCGTGTGCCGAAGACTTTTTCTACGCTTCTCAGGGAGGTGACACGTCCATCGACGGCGTGGACGATGTTGATGACTTTGAGAAAACCAGACATGCCTTCACCCTGCTTGGTAAGGAGTTGCTCTGCTTGAAGCTTGCCCAGCAGAAGTCTCTCGCAATTGTTCTCAGTGTTTTGCCTGAATTATAATGTTCCTGTTGACCTAGTTGGCTTTACTTTGCTCTTTAGTAGGAACTGCAGAAGTGTTTCTAGCAGCTGTCTGTGGAGCAGCAGTGAAATGGGCAGGGATGCAGAATTTAAGAGAAGCCATTCTGAAGTCAAAGCAGGGCTGCAGTATAGACTTGCTATTTTTTACCCTGTTTACGAGCAGGAGAAGAGCTATTACTGTGCAGTTCAGTCTGTGTTGTGGTAGAGGGTGATGTCACTTGCTGGATCACAGTGCTGTGCTGGGTAGCTGATTCCTGGAAATAATGAGCTGAGTACATCCCTGCTGTGCAGAGCCCACATGCACACGGCAGCTGCAGGAGCTGTGGCTGCGTCCAGCCCCCGTGCTGGCAGCAGGAGGGCAGAGCTGTTAAAGGAAAAACAATCTGGAAGGGAAAGCTTGCCCGGTGTATTTGTATTTATCTGAAACCAGGTTTATAAATCCTGGTCAGTCTTGGTACCTCTTGGTTCCATTTCACAGCCTGGGAGGGGAGCTCATGATATTTAGAGTTGTCTGTGAAATCCCCTGACCAGCTGTGCCTGCAGTGAGTGTGGGGACTCGCTGCAAGCTGTAGAACTGCACTTGTTTCCCCAAAATTTGTCCTCTTTGTGTTTTAGATGGGCCTCATCTCTTTCTCTTTGGGGTCTTATCTTTATCCTCCTCTTGTTCAGCTTGTGTGAGTTCTGTTACCTACTCAAAAAATACTATTCCTGGTTGCTCCAAACTTGCCCACAGGACTGCAATCCCCAGAGAACTCTCCCCCATCCCCCTGGCATGTGTAGTCTCTCTTTCGTCCCCTTCTCTGGCTCCCCAAGCAGCTCCCCTGTCTCCTTGCTGGTCCCTGGGAAGCCCTGTGAGAGCATCTTCCTCTGGGGCCAGTCTGATGATGATTTTCTGTTCTTCATGTGCTCCTCTCTCTCTGCTTTTCCTCATTTCCCTCCAGTGTTTCCCAGCTCTGCTTCTGTTCATGGCCTGATGAAATTGCTACTACAGTTTCCAGCCTTGCCTTTTGGTGTGTAACAACAAGTCAAATTTGTCTGCAAATCCCCAATCCTAGCCAGGCTTAACTCCAGTTAAGAGTTCTGAGTAAGAGCAGAGCGTTGCTCCTTTTAGTAACCTTGAAACATTTCTCACTGTGCTGATAACAGAAATGTCCTGAGAGAGAGAGAAAGGGAGGCTCTGGATAATTCAGAAATCAGCAGGTGATGTCTCAGACCCTGGGTGGATAATGAGGACACCAGCCCTGAGCACAAAAGGGACACAGAAACCCAGCTGGGATGTTAAAAAAACCGCAAGAGACGGCAAGAAGGCCATATGTGGGCTGCTGCTGAGCAAAGCTCCTGCTGGGAATGCCTGTAAAGAAAAATAGATAAAGCAATATATAAATAACGTATATAAAACAATACCATCTCACACCCCCAGTAAAGACCCACAAGTGTCTCTTGTGGAGACACTGACGGGGGGGGAAGACAGAGTTCCCCATCACCTCCCTGGTGACTTGCTGCATCCAGCTGTGCCACCAGTGTGGAGGCGTTGTGCAGGGCTTTAATTTTCCCTTCTTTTTGTTGGACGTTGGCAATAAGTGTAATTTGTAATTTGTGTGCTTTGGTTGTCAGCAGACTGTGATAACAGATGAGCAACTCCTTGTTCTGTGAAGGCTGCAGAGCCCCTTCTGATCCTGTAACTCTAATCCTGTTTGTTCACTGTGGAGCAGCATCCTTGGGTTTGTGTGTATTAAACCCACCCATGTTAAAATTGAGAGTTTATGGTGTATTTGTTGGAGGAAGCCTCATGATTCTGAAACCAATTGCCTTGGAAGGAAATCAAATGCTGCAAGCACCTTCAAATAAACTTACCATCGTGTTTCATTTTCCTTTGTGACAATCAGCTATCAATTGTTCTCGCAGGAGTGAAGGAGTCTCATCAGATGACCATTTTTAGGATAATCGCTGCCATTCTGCACCTGGGGAACTTGAAGATCCAAGGGGAACGAGACGGGGAGGTCTGCAGTGTATCGGTAGGTGACCCTCAGGAGCTCTCATGTGGGGAGCTTGGTGTGCTCAGGAAAGCCCTTTTCTTCCTGTTTTCTTGGCTTTTTTTGAAAGCACATCACAAGTTCCTAGTTGCTTTGTTTGTCCTGGGAAATAATGCATTTTTCCTACTCTCTAGCCAGCCTGCAAGCAAAGTTGTTCAAAAATTTCTTGCATCCCTGACATCCCAGCCCACCTTAACTCTTCCTGCTTCCTTAGAACACCCAGTGCAGGGTCTTGGGGACTTGTGACACTGATGGTGACACCAGCACAAGGTGTGATGGTTTACAACCACTTTCCTCCAGGCAAAGCCATGGAGCTGCTGCTTGTACTGTGGCCAAAGGAGCACTGCATGGTTAATTAGCAAAAATAAGTAACACTAAAGATGCCTTAGAGGCAGTTTTTCTGTTTCTGTGTTTGTTCAGAGGTGGGGAAAAGTAAAGCAATTATATGGAAAATACTGTCCTGTAAATTATCATTGCATCCCACGCTGGGTCGTTCGTTCCTAATTAAAGTATTAAAAGGGCTCTACACACACTTCGGTGTTACCCTAGAGATAGTGTGGTGTTCAGTGTGAGATGCTAGAGGTAATTTACTTGATATTTGGCAACATGGATGTGTGAAGGCTGCCTGCTTCAACGATGTTGAGTTCTGTTAATGAAGCTCATGTTGTTTAATTACCTTCAAATATAATTGCAAGGTATTAAATCAATTCTGGTACAACCTTGACTCTGGTCAAAAAGGTATTGTAGCAATAAAACATCCTAGAATTCTTGTAAAATGCACTTTTTTTTCTGCATCCTCAACCCCATCCAATGTTTCTAAGTACACTTACCTAACTGGAAACAATTTACTTCGTATAGATATGTATTATTACACAGGGGAGGGGCAAATTGTTTTCTCATTTTCCAAAAGGCAGAGCCTGCTATCTGACCATAATAGAGACTCAGAACTGCTTTGTCTTAATTTCAGAGGGGGGAAATACATTGCACTAAAGAAAATGAAGTTCACGTTTCATTTTATTAATTGTGCAAAGCCTAAGCCCTTCTGGTAATGCACGATTTATTGCTTTGTTATTCAGGATGGAGCTATTTTGTAAAAGGCATGGTGTCCTGGCATACCCTAAGCTTTAGTCTGAGGCATAACCAGGGTTGCTCTGGGGCTGCAGCTTGAGGAGGAGTTTGGTGGAGAATTCTTTCTGCTGTGGAAATGTGCTTTTTATGAAAGCTGAGAGCTCAAGGATAACCAGAGCAGGGCCAGGCCTTGGTAGCCTCATCCAGAGCTCCATGTGACCTGTCCCACCCTGTCCATGAGGACTTCCACAGGTGATGGGTGTCACTGCATTCCCACTCCTGTCCCCCCGCAGAGACACAGCTTTCCTAGGCAGTTACAAAAACCCTCCATTCCCTGCGCAGAGCTGTGAACTTGGGTCTTAGAATGCCTCTTTGGGGTGTCAGCAACCTACTGACTTTACTTCTGGTCCCCCCCACCTCCCTCCCAGAGCGAGGACGAGCACCTGAGCAGCTTCTGCAGCCTGCTGGGCGTGGAGCACAGCCAGATGCAGCACTGGCTCTGCCACCGCAAACTCGTCACCACGGCCGAGACCTACGTGAAGAGCATGTCCCTGCACCAGGTGGTGAACGCCAGGAACGCCCTGGCCAAGCACATCTACGCCCAGCTCTTCAACTGGATCGTGCAGCACGTCAACAAGGCCCTGCACACCACTGTGAAGCAGCACTCCTTCATCGGCGTGCTCGACATCTACGGGTAGGCACCTCCTCAGCTCCCCGGGCTGCTCAGTGACTCCTTTACAGCTTGTCTTCCCCTTCCTGCAAAGCACATGCTGCTTTGTCTGGGGGAAGGTGGTGGGAATGATGGAAAGGAGCATGAAAAAGTACTGTGTGGTTTGCAGTTTTGATCCTCCTTCAGAGTGTGCAGCCCTCAGCACAAAATGGTCAGTGTGAGCACTGGGTTCTGGGATTTACCTCTCATGCCTTTCCCATCTGGAGTTCCTGTCTCCTGTGCTGTTTAAAACAGCCTCAAAGATGAGCTGGGGTAAAGGTGCTGCTGCAGAGAGCAAAGACTGCCTCATCTTGCTGTGGGGTTTGAGAACACTCCTTCACTTCATCTGTGAAGCCACTGGCGCAGTGAGAGCTTTCAGGGGAGCTTGGGAACCTGTGGTGGGGATGTCAGGTGCAAAAAGCTCTTGCAAAACTTGCAGCCTGTGCCCTCAGGGGCAATGAGCTGCTTTAAAATTGTTCTGGTACCCGTTACTGCCTGGTTTGTCATCCTGAGTGGTGGTAGAAGAGGGCTGTGAGAGTTGTCTGAGTTCAATTTAGCTGAAATGCTGCAAAGAAGCAGAAGATGGAGGAGAAAGGAAGGTATTCTGTCAGTTGTGGCATGGAAAAGGAAAGAGGACTTGTAGGTTTGGGTTTTACCCTCCAGTTTTCCAACACACTTGTGTGTGTGTCTCTGGACAACAAGGGCAAGAGAGAAGTCCCAGATGGCCCAGACAGCAGGTCCATGCAAGGCTGGGTTAGATGGCACTTGGAGCAACCTGGGACAGTGGAAGCTGTCCCTGCCTTGTGGGGACTGGAGGACCCTAAAAGGTCCCTTGCAAACCCAAACCCTTGTGGGATTCTGTGGTTCTCAGTGGGACAGCAGTGGTCTCCTGTTCTCCCTTACCAATTCAGGTGCTGAATTGCTCCTGTTTTGGAGGGGAAGGTGGAATGCACAAGTTGCAGCTGCTCCAGGAGCCAGTCCCTAACCCAGGGCAGTCACTGTGCTTGCTCAGTCCCAAATCCCGTGTCCTCTGAAGGTCTGTCAGCTCTAGGAGAACCTCAAGTTCAGAATGAAATCCTGCCAAAACAGTTCTGGATCAGAACAAAAAAGCAGTGTGATTTTAGGGCTATAACGCCTACACAATTGCTGGAACTGGGTCCTGTGTATAAACCCTCCCACTAAGTTTCTACAACTACTGGTGTTTGGGATGATAGTTTTGACATCTGGACAACCACAGCAGCAGAAAGGATGCCAGAAAGTGCTGGAGCAGCAGTGCAGCCCCCCTGGCTGCTGGTCTCCATCCATAGCTGCTGTCCTGTGGCAAGATTTGCAGGAACACTGCTACCAAGGATGATAACCACACAGTTCTCTTTGGTTTGGGATTTCAGTGGGAATGGCTTGAGGTTTTTAAGATTCTGGGCTCACTTGGGAAGATCTTAAATACAGCACAGTCTTGTTCAAAGGCTGTATGAGATAGAGAAGCTGTTTCCCATCTCTTTTCTGTGAGATAGAGAAGCTGTTTTCCCCCACAGAAATGTCTGCAGGATGGAGTGTGATAAATAAAGCTTTGAGACGGAACCCTGTGGGTGATGGTGGGTCCATACACAAAATTGGATGCCTGAGTTAGAGGATCAGACTTTCAGAAATCTGAATGAAAGGAGGCTTGAGGATAAGGCTCATGAAAGATTAAGCTGGGCTTGAAAATCTGTTAGTGTGGAAGAAAAAACTCCTTCAGCTACCTGTCCAGTGCATGGGCCGGCAGGTGCTTTCAGCCCTGGTGACACCAGCAGGGCTTTTCCACAAGGACCTGCAGGTCCTACTAAAGAGGCAGATTTGCAGAGGAAGGTGTCCATGTTCTTGGCTGAAATGCTTGTGGGATTCTGGTGTCCTAAAATGGCCATGAATCCCTTCTTTAAATGGGTGTTGCTGTCTAAATGCTGAGTAATTTGCAGTGTGGGGAATATGGGTGTTGATAGCCTGACTCTGCTGAACTTTAAAGTGGTCTGGTTCTCCTAACTCGTGAGTTTTTTGAACTTTAATGCATTTTTCCCCCCAGGTGGATGGTGTTTTGTCCTTTCCTTTGGGAGAGGGACTGAGCTGGAAAGGCAGGGAGCCTGCAGCAGCTTCACAGCACATCCTTGACATCCTCAGAGCTTCTGTCCCAGTGCTCCTGGGGGAGGACTGTCCCTCTGGGTGGGATTTCTAGGGATGGGATCCAAACAGAGGGTGCAGAAGCTGTAGGGTTTTTCTTCCAACTTTCTAATGCTCGACTTTACGTCTTTAATTCTCTGTTAACACTGAGGTGAGAGGGTGCAGCACTGTATTTATTGAAATGGTGTTATTTGCTGTAGCACCAATACTGAAGTCAGTCAGAAGAATGGATTCATGTGGCACTCCTGGACTTGGTGGGGATGGCTTGTTCCCCCTCTTGTTTGCCACGTGAAATGTGAACACCCAGGCAACCAGCTGTGTGCTGGACTTATTCATGAACTTTAAATATTTTAATAAACCTTGGTGCTTCAGAGGATTAGAAGCGACCAGCAGAATGGGGAGCAGCAGAAAAACCAAAATGCAGCATTTGCCCCTTGAAAATCTACTTACAAGAGCTGTCCCCAAGCTGGATGTGCCTTCCAGGGGGCCATAGCAATGGGCTGGAGTGGTGAATATGCTTACTTTTTCCACCAAATTACAGTGCACTAAAATGAATGAACAGAGACCCAACAGGCACTGTTTTACTTTCCCCATCAGGATGTTGCCCTCAGTTCAGTCACTCTGAGCAGGTAGGGCCTCCTGGCGTGCACACACGTACGGCTGGCGACTAATCTGCTTTGTCAATTAGCAAATTGTGCTAGTAGATTCCCTTAATTAGCAACTTTGTGACATCTCCCTCGGAGCTGGAGTTGTACAGCAGCTCTGCCCCCGGCTGGCACTCACTGGGAGGGTTCATAAATCACATCTGGTGTCTCGGAAGGGGAGAAGGTTCCACTCTGATTTCTTTTCCTCATACACTCCTGCCCTCATTGCCTTTTCCCACCTAGCTCGCTGTGCCTCTCCATCTATGTTTTAATTAAATCTTTCCTTGCCCTGTTGCTGTGGTCATGCCTGCAGCAGCTGGTATTTCCAAAGAGTCCTAGGATGCCACATTCCTTGAGTGGCAAGGGCTGGAGGCGCAGATTGGCTCAGCCACGCCACCGAGATCAAGCACAGAGGGAGCTCCCCAGGGACACATCCACCACTGAGGGCCATGACACGTCTTTAATGTCATCATTTGTTGTCCCAGGCACCAGATGCTGTTGCATTAAAGACTGTCAAGCCCAGTCTTTGGGAAGGGGATGGGTTAAGCATCCTCTGCTTGGCAAAAACTGTGGGGGCAGTGGTGGGCACGCAGAGGAAAAGCAGTCCCAGGTTTCCTCAAGGACTGTGGGGGTGATAAAAGCACAAAACCAGCTCATTTCTCCCATTCCCCTTTTTCTTTTTGCCATTTGGCATGGCATTTCCCCAGGGACTCTGGCATTTTGTGTGGTGATGGCATTGTCACCTGGAAGTACCTGGGGAACAATTGCATCGCATGGGTGACAGGAGGGTGGTCCTCAGGAAGTGGCAGAAGTGCTGATTATTTTGAGGAAGAGAGGCTGGAAAGAAGGGGCTTCATTCATTCAGTGTTTAAAGACTGTTCTGCCAACTCCTATGGTGCCTATTACCAGAACAATTATTTAGTCACATATTTATCATTACAGCAGCTTACTCATTGAACACAGGAAGCCTTCCCACTTCTCCCCTTGGTTTAATCCTTACAATCATGTGTCAAAGGCTTTTTTTTTTCCCTTCCCCATTCCAACTGTGCCTTAAAAATAGAAATATAAAACACATAATCCCAGTGGTAACTCAAAATACCCTCTTTGGGTTTTAAGAGCAAGCCTGGCTCCCTGTGCCTATCCTTGGGTGTTGTGTGCTTCAGCCTCAGGGGCTCTGCTGGCTCCCTACTCCTTGCCTGTAGTCTGCCTTACTAAAACTGCATATTTTTTCCTTTCTAATTGTGACAAAGAAGCTATTTTTGGGCCTCTTTTGGAGCTGATCTGTGGCAGAGTAAGATAATGTTTTGGCTGTGGAAGTCCTGGTGAAGAGGTAGATCACAGAGTCCAGCACCAAATACCCTCTAGGGGTCCTCTAAGGAACATGGAGCTGGAGCTGAAATCACCATTTTCCCCCTTCTCCCTTCCAGAACTTGCTTACTCACGTGTGTCTAATTTTTGTGCTAACAGGGATGCAGTACAGAAGCTATAATTACAAATTTAATACCTTCTTTTTTCTGCTCTATTAAATTCCATTAAAAGTAGCATGCTGGGTCTTTTAAGACAGCAGCTACTGTTTCTTCATCACCTTTGCAGTGAATGTATTTGGAACTTAATATTTCATAATATTTTTCCCCAGGAGAGGCAGTTACATTTCTTGTCTCAGACGGAGCTGATGGGCAGGAAGCTGCAGTCGTGCCAAATGTCTCATTCGTGTGTACCAGGAGGGACCTCTTGAATCCCTTGAGTTGTGCCAACAAAAGAAAGATGTTTTGAGGAAAAAAGTGTAAATTTAGGGTAGGAGGAATGGAAAGGAGGGTCGAGTGTTCCCCGTCACATGGATGGCACCGTTGCAGGAAAAATTAAAAAAAAAATTAAAAAATGATTTTGAGAAAAAGCAACGCCTAATGCTGATTTATTCATTGCTTTGCAGGTTTGAAACTTTTGAAGTGAATAGCTTTGAGCAGTTCTGTATCAACTATGCCAACGAAAAGCTCCAGCAGCAGTTCAACTCGGTAAGGTCAGCTTGGAAAGTTTCCATAAAACCGAGCAGAAAATGTAACTAGGCAGGATTGTGGCGTGTCTGGCTTCTGCTCTGCAGCATTCACCTGCAACCTGGACAGATCATGGGCATCCTTGAGATGCCTCTCTCCCAGACATTTCACTGCAGTGGTTCTGGATATTCCTATCAAGTTGGAAAATGTTGCTTAGTTGATGTAGAAATGTGATCCTGGAAATGGATTTGCATGTGGTTTGTGCAAAGGCTCACATATTGCTCGGAATAAGTATGAAACCTGCCTTTTTCTTGGTGCTGTTTCAATCCTAAAACAAAACCTGGGTGGTCTCATGCTGATTTCCAGTGTGAATTAAAATAAGTTATGGGTGTGGAAACTTCCCATTAAGCATGGCTTAAACCTGTGAGATGAAAACTCTGTATTAAATAACAGAATTGGAAACACTCCCCACTTTTCACTCGGACATGCCTCACAAAACCCAGAAATGTTCTATTTTACTAGAAACAAACATCTACCTTCACTGGAAATTGAACCAGTAAGGAGTTGTCTTCTGCTTTGGTTGTAACTAGGGAAAAAAATACTGTTAATTTCAGGATACAGGGGAAAACTTGTTAAATTTGAGCATTTAAGTACTGCAGATTAGTTTGGCCCTTTGAAGCTATATCTTATGCATGGACATGAACATTTGCAGTCTATCTAATGCATCAGATAGATCACTACTGCTAAAAATGAAAAGTAAATTATGGATTGTATTTGCACTATTCATATCTTACTTGGTATGTCTAACTATCACTTCTGAAGCTTATAAATTCAAGCTCCAAGATGACATGTTTGAAGAGATTTTAAAAAGCTATCTTTGAAGGGAAGAAAAAGTGCATTTGAAAAATCATTTTTTTAATATGCTCTGGAGTATCTCAGAAATAGCCAGAGACAATTTATCTGCTCGGGCAGAGGTCTGAGATACGTAAGCCTTGCAAAGATTTTTTTATTATAGGTTCTTTTAAATAGGAATTTTCAATAGAAGTGTCCCTGAGTCAGGCGGATGCTGCTGCTGATATCGCTTGTGGGATGATGGGTGCTCTTTGTGGAGCCCTGCTCTCAGATGGGGACACGGCCTCCCAGCCCTGGCTGGGCTCCCAGCTTGTGAACCTGCTTCAGGTCACTGCTTTAATCAGCAGAGCAATAAAGCAGAGGAGGATTTTTATCAGCCCAAGTGATAGATGTGTCACTGCCACACCAGTGTATGGCTCCCACCTCGTTGCAGTGACAGCTCTAGTCACTTTGTAGTGAAAGTCATTTCAAGCCTTATTTTTCCCTACACCATGGTTTTCCAGTGAGATGGCCAGGAAAATGGACTGTGTGAATGTGCAGGATGTATGTGAGCACACCTAGAGCCTCTGGATGTGCTCATGGACTGCTGAAGCCCAGCAGGGACAGGGGCAAGGGACTGTGCTCTGCTGGCTGGGCTCACACTCAGCAGCTCTGCTTTCTCCCACTCCCAGCACGTGTTTAAGCTGGAACAAGAAGAGTACATGAAGGAGGGAATCCCCTGGACTCTCATAGACTTCTATGACAACCAGCCCTGCATAGACCTGATAGAGGCCAAGCTGGGGATCCTGGACCTGCTGGATGAAGAGTGCAAGGTAAAGAGACCTCCCACCTTCTCTCCCATGTCTTTGTCTCTGTAAAAGGTCAGAGAATGGGCTTTAATCTCTGGTGTCTTGCAGGTGGGTAAACATCTCCTTTCACGTGTGTTGCTGCTGTGCTCATGGCAAAAGTAGGCTTGAGCTGGGGTTTGCTTTGGTTTGGGACATTCAGAGCCTCCTGGGCAGGTATTTGCTCCAAACCCAGGTACCTGCACTCACCCTGTGCAGCCAGTGCTCGTGTGTCTGACCTGGCTGTACTGAGGCACAGCCTTCCACTGAGACCTGATGTCTTTGGCATTGCCCAAAAGGAGCTGGAGCTCCTCTCAAGCCTTATTTTGCCTCAGGGGAAACTTGTCTTCTTCCAACAGCTCTTTAAGGCAAAACTCATTGCATTTAGTGTGCAGACTTCAGAGTGGTGATATTGGAGAGCAGTGAGCAGTTTGCTGTCTTTTGCCCTCCCTCTCTCTTATACTGGCCAAAGTGAAATCTTCGAAATTTGAGAAGAAAAGCCAGAGTGGCAAACCTTGATGACAATCCAGAAGGAAGGCTGGGCTCCTTGTTCACACATTTTTCGGTCATGAATCATCAAATAAACTTAGGAACAAGGAATGTCAGAGGGCAGGTTTCCTTGGGAAGCTGGGATGCCTGTTTTGAAGCTCTTTGATGCTGGAGATGTCCTGTTGGAAGGGGATGGGGACTGCCTTCCTGCTGGGTGTGGCTGCCTCGAGGAGCCTCAGCCTGGTGTTGCTGTGGGGTGACCCACGTTGTCCTCAGGAAGGGTTTCCATTGAGGCTCGGGTGTGTTCTGTGCCAGGGAATGTCTTTCTGACTGTGGGAGGGCCCTGAGTGCTTCTGAACAAAGGCAGGGAAGAGTGAGACAAAGTGCTGGGAGAGCTGGAGTGGATAAAGGACCCAGCTCACCAGCATAGCCAAGGTGATAAGAAGGACCCAAGGAATTCTTGCGGGGTTTGTGGGATCCATGAGCACAGGACAGATCTGGTGGCTCAAGAACACGAGTGTTGTCTTGTATCAGAGGGAAAGGGTTGGGATCCATTGTTCAGACTGGTTTCCCTGGACAAGGATGTAGCGCCTGTGTTTGTCTGGAAGGGGGGTGACCTGTGAAGTGTTTGCTGCCTTCCAGGTATCAGGGCTGCCTTCCCAGGCATGGCAGGGCTGTCCCAGCCTGCACATCCCATGAGCTCAGCCCTGCTCTGGGCTACAGACACTCTGGCTTTGTCTTTGGGGGAGCCAGAGTTGGGGCTTTGCCCTTTTCAAGTCTGCTCTCACAAAATCTCCTTAAAAATGAGAACAAATTAGACTTAATTTTATGTCCTTAAAAATAGCATCTCAGCCAGTGCTGGTTTGGAAGGAGGTCAGATTATTTGCTTGATATTCAGCACCATTTAATCTGCTCTCTGTGCTATCAAGCCAGTTAAATTCTGCAGGTGCAAACTGTCTCCTGGATGCTGTGAGGACCATACGGGAAGTTTCCCTGATGTTGGGTGTCACACCCTTGGCTCCTCTCTGGAGCACCTGGCACTGGTTGCTGCTGGTGGTGTTGCTGGTGGTGACATTGCAGCTCCCATGTACCAGCAGTAGCTTTACCTGGTACTACTTTTTTAGTGCATACTTATTTTTTGACCAAAAAAACAAAAAAAATCCAAACAAAAAATACAAAACAAAACAAAACAAAAAAAAACCCCAACAAAACAACCCAACAAAAACAACAAAACCCCCACAAGATCTATTCCCTCCCCCTTCTCATCAAGTGCCAATTATCTGGGTGTTTACCTGTCAGTGGGGGGTGCTGTCATTAGTCACAGGCCCTTATTACTGGCCCTGTAATCACCTCTTTTATAACAACCTGCAAGTGTTCTCCAGATTTATGAAAATTTCAGCAAAACCTGTCAGCTGAATGCAGCAGTTTATGGATGAAAGCCTCCACCCCCATGGCAGTGTTTCAGCTCCTGGGGTGGGACCACAATAAGGTAATTACATGCCACCTTGTTAGAACCTAACAGAGGATGAAAACACTCTGGGACGTGAAACGGCACCAGGGGAATATTTGGTACATAATGAAGCATTAGTGCAAATGCAGAGGGTTTGTCACTAATGTTCTCACTTCACAGTATGGGGTTTTTTTTAATCCCGAATGTGTGGTTGGAGAGGAGGTGGCTGGGTATGTGCTGAAGCAGTTCAGGAAGTGTAGGTCATAGCAGAGTGTTGTTGCTGTTTAGGGAAAAACTGACGTAAGAATTGGCAGTGAAAGAGAGGGCCCTTGAACTGGGATTGGAGTGTTAAGGACTAAACTTGCCTCCTGAAAGCTAATGAGAAAAAGCCTACTTCTTAAAACAGACTTTAGGATACAGAATCGTGGAATCACAGAATTGATTTGGTTTGGTCTGGACTTTAAAGATCATCCTGCCCCACCCCTTCCACTGTCCCTGACTGCTCCAAGCCCAGTCCATCCTGGCCTTGGACACCCCCCACTCTCACAGGTGACAATTCCTTCCCAATACCCCATCTAACCCTGCCCTCTGGCAGTGGGAAGCCATTCCCCCTTGTCCTGTCATTCCACGTCTTTGTGAAAAATCCAGGAGGGAGATGTTTATGTTTGGGATTTTAAAAACAGCTTTGTAATATAGGAGTTGGAAGCTGCTCTAGCATTATTAAGGTTGGAGTTGGCTTCTGGAGCTCATTTGGTCCTTTGTCCTGTGACATCCTTGATCTGCCTTACAACCTCTCTGAGCTGTGTCCTCTGCTGAGGGACCCTGGAGTCCTTGAAGAGCCTTTTCCCTGTTTTCTGCGCTGGAGTTTCACCTGCCTGGATCTGTAGCTTTTAGGACCTCTTGGTTTTGCTCTGATGCCCGAGGAGCAGTGAGAGTTCATGTCCCCTGCTCAGAAGAAGTTCTGGCCAAGGCCACCACGGTGGTGGGATGCTGATGTGCTGTGGCACAAAGTGATGAGCCTGAAGAAGTGGGAAAGGGTGGAAGGGCATCCAGGAGAACCTCCCTTGGTGAGCTGTGCAGGGTGGGGCCGAGGGGGAAATAATCTGGGAAAGGAGTAGAGCCTGTCAGAAGGAATGAAGGATGGAACCTGTCTTCTCCAAATCTGCTTGTGGGAAGATCGGTTGGACATTTAGAATACATTTAGGATATGGTTGCACTTGTGGAGGGAGTTACTTTGATGGAGGGGACAGCACACTTTGGAAGACTTTGAGTTCTGAGGAGACATGTGGGATTACTTGCAGCCATTTGGGGTTGGTTTTCCAAGGGATTAAAGTTATCCTTAGAGGAAACAGAAAACCCTCAGAAATGTAGTCGAGCCTCTGTCAAAGCTGGGTGAGCTGTCCTGTTTTCAGACTGAAGCTACATGCCATGTGGGCATGCTGCCTGTCTTCCAGACATTTCCCGAGTGCCTTGGACAATGCTCTCTGGCGCAGGGTGCCATTTTTGGGGCTGTCCTGTGCGGGACCAGGAGATGGACATTGCTGGCCCTTCCATCTTGGGATATTCAGTGGTTCTGTGGTTCTGTTTGGGAGTACAGTCAGAGGTTACTGTGGATGCCCAGGTGTATCCTTCAGGTGTCCTGCTACCTCACTGTTTCCTTGCTTCTGCCTTAGCATGGGAGCGAGAATGAAAAAATTAATGAAAAACCAAGTGTCCATTTCCCTTAAGTACAACCGAAAGGGTTCCGTCAAGAGCAGGCTGATTGGGAAGGTTCACTTGTCAGAGTTGTCATCATTGTCCAAGATTTGTGAGGGCTCTTTCTGCTGGGGGAGCAGCCTGACCCTAAGGCTGCCAAAGGTGGGATGTGTGTCACCAAACCCCCCAACTCCCTCGCATTCCTGAGCTCCTCTGTGGCTCCACTCTGTGTTCCATGGCACGTCGCCACTGTGTTATGCTGCTGATGTGCCAAATGCATTTCCTAGTGCTGTTCAGAAGATGCTCTTTGACCTTTGCTGTGTCCTTCTGTCGAGTGCCAGGAATGCTGCACTCCCCTTCTGGCCGACTGCTTTTCCACCCCGCCTGTCTCCGTGCATCGCTGTGGACCTGGGGATCTGAGCAAATGTGTTTTCCTTGTCTGGACTCGTTAGTTTTTTGGACATCAGGAATTAGCACATGGCCTTCCTGTCCGGGGGGATTTCTGCTCCACTAGCAGAGGTTGGACCCCTGGGCTTTCCTCTGGGGCGGGCAGAGCAGAGCAACCTCCCATACGTCACGCTGTCAGCTCTGATGACTTCAAAGTCAGGCACATCACTTGCAGGGGAACGTGTTTCTGGAGTGTTTCTGCAGAGGCAGCCCACACTCTTTTTGGGCTTTAACTCGTATTGGAGTGTTAAGGAGTAGAGAAATAAAATGTAAGTAGTTCCTACTGTGTTTTCAGAGGGTTGCCTTTTAGATCATTAGGTCTGAATCACAGAATACCTGAATGGTTTGGGTGGGAAAGAGCCTTGGAGCTCATCCAGTTACAGCCCCTGCCATGGGCAGGGACAACTTCCACTGTCCCAGGTTGCTCCAAGCCCTGTCCAACCTGGCCATGGACACTTCCAGGTGTGGAGCAGACGCAGTTTTGCTGAGTAATCTGTGCCAGACCCTCACAGGGAGGAATTTCTTCCTAATATCTAATCTAAATCTACCCTCCTTCACCTTAAACCATTGACCTTTGTTTCTTCTGTCCACTAAACTGTCCTTCTGTTGGAAGTGGGGGTGGAGGGAGTCTCAGCCTTTAGTCCAGGCCGTCCCAAGCATCTCCTCACCCCTGGCTGGTGGGTTCTTGATGCTGGGATGCAGAATGGATCCTGCGGGGCTGGCCCTGGCTGCAGTGGGTGGGTGTGATTGTGGTTCCAGGAGCTCCTGGCAGCACCAGGGGAGGTGAATCCAGAGGGTGAGGGACCCTGCTTGTGACAGGGGGGGACAGAGGAGCACAGGCAGTGACCTTGTGCAATTCCTGGTATCGGCTTTATCCTGTTTAAAGATTCCCTACAAAACTTGCAAAGCAGTTGCTTTTCCTCTTCCCCATCCCCTAAAAAAAAAAGGTGAGATAGCCCATAAATAACTCTCTCAGTTGCTCTAAGGGCCTCAAACTGCCAAGGTAAAACCAAAAACTGTTATAATAGTAGAGATAATGGCCTCCTTAATTTTTATCTTTGGAACTTGGTCCCTATCAGGTGCTTCCCAGGCAGCTAAAAATACCCAGGCTGCAGGACGGTGAGCAGGGTATGGCAAACCCTCTTTCTGGGAGGCAGGAGCAATGCCTTTGAAGTTTAACTCTGAGATAAGCGGGTTTTTCAGCAAAGTGGATGCCCTGGAAGAGAGCTGGTGCAGGATAAATCTGGCTCAGGGTGGCTGCAGTGCTCCTGCTCTGCACCTGTGGCTTAGTCCTGCGCAGGAGGCGCTCAGCGATACCTCCAGAAAGGATGTTTTTGCATGCAAATATTAAATATAACCCATGAAAAGAAACACATCTACATTTATATAACCTCACAGTTTAAACATGCAAGTCTTACCTTGCATAAATAAAATATGTATATAATTGCATAGCTAAGTGCCTTTCAATATTTATATATAGCCTGTGTTATTTCTGTGTGTATCTCTAATTGGCTAAACTTAAAAATTGTAAAGTATAAACAAATGTGGGAGAGCACAGCTTGTGTGAATGGCTGCTGCATTTAATTCACCCTCATTACAGGGATTGGCAGGAGATGCTTCCCCCTGTGTTCAGAGCCCTTCTGGTGTGTTTTGGTTTGCTGACATGAAGTCAAAGGCTGTTTCAGAGCAGCAGAAAGAAGTATTCCTCACATGTATCATGTTTTCCATCTTCCTGTTCTCTGTCCCTATTTCCTCTGTAATTTTTCATATAAAGGCCTATGTAGAGTCCTGATGGATGATCAAGAGCTCTCTCTGTTGCTGCATGGTTGTTCTATGGTTTCTTTTGTCCCATCTAAGTTTAAATATTGACTGAGGCTTTTCTTCTGAACGATCTCTTTTTCTAACCTAAATATCCAATTATCCTTTTTTTTTTCTGTTAAAAAAAAATCTGTGTGTGTGTGTGTTTGTGCAGCCACTGCTGTGCTCAGCAGTGTTTCATGGGATGGGCATGAACCCCATCAGAGGTGGCTCTCAGACCCCAAGAGGAACAATTTCACTGTTATATAAACCAGAACTTCGTGTGTGTGGTCTTGTGTGGCAGTTTCTAGAAATTACTCCATCACCTAAAACAGCATTAAAAAATAATGTTGGTGCCTGAGTAGTCAATGTATCTTAAGTGTAAAAATACTTCCTTAATATTTCTGTTTTAATTAGTGGGGGTTTTTTTGTTGCTCTTTGGGGTTTTTTTTATGTCTGTGTGTATGTATTTGGAGTGTTGTTTCATTTTGGGTTTTTTTGTTTGGTTCTGGGTTTGTTTCTGTTGGGGCTTTTTGTTTGGTTTTTTGTGGGGGGTAGGTTTTGGGGTTTTTTGTTGTTTTTTTGGTTTGGTTTTGTTTGTTTTGGTTTTTGTTTGTGTTTTTGTTTGTTTTGTTTCAGGGTTTGTGGGTACTTTTTTGTTTGGGTATTTTTTGTTTGTTTTTTTGGGGGGGGGAGGTTTTGAGTTTTTGTTAGTTTTTGGTTTGGTTTTGTTTGTTTTGGTGGCTGTTTTGGTTTTGGTTTGTTTGGTTTTTTGTGTGTTTTTTCTTTGTTTTCATTTTGTTTCAGGGTTTGTGTGTTTTTTTTTGTTTTGTTTTGTATTGGGATGTGTTTTTTGTTTGTTTTTTAATTTGTTTGGTCTGTTTTGTCTGTTCATTTTGCCTTTTCTTTTTTCCTGCAAGAGCTGTTCTGGCTGCCGGAGCAGAACCAAGATTTGGGTGTTTCCTGCTGGAAACTCTGTTTTGTTGTTGTGGGGTTGTGTTTGTTTTTGTTTTGTTTCAGGGTTTGTGGGTGCTTTTTTGTTTTGTTTTGGGGTGTGTTTTGGGGTTTTTTTGTTTGTTTTGTCTGTTTTGTTGGTTTGTTTTTTCCTTTTTTTTTCCTACAAGAGCTGCTCCGGCTGCCAGAGCAGAACCAAGATTTGTGTGTTTCCTGCTGGAAACGCAGTTTCGGTGTGTTTGTCATGAAGATAGGTGACGAGAGAGCAGCACCTGGCCCTGGCAGTGTCCCCTTTGTCCCCTTTGTGCAGGTGCCCAAGGGCACGGACCAGAACTGGGCGCAGAAGCTGTATGACCGCCACGCCGCCAGCCAGCACTTCCAGAAGCCACGCATGTCCAACACCTCTTTCATCGTCCTGCACTTCGCCGACAAGGTACCCAGCAGGGAGCAGCCTGCAGGGACAGGAAAACCTCCTGCAGCACAGTAAATCAGTGGAGAGCCCCGTGAGCTGCCCCTTGGTGCCTGGAGGGTGGTGGTTGTGGCTCAGGTGCTCAAATCTGGATCCGCCCTGAGGGCTACAGCCTGCTGGCTGTGGCTCTGGGCTGTGAGTTGTGGATTCTGGAGGAGAGAAAAATCCTCTTTCCCAAAGCTGCGGTGAAAGGGGTTTCTATAAGGGCAGCTTGGCAGAAAATGTGCTTGTGTTAGAAGAGCAGGAGCTGTGAGTGCCAGCAAGGCACAGTGCAGGGAGGAGGTGAGAGGTGATCCCAGGCAGATCCCACCTTTGTGTGGGAGAATATACCAACTGTAGCACTAAACTAAACCAAATCCCAGTGCCTGGTGCGTGGGGATCTTGTCCATGGGCTCCAGCTTCACTGAAGCCCTGATGTGACAGGTGTTACTCACAGCAAACAGGGATCTCAAAAGCTTGAAGTTACCCCAACACTTATTTGTTAGGAAAAAATTAAAAAGATCAACCCCGGGATCTTTTTAAGATGTGTCTGAGGAGGTTGACATCCAGGTGCTGTGATGCCCTACAGGTGCTACTCTTAACCAGGGTTGTTCTGGATGCCAGAGGCACTCACCATGGCAAAGGTTGGTACTCACCTTTCCTTAGGCAGCTGGTTTTGCATATGGATCCCTCATGAACAATATTTTGTAGGAAGTTTTTGTTTTTTTTTTAATGTGAAAAAAAGATAAATTTTCTTTTGTTGTCTCTAATGTATTTTTTAATTTTTTTTAAATTCCTTTGCATCCCAACCCCCTGCAGTTTCAAAACCCAAGAGACCTACAAGAGACTTAGGCAGGGCATATTTTGAGGTTTATTGATTAACTTAGAAGGAGTTGAGGAGTGAACAAAAGAGCATGTAGAGTTACTGATGATCCTTGCATTTTTTACCCCTGACTTCCATACACAGCAATTTAATGACTAGGAAACAATCTGTGTTTCCTAGTAAGGATTTTGCTTTCACCCAGATTCACTTTGATAAAAAGCGACCTTTAAATTCCATTTGTTCCTTTCCCCTCTCAGGGTTTTGGGGTGAGCTCCTGACAGCAGGGGAGTGGTGGGAGCACCTTGTCCCTGTGTGTTGGACTTGTCCCTCTGAGCTTCTTCCCTTTGTGTCCTGGCAGGTGGAGTACCAGAGCGAGGGGTTTCTGGAGAAGAACAGGGACACTGTGTACGAGGAGCAGATCAACATCCTGAAAGCCAGCCAGGTAAAAAGAGCAGCAGGTCAGGGCAGCTGCCCAGGCTGGAGCTGAGCTGTGCGTCCCTGTGCCACGCCTGGCTCAGGGTGTGAACCTGCAGCTGCCTCCAGCTGCACTGACAGCCACCAAAGAGCCAAACCAACGGGGTGTGGAGCAGGGAAAAAGGATGAGGAGAGTAGGATGCTCAGGGTTACACCCACTGCATGAATGTGGGTGGTTGTCTGCCTTCCTTTGCCCTGGTGTTGTTGTCCTGTCAAGATGCATCGCAGAAGTAGTTTCCAAACCTGCTGATCCTCTTCTGTTTTTTGGTCACCAAGGGCCAAAATTACGAACTGGTAGTTTTTGGGCACTGTAAAATCCCACTTGGTTCTTGCTTGGAGCTCCCAACCCATCACCCAATCACCCATCAGCCATAGAATCACAGGATGATTTGGGTTGGAAGAGAATTTAGGGATCATCTTGTTCCAGCCCTGTGCCATGGGACACCTTGCACTAGACCAGGATGGTCAAAAGCATGGGGATCTGGGGTTAAAAGCCACTGTCACCAGTGCAGTTTGTACATTGTGGGTAGCCTTGCTGGTCCTACCCCCCTTCTGAGTGAAAATAGCTGTTCCTGTTATCTGTAATCTGTCATACTTGTCCCTGTGACGTCTAGTTACTTCAATAATTACTGTGCAAAAACTGGAGTTGATGTGTAATGCTGGAAATGTAACATGAACTCTGAGACACTCCAGCTGCTGTGGAGCTGTTTTACACCACTGCCAATGTGTAACTTTAACAAATTAACAGACACTAATGATCACTCTTGGTGTCACTTGTCTTTTACAAGGTTTTGTGCCGTGTACCTTCCCTCTCCTGAGTGTTGTACAAACAACTTGTCAACATCTCATTGCACCAGGTGCCAGCAGGGATGTATTGACTGGCTTTGAATGCCAGGTCTCCCGGTAAAGGCTTTTTGGCTCTTGCTGTTTAAAATTTCCTGTGTGCTGTGGATTTGTTGAGATGTTGGAAGCAGAAGAGCTGTGGGGCTCTGAAGGCTTTGGAGTGGGCCATGCCTGCAGTAAATGAGCATTTAACAGCAGCCTCCAAGCTGGAGATTTTACAGTTTTTTATATAAATTGAGTAGATTTTGCACTGGCTTCCAGTGCCATACTCCTGCTCTCTATGAGCGTTTGGCTAGGCTGGGTTAATAGTGTTAATAGCACAGACAGCTAAGGAATTTCAGATCCTTGTTTTTTAAAAACCAGACCAAAAGTTCTTCCCTGCAGCCTTTAGTCTTTCGTTGTCAGTTAATGAGCTGAAACTTTAAACAACCTCCTCTCTCCCAGGGACAGCTTTTATTAAGCAGTTAGTGTGAGAATGCAGCCCTGCAAAGCTCCAGCAGCCAAAATCCAGGCTGTGTGACTCTGGGGCACCATTGCTGCTCCAAACCCCATGTATGGTTTAAGGAAGGAATTCATCTGCTTTCCTCCAAACCATTTCAAAACCTTCCACAGCACAGGCCAGCGTGTTAAATTGGTTTTGGTTTGGTTGGTTTTTTTTGTTGGTTTTGTTTGTTTGTTTGTTTTTGTTTTGGGTTTTTGTTTGTTTGTGGTTTTGTGTTTTTGTGTTTTTTTTTTTGTTTTTTTTTTACATTACAAATTTTGAAGGCCCCTGCATGTTGCCAGCAAAAGTGTGTTGTATTCAGACTTCTCTTCATGATACCCTTGGGTGTACTGCTGACTGTGACCTTCTAAATGACACCCTGAATAAGGAGTGGGATGAAGGGAGGTGGAGGAAACATTATTTTTAGGAGGAGTTTGTTCCTGTCAAAGTTGGAAGAGATGAGAATGGGAAATTACTTAAGTGTCGTCAGTGGCTTGGCCTGTTTCACAGCAAGGAATTCATGTGAAGATGGCAAGATGAGCAGTTTTCTCATCCATGGGAGTAGTTGTGAAATTAATAACCATGGAGCTGGGCTTTAATAATGCCCAAATCAAGAGCTCTGCATGTTCAGGAAGCTTCCCAGGGAAAAACTGGGCATGATTAGAGCTCATTAGAAATGCCAGGTAACCTCCAGGAATAGTTGATGCTGTATGATTAATTATTTAGCCAGTGCTGAACTTGCTGTTGGAGTCAGTGCTGCAGAACTGGCAGTGTCTGATAAGGATTTCTGCTTGACTGTTTGGTGTAGAGGAGAGATTGTAACTCATTGGAGTTGTGTGGTGTGGAGTGGTGGAGATCCTGGAAATCCTTCCCTAAAAACACAGATGTAAAATAAAGGCTCTCTTGTCATGTATAGGGATCACAATATAATACCAGAGCAGGCTGGACTTTGTTTAATAGCTGTATTGGAGGGGATAATAAATCCCATCCAGTGCCACCCCTGCCCCTTCCACTATCCCAGGTTGCTCCAAGCCTTGTCCAGTGTGGCCTTGGATGCTTCCAGGGATGGGGCAGCCACATGTGCCCTGACCCAGCCCAAAACACTCTGAAATTCACTTGGGTCTGAGAACCTTTGGGAGATAGGCTGTTGAATTTCTACCTTTAACCTCCAATAACTCTCATTCCTCTAACAACCTGGGAGCAGTGGCTTTTGTCAGCCTGTGCTGATCCCGTGCTGTTCTGGAAGAAGAGCAGCAGGACATTGTCACATTCCTCTCCCAAATCCTTCCACACCTGGTGATCTGCTCTTGCTGCCCCTAACCCCAGTTTGCCAGCAAATTGTTTCCCTGGTATTTTTGCTTCTTGCCTGCCATTTGCCCTCCAGGGCTATAAAAAATTAGAAACAATTTTGTTTTGCTGTAAAAAGCAACCTGGTCTCTCTGGACCAGCAAAAGCAGCAGTGGCAGTGCTGACTCTGCTACCCAAAAGTGTAAATTTAACTAAAGCTCAGATTTGTGCTGTGAGGACTTTGTCCTGTCCTCAGGATCAGGCTGGCACACAGCATTCCCTGCTTTCTTCTTTGCATTCCCACTAAAGCAGCACAGAGGGCAAGGGGAACACTGAATTTAACACAGCAAGGACCTGGGCACCTCCCTGTCAGCAAGCCATCGCTGATGAAGCACTCCCACCAAGGCAGAACTGCCTTCTGCTAATTAGAATGCAATTACTGCCATCAACAAGATGGTGAAAGAGACTTTATAAAGCATTTAATTAGTTCTGTATGCGCTGGTCAGCTGAAACAGTTGAGAGCTGATGTTCTGTGAATTAAGGGAAATTATTTGAATGCTGATGGAAAGCATAAGGGCATGCTGTGAAGGTATTATTTTCCAGGTCTCTTTAATTACAAATAATGCACCAATGGTTTTGACCCTGGCAGGGAGGAGGGATCTGTCCCTCTTGCTTATGCTCCAGAACCTGTGGAATGGCTTCTGCTAGAGATGGTCCCAGTTCCACCAGGTTTGCATCATGCAAGCTGAGAGGTTGGCTCTGAGATGCTTCTCCAGGAACAAGCACTACTGTTATTAATACCAAGTGGATGGAGAGATCAGTGGCACTTCCAGCTGATATTTTGAAGCCCCAAATTACATCCAGGGGTTTTACTACATTGGCAGGTGTGAGGCAGTAATGCAGAGCCTGTGTTGGATATCTTCATTAGTACATGTGCCATCCATACCTCCTATGCTTGCAGGCGTCAGAGCTTCCCAGATAGTGATGTGTCACCCATAACAACTGTCAGGATGTCTTTTTTTAGGGATAGAGGGCCTGGTGAAGGAGGAGAGAGCCTTTATTGTGGTAGGAGTTGAGTGAGCTGCAGAGATACCAGTGAAAGCTGGGTGTGAAGCAGATCCTTAACTGGCACTTTCATGAAGCCTGCAATAAATTTGCTCATTTAATGCAAATAATTTCCTTCCCAGTGTTGTTGAGGCTGCTGTCCTAACAAGCTGTGAGAACATCCCACAGGACAGGGCTGGAAGTGTTCCTGTCTCAACCCAGGGATGTGGCAGAGAGCCAGACAAGCTCTTCACAGCACAGGGCTGTCTGTTTATGTCTAAAAAGTGGTAAACCACAGCACTCTTCCTGGGATCTTAAATGGAAATACAACCAGGCTGGGCTTTTGGAGGAGCCTCAGGTGGGGGCAAGTGTGCTAGGCAGCTGCCGCTGCCTTGTGCTGGTGGTTTTGGGGTGGATGTGTTGGGAATGGTGTGCCATGGATGTGGGGAATGCGGTTCTGTCCCTCAGGTGCTCCAGCATCCCTGCTGCTGGGAAGCATCGTGGGTGCTTTGGCAGGAGCCCAGCTCAGCTGGTGATACATGACATCCCACCCGCTGACAGAGGGGTTTTTTTTACATTTAAGGATTTCCCCTTTGAATGTAAGTGCAGCTGTAGCCAGTGTGGGTGCGTAGATGGATTCAAGATGTGAAAATTCAACAGCCTTGCTAACCAGACCAGATTTATGGTGGCTTACTTAATATTCAGGTTCCCCAGCCTAGCGTAAATCTGAATATCCTGCCTCCTAAATAACAATAATAAAAAAGGCATTAACTGCCTTTGCCAGCTCACCTGTTGTTTGTGAAGCAGAAATGTTGCTGCTGGCTTGCCAGAAATCCCAGGCTTCGGGATCTGTAGTGCTTGTAGGGTTGTGGGATGGTGGTGCTACCTTGAAAGGCGGGTCATTAGGGAGGAAGTGTTTGTGTCCCTTAATTTTTTGAAAAGCAAGGGTGCCTCTGGGGCTGTGGTGGGGCCTGGCTGGTGCCTGTGCTCAGAGGAGATTCTGTTCCTGGGGTATGTGCTGTGTAGGCAGCATCCTTGCTGGGGCAGGGCTGGATAAACACCCTGAAACAAAGCCTTGGGAGCAAGAGTCACTTCCTGTCCAGGAGGTTTTGGGCCTTGGCATGACTTCAACAATCCAGCCTCTTTTTCTTTTTAGGTTAGTTTGATTTAATGTGCATGTTTCAAGGTTTCATGACCTGTAGCACAGAATGGTCAGCTGTCCTGCTGCCATGGTTCATGTAGACAACTCTTCTTGCTTTCACTCTCTTGCCCTTTTTCCCCTTCCAGGTTTAGGATGGGTGAGAAATGACCTGAGCAATGGGAGCTGGGTGGGTTCATTCCCCAGCGAGCAGGGCCAGAGGTGCTCAAGTGTTGCCTTTTGTTTCAGTATCAGATGG
>JAWMQZ010000132.1:73865494-73878457 GCA_035584835.1 Tangara arthus | reverse complement strand
TGAGCCTCCTTTTCTCCAGGCTGAGCCCCTTCCCAGCTCCCTCAGCCTCTCCTGGGGCTCCATTCCCTTCCCAGCTCCCTCAGCTGCTCTTTGTAGGACTTTTTTCATGTGTAAAATGGGATCTAGAGACATATGCTGGAAAATGTGCAGTGCTGGGAAGCATCTGTGAAGTGAAACATCATCAGCATTGCTCCATGTTAGCACCCAAGTGTCTGCAGCATGCAGAACACTTGGTGTTATGTTTGTTGTTCAGTGAGAAAATAAGTTTTCTCTATCTAAAACATAACATTTTTCAGCTCACAAGAGCATTACGTTTTTACTAAAATGAGATGCTTACCCTGGAGAACAGGGAGGAGGTAATGGCAGCCCTTCAGTACTTAGAGGGCCTACCATGAGGAGAAAACACACTCTCAACAGTGGTGTGTGGTGGGAGGAAGGAGCCAATGGCCCCAAATTGACACGGGAGGTTCAGACTGGAGATGAGTAAACCTGTTTTTTTTTCTCCCTGAGGACAGTCTGTCAGTGGAGCAGTCTGCCCTGAGAGGTTGTTCAGCCTCCATCTCTGGAGATTTCTATCGGTTTTGACTGGCTAAACCCCTGGGCCATGGGTCTGCCCCCACAGCTGTCCCAGCTTTTGAGCATAGGGGGTTGGACTGGAGAGTTCCTCAGGTCTCACACCCTGCATTCCTACTCACAACTTGTGAGAAGATGAGATCTGTAATGGGGCTGGAGGGTGTCAGGCTCCCATCCTGGAGCTGGAGCCAGGCCCCAACTTTGGCTCCACACAGGGATGTCTGCTGCATCTGACCTCAGGCTGGGTCTGAGGTTAATTCCTGCTGGAGAAGACTTCCAAAGAGAGATGTGCAAGGGGAATGCCTGACTTCAGGTTGTTCCTCTGTCAGTTTTCCTTTTAGATTCTGTTTCAGGCAGGGTTTGGGATCTTTGACTTGGGTTTCCAGGCTGAAAGCAACCTGCCAAGTGCTTTTACCTGCCATCGCAAGGAAAAGCAGTTTGTAATAAGATGTATTGTCCCACTTTTAAGGTCTTGATTTTAGCATTAGCCCATAACTGGAGCTGCTGCTGACAGATGACTGCAGCCTATCTGGTGACTGCATTTCACCCCCACTGAGCAGGGCTTTGCTGCTTTGCAGAGTTTCCCTTTGATACCAGAGAGATTGCCCTGGGATCTTCCAGGACTGACGCTTACCTGTCGATCTGCCACTCCTGTTTATTATTTATTACGGAAATTGCACCCTTGTGGGTTCTTCCTTGAAGTGAGTGACAACCCAGACTGATTTTTCACCCTGCACAGTGTTGGTGGTGTTGCAGTGAATAACTTGCTTGTAGACTTGACAGGTCCAGGGAATTAAAAAAAGCACAGAGAGAGAAGAAGGAGACTATTTTTCATGGTGCTTTTGTACAGCAGAGAGCAGGCAGAATTATTCATGTAATCTTGACTTGCAGGTGTAAATATTTTGGGCTTTCAGAAAGGGAAAAAACTGGCATTGTATGAGAAGCTTTGTTCTGGAAACCTCACACAGCTATGATCATTGCATCGTGTGAGGCTGAGCTTGATGCAGGGACCTTTTCCAGTGCCTTCCAGGGCTGGAGAGCTGGAACCTCCTTGTGCTTACAGAGTCAGGGTGGAAGGAGGGAGCAGCCATGGGGGATGCTGGTACCTGGACTCACTCTCTGCAAGGATGGTCTGAGCTGGAAGTGAGCTTTTGCCAGGAACCAGAGGAAGAACTGCCTGAGTATTCAGCTGGAAGTTGCCATGAGTTTTTTGCCACAAATTCCTGATGGAAATGAGACACCAGGATAAGGGATGATGCAAGTTTTAAAGGGGAGGGCAGAAACACCTTGAATTTCCACGTGGTGCCTACCGAAGTCATTAGTCTGGAACATGACCAACACTCTTTCTTAGTCTAGAAACTTGTGGGACCTGTTAATTACCTGGTTTGGGTATGGAATTGAATATATCAGACTTATTTTGCTGTTGAATTTGATTTCTGTAAATATGTTGTTGCCCTGAGAGCTGGTTCACCAGGCAGCTTGTGGTGGGGTAACCTGTTCCCTTCTTTATTGTGATTGTATTGCTTTACAAAGCCAGGTAGATTCTGGCTGTAGGCACTAATTAATTGCAGCAGATGGTCAGTCTATCCCAAGAATACCCCTCGCATTGATAGCAGGATGGGAGCAAGGTTTCAAGCAACTTGGAAATCAGACCTTTGTGACATGCAGAGAAAAGGTGTGACGTCTGTGCAGCCTGTTCCCAAAGCCAAGTCTGGATTATACTGAGGTTTGAGAGGCAGTGGCTGTGGGCTGCCTTTTACTGTGTGTTAATGTCTGTCCTAAATCTAATTGCAGGTTTGATCCGAAGAGAGCAGTGCAGCAGCTGAGAGCCTGTGGAGTGCTGGAGACCATCCGGATCAGTGCCGCTGGCTTCCCATCCAGGTGCTGGGCTGGGAATTCTCTGGGGTTGTGCTGCTCCTGCCACGTACCCAGCAGGTTCATTGCACCCAAGGCCAGGCTGGATGGGGCTTGGAGCACCCTGGGACAGGGGAAGGTGTCCCTGCCCATGGCAGGGGTGGGACTGGGTGAGCTTTAAAGACCCTTCCAGACCAAAGCCTTCTGGGATTATCTGAGGTGAGGGAGGTAGAAGAAAACACTTGTGTTGGCAGGACAATGTTTATTTAGGTTTCTTTATATCCAGGATAGATTTTCTGCTTTTTATTAATTTATTTTTTGTTTCATTTTGCTAAACTCCTGCTATGTCCTGGGTTCCTCAAGTATAAGAGATTCATTGTCAAGCAAAGAGCTGCAAAGTGGGCATGACAGAGAGTGTGTTGTGCTGTGTCCAGTGCTCCAGCTGGTGCTTTCAGTTTGGTCCTGGGAGGTAATTTGCTCTCATGAAACCTCTGAAAAAGCTGATGCCTGGCAGACAAAGGAATCCAGCTTGGATGCTGTACCTAGGTGAACATCAAGTAACAAAGCAACAACTCTGGAAGCAAGCACTGCCCTAAAACACTTCTTCAATGTTTTCCTGAAGCCCCTTCCACTGTTCAATTTGATTTTCTTTATGTATTTTATTTTCCCTGGCTTCAGACATCTGCTGCAATCCTCATTTCAGCCAAAAAAATCTGATTCTACTTTCAGAGAAAGAAAATAAGGGTTGTAAATTATTGTTGTAGACTTTCACAGAGCACATCCAGACCATCCTAGGCTTCAAACTCTTGCATCATAAAAAGGAGGGTTATGGGTGGTGTGCTCCTGCTGATTGAGATATAAAATTCAAAAGAGGTTTTTAAGGTCCAATAAATCAGAAAAAATAGACTATACATAAGTCCTGAAGATGACAAGGGCAAATAATTCTAAAAACGCATCAATTGCATTTTAGTGCCAAGCAGCTTTGTGTTAATGTCAGCAAAGCCATCAGCCTTTTTATATGGAACAAAGAAGTCATAAATATGCTCAGTGAAGTGTTGGCTAAGCGTGATGTGGAGCACCATGAGAAACTCCCTGTCCTGCATTTTGGGGAGGAGTGTGCTGCTCTCACCTCCTGAAAAGCTGCAGGAGGTTCTGGCAGCCGAGGGCGGCAGCTGCAGGTTGAGGTGGCTCTGTCACCTCTGCTGGCCAGTGACCTCTGTGGGCAGGTCACAGCTGGTCTTGGGCTCCTCCCTGACCAGCTGGGTCCAGCTCCTTAAGGAGGAAGAAGGGAAAACAGAAGGAGAAGAAGAAAACCCTCATGGAACCCAATTTCTCTGTGTCCCCTGCCGGTGTGGGAAGGTGCAGATCTGGGACCTCGTGCTGGGAGTCTGACCCTGTTAGAAGACCTAGAATCACCTTTGTATCTCATCTCTGAAGTCTTGAGGGCTTCTGTGGAAGCAGCCAGTAAAAATCTGCTTCTTCATTACTTGATCCCTAAGCCATGGTGGGGAATCAAAAATTCCAGCCCATGGGTGTCTTTTACTACCATCTTTGTAGCCAGACCAAACCTGTCAGTCCTCTTGCAGTAAAAGCCCCGAAACAATGAAAAATTTGGTTTTTTTCACGTGGAAAAGGCCAGAGAAATGCAGTTCTTTGCTCTCCAAGCAAGCAGTCACACTGCCCAGTGCAGTCTGGGCCCTGGCTTTGCCATGGTGGGTCCTGGGAGAGTTTGGGGAGCTCTGACTTGAGTGTTGTGTGTTTTGTGAGGTTTATTACTGGTCTTACCATGGCTGCACGGATACCCTGTTCCTCTCCATTCATAATTATCCCAGAGATTTGTAGCATTTTTCCATTTCTGCTCACTTAACTGCAGCTAATACTCTACAGCACTAAAATCAATGTGAAATCAGTAACTGGGGAGGGGAAACAGAGGGGAGAAACCACTGCAGCACCTGGACACCAGCCAGGATCTATTGACAGCAAAGAATTGACCAGTGCAAGGGTCTCTCCATCCTGACAAACTAAAAACTGATACTCTCAGCTCTGCTTGCATGCTTTTGGTTATGAGATCTTTTCCCAGGACACTAGGAATACAGAACTCTTCCATCACTGCAACTTGTCAGCTCTTGTTCTTCCTGCAGGGATGAAAAAAGGGGGCAAAAAGCAATTTCAGCCTTTCAGAGTGATCTTCTCCAAAGTTTGTGATTCTTGAAGGACAGATCTTTGTGTATTTTAATATTTCTAGGATATAATTGTGCGTAGGAGCAGCTCTGCACCAAATAGAATACCCACTTTGGACTCCCATAGTTCTTCACCTTCCTTACTCAGAAAATTCCAGTCTTGAAAATCCAGACCCAGGAGCTGGACGATGTCATTGAAAGATTGTGAATAAACTGTGTATTTATATTGACTTTATGGACCATCTTGGGAAAAGATGCTTCCACAGGATCTTGTTTTGTAGGAAAAGTAACAGATTTTTAGTTATTTCTGCAGTTTTTCATGTGATATCTCTCACTTTTCGTCACAGTGAGCATTGATTATTCCTCTGTATTTACTTATATTTTGAGACAAGTTGAGCTTATATTGCTTGATTAAGGATAAAACCAAAAAGGAGAGTCATTGCTTTAAATTTAAACCTCTTGTGAAGCCTCTAAATTTGGAATACTTCAAAATAATAACAGAAAACTTGATCTTCATGACTTTTGCTTCACTCGGGTGTAAGCTATTTACCCATAAAGCAACAGGGAATTTCCAAATTTGTTTATCTCAAGGTAAGTTTTATCCAGAAACAATAGAAAAACTCTTGTTTTCATCCTGTAACCTCTGAATATATTCCAGCACACTATCACTAGAGTAACTTTCTGAGGGTGATGTGG
The DNA here is from genome assembly GCA_035584835.1 of Tangara arthus. NCBI lineage: Eukaryota > Metazoa > Chordata > Aves > Passeriformes > Thraupidae > Tangara > Tangara arthus. The sequence continues at coordinate 73,873,154 of JAWMQZ010000132.1, read as the reverse complement.
CTTTGAGTCAGAGATCTCTGGATAAATCCACCTGCTGCTAAAGAGTTCAGTGTTTTGAGTCCGTAATAATTTTTTTACCTCTAGAAAAAGAAATAATTTTTAATATAAGTGGTAGTTGTTCAAGCTGTGTAAGTCTCAGAAATCTGAAGCCTGGGGCTCCCCACTTAGGGTGTTCCTAGGTTTATTTTACCATTTCCATGGTAGGCCGCACTCTGGCTGCGTCTGAAATAAATTGAAAATGTATCATTTGCTTTGAAATGTTACTCAGCAGTTAAGAAATCTGTATCTGTTAGCATGTACATAAATGACTGTGATGAATGGAGTGTCTGAGGTGTGTAGGTAGTAAATCTATCATCAGCTTCCCTGGGTAAAGCATGGAAGATGTCTCTGTGCTGTAAAACCATTCATCTTCCTTAGAGAAACTGGCTGCATAGAGATGAGTCTGTAGAGAACTAATTGGTGCACATCTCCATGGATAGCAAAATAATTCTTTCAAACAAGTTTTTAAATTGGTTCTATCAAAACTGTACTTTTTTTTCCCCCCTGCTGGTTATGGTGGTTTCCAGTCAGTGGTCCAGCAGCAGTGGTCTCCCACCATGCCATCACTCTGAATAACCTCATCACTGCAGTTCTCTCTGAATTACCCTCTTTGTAGTTGTTATGTATTTATAGTTTAAGTATCCTTGGCATTTGGCTGCTTCCTGTGGTCGCTGGAGCTCGCTGTCAGATTCAGCATTTTTGTATCAATTCAGTGTGAAATCCCAGCTGCTAAACTCTATAAATATTAAACATTTATAATTGAAAACTATCATGGACATCCTTGGATGTATAATTTTTTTTTATAGAATGTGCCTTTAGCTGTCTGGCTGTCATTTCAGGATAACAAGACCTATAAATTGCTTTGGCTACCAACAGTTCTGTTTGCCCACACCCAACAAAGGTGTAATATGTAAATGGAGGGGCTTTCCCCCCCTCATTTTTCCCTTTGAATATATTCCAACTAATTTCAAGCCAGGCCAACCTGCATGTTTTAGAACTAATTGAAAGGCAAATCTGTTCTGCTGCAGTAAACAAGGCAAGAGAAATTTTCTCCCTGAACTGCAGCTTCTAAAATAATTTCATGTCAAATCTTGGCTCTGAGATTGAACCTGCGCCCTTCCTGACATGTTCTGACTCCTCTGTAAGGATCAATATCGTCCAGCTCCTTCCTGCTTAATATATTGACCCCTTCAGGGGAGGGTGCCTTGTGGTGCTGCCAGGATTTCTTATCCAAAACTGAGTTTGCTCAGCACCTGGGATGGTCTTGGGTGAATTTGTTTACTCTGAGTGAAAATTATTTCGTTAGTTATTTTATATAATGTTCAGTTTTATATAGTTTTATTTTATATAATGTTCAGTTATTTTAGGGTACCAAAAGAAACCATATTATGGTTACGAGTTTGAAGCTTTTTTGCCCTATTACACTGCTTTCAGCTGTTCACTCAGTGCAGCTGGCACAACATTGCTGAAACAATGGGTTGTGGATATTTTGGACAGTTGTTGACTGCTTGGAAAGATGCTTCTTGGAAGCTTCCTTAGAATGTCAACCCCAGTTTCCTACCCATGCTCTCCCTTCAAGTTGACATTGTAATAAACACAGCTGGCTCTGCTCAGGTTCATAAACCCTTGATTTTGGACAGGAGCAGCCCCTTTGCTTTGCACCTGGCTGCATTTTTGTGTAAAACATCCAAATCCGGTTGCTTAAACCACAGAAGAAAAGATTATTTCATCTGTGCTATATTTTATTCCCTCTGTTTCATGTAGGTGTCAAAGACTTTGCTGGGACTACCGAATCTCAGTCTCTCAGCCAACCATCCTCCTTGCTGCTTGAGCCCAAGGAGGGTTTTTTCCACAGGCATAAGTTATTTTCCTGCATCCTTCCCTTCCCTTTATTGCCTTTTCCCCTTAGTGACCTGTGCTGACATCAAAGCAAAATTCAGCTGTTTGAGGTTGTCTTGATCTCAGTTTGAGTAGCATCTGCCCAGTCCTTTGTGCCTCCTTCTTCCTGTTTCTCAGTTGTGCAGGTATAAAAATGCCCTGGTTCCATCTCTTTTCTCTGCATCACTTATCTGGATCTTAAGATTTGATAATAATACAGAACAGTATTTATTTAGTGTCCCTTAGTGGTTTCCAGCCCCCAGCACTGAGGCTTGCCCATGCTGTGTGTTGTGTGGCAGCATAGCAAGTGCCTGAGATCTGTTTTTTTATTTGGTACCTGTCCACAAGGTGAACTGAGGTGTACCCTTCCCATAGTCTTTCCTGACCTGCTAAGCTGTGGGGTAACATAGCCCATCCTTTGTCTCCCGCTGGGAGTCAGTGTGTGGCTTGGCGAGTATTAATTAATTTTCTTTTTTTGTTTTCATGTTTGGTTTTTTTTTTTTCCTTTTAAAATGAAGGCATTGTACCTAAAAAAAAAAAAAAAGATGTATGTGCAGAAAAATAATTTTAAAAGTGCATGTACAGCAAAGCACTGAGCTTCAGTATTTCTACACTGGAGAAATCTCCCTTGCAGGGCTGGGGGATCGTGTTTGTTTCTCTCCCAGCAGATAGTTGTAAGGAAATTTTATACAGCTTTGAGCCTCGAGTGGTTCAATGAGGCATGTTACATTAAACCTGAGTGCTTTAATTGTTCCTTTCTCCGGGGAGGATTCTGTAGCAGCACCTATGAACCCCTGCAGCTTTCTTTTGCTGGTGAACTGGGATGGCAAATATCCCAGTGAAACTGCTGATGGGCTGGCTGAGCCCTGTTGTGGCACAGATTTTGTCTTGATGCCCCATGGACAATAATACAGGAGCAGTGTGGTGTCAGGGCTGTCATTCCCTGATAAATCAGAGAGTGGTGAGAGCACGAGGGAGGCAGTTCTGTGCCCTGGGGCTCAGCATGGGGCTGTGAACCTCTGGGACATGTGGCTATGGGGCTGTCCTATAAACACCTTGGTAGAAACCAGGGGATGTATTCCCTGGCTCTTCCAACATCTCATGTGAGACTTACTCCTGAAAAGTGAGTCATTTTTATTAAGGATGGACGTGGAAAATAATTTTTTTCTGCCTTGGGAAATGAGAATGACAGGCTCTGGAGGAAGACCCACTGTGCAGTGAGTGACCTATGATTTATTTTTAAGGAATTCATGCAAGTGTCTGACTCTTGTTTGTGGGCAGCTATGGGATCTTCATCTCTGCTGTGGTCCTGGAAGATGATGGATTTTGCTTTCTGCCTAGCTTGGACCTGTGCCCTGAGTTTTGTGTTCTGCCTCTTCACCATCTGCTCTTAGCTGGAAGAGCCTGGGTGGCACCTGCAGGGTGATTTTTTTCCTCCAGATATCAGCAGTTAATAATGCCAGTGCCTGAGCTGACTCTGGCAGGTTAACGGGAATACTCCCTCCTTCTGCCTTCCTCCCTCCCAAGCTTTCCCTGGCTCAAGCAGTACCTGAGCCAGCCTCGTGTGCTTGGCTGGGTGCCTCGGGCTCTGCATGCTCCGCTTCTCCTCTCAGGTTTGATTTGGAGCTGTGTAAACCCCAGGCATGCTTAAAATGAAAACGGGTTTTATTTGCACAACGCAAAATGGGAAACGTAATTATAAAACAGAGGCGCTGGGAAAGCAAAGAGGAGGCAAGTTTAAGTTAAACCTTACAGGACACAAGCTTGTAGTCTTGCATAATCTTTGTGTTCAGTTTTCATCCCAGAGAGAGTTCCTCATAGCTGACATCATAGTTTTTTTAGTAGTAATCCAGTACTTTTGGTTATTTGAGGGTGGGTAGCTGTAGCTGCCTGGCCTCAGAACTAGCTCGTGGAGACAGAGATTGAATCAGCACTAAATCTGGCTGTGACAGAGCCAGTCTGAGCATTCTGAGCATGGGAAATCCTTTTATCGCAGTGGCCCTCATGCTTCTGCCCCCGTGAGCTCTCCATTTTACCTTTGGCTTTAGGTGCAATCCTAAGGGTATTCTGGTTTTTGCCAGTCCCTTTATTCTTTACTAGTTGTGTCCTGGGGGCTATGTGTCCATGCAGGAGTTACACGTGGTTTACCAATCCACTTTTTTTCCCCATTTGCTCTCTTCATTCCCTTTGCAAACATTTCCTTCTATTCACTCTTTTCAATGAAAAAAAGCATTGGCTTTCCTCCCCTTTTCTGAAGTGACACAAAACTCTGTTGGCTGTGTGTTTTGAAATCAGCAATATGCCTGTCTTAGCAAATACCACAGCTTCCAGCCTTCGAGGTGTTTCATGAGAGATACCAGCAGCTGGAGTAGAGGATTGTGCAGGTCCCTTCCAGCTGAACTGTTTCGTTTCATGATGTATTCTGTGGAGCTGGCAGCTGTGACTGCTCAGGTGGTCTCACTCAGCCTCACCACTGCAAACTGGGCACGACCTGTCACAAGCAATGCTCTGGCCCACTGCAGTTTATTTTCCCTCCCACACTCTTAATCCCTGGAAGTGTAAAAATAGGAAGAGTTTGGTGCAGTAATGCAAAAAGTTAAGGTGTGCATGGGGCTTGTGGGTGAAGAGGATATTTCTGTGTGGTAGCTCTTCACAGTTTGTTGTCGTCCTGGTTGCCAGAGCATCCCTGCAGGTAAGGATCAGGCCCGGAGGTGGTTTTGTTGAGTGAGGGCAGAAATCAAATCCTCTATGATTGCCTCCAGTCTCCCTTTGATGCTTGTTATGCGTATTTTGTTGAGATATCTATGATCATTCTGGACATGGCTGGAAAAGTTTAGTGTTAATTAAAATCTCAGGTTTTGAGGGGTTTATAACTCACTGTGTTAATTTAGAGAAGGCTGAAACTTGGCAGATGCTGAAGCAATTTCAGGATCGCAGTCTGCAGGCTCTATATCTATCACCAGCAGCAGGAGATGATATTTCTAGCAGCAGGATACAGTGCTCTAATTCCTTCAATTAGCCTTGCCTGTTTGGAGGCCTTGCTGCTGGCTTTGTCTTTCCAGAACCAAAAGATTTTGTGTTTGTTTGAAGGGTGTCAGTCACAGACCTCAAGATGGAGCAATTAGGGATTCAATTGATTGAAATTAGTACTCAGCAGAGTTTGAGAACACAAAAAACAAAGAATATCTGTTTGATTCATTCTCTACAACATTATGAAGATTGCTGTTTAATTTTTATTTTTGGGCAATCAAGAGATCCACGATTTCTCCCGAGTTGGGTTCTCCTTTCTGATGGGAGCAACGTTGTTGCATTTGAGTGGTAAAGAGCAGCAGACTGGGAAGCACATCAGGGCTGGAAAGAGGATGATCTGTGGCCTTTCTGCTCCAGGCTAGAAAGGCCACATGGTCTTTCAGTGTCTGAGATTGGGGCCAGGCTGGGGGTGAGTTGGAGTTGGTCCATGCTGAGGGTAGTGGTGAGAAATCCCTTGAAATATTTCACACTTTGGCACATCTACAACTCCAAGCACTTTATTTCAGTGAAACAGTGCCCAGCATGCAGACTAACCCAGCGTGTGCTTTGCTTTCAGGTGGTCCTACGCTGACTTTTTCAATAGGTACCGTGTGCTTATGAACAAGAGAGACCTCTCTAAGAACGACAAGAGGCAGATCTGTCAGACCCTGCTGGAAGACCTCATTAAGGTGAGGTGGGACCAGATCTTTGTCACTGATGCTAAAAGCACAGCACTCATGGCTTTGATGTGGCCTGAAATTGCTCCAGCTTCACCTGCTGCATGTGCAGGTGCTTCTCCACCCCAGACAGCCTGGGAGTTTTTCCAAAATGAGGGAGTCTTGCAAAGAGGTGGCAGGAACAAGTGGGACATGGGATTTCTTGGTTGTGTTCAAGAAGAGTGAATAATTTCAATGCTGGTGAAGTCCAGAGTTTTCTGTCACTGGTTGGGCATGAATGACTGGCCACTTTTAAAAAATGTGTCCCCCCATCCCCTCCTTCTGGTTTTGTCTAGCCACAGCTGGAGCACATTTCAGGGGTCCAGCCTGGGACAACGTCATGAACCTTAGTCAATAATTAATTGACTCTTTGCACAAATGAGAAAGGGAAAAGTGCAGTAAATGCCTTATCTTGATGTGTGGGAGACTTTCAGTGCCCCTATGTGGGAAAAACATCCCACAGATTGGGACTTTTTTACCATAAACGAATCAGAAGGTTTTGCCACCTCACCTTACCAAAACTTTACTGCTTGCTTGTATGCCTTTTTAAATTGCAAATGTGCATGCAAAGGTTTCTTGCTGTTGAGTGGCTCAGATCTCTTGTTTTCCTGTGGGGTTTTGAGGAATTTACCAATTGGGTTCCTCTTTTTGCTTTTTGCACGCAGTGTTACCCTTGGCTGCAGAGCCTTTTGCAGCACATGTATGACTTTGTAGATCTAAACATTAATCTTTCTGAAAAAGAAATATTTTTATTGAAGTGCTCTGGTGCTGCATTTTCAGTCTGGTGTAGTGGAAGGCATTCCTGCCCATGGCAGGGAGGTTGGATATATGTGAGGTTTAAGGTCCCTTCCAACCTAAACAATTTTGTGATTCTGTGATTTCTTTATTTACGTAAAAACTAACAAATAACAAAAACCCAAATCCGAACAAAAAACCCCAAACCCCCAAAACCAAACAAACAAAAAAACCCAAAACAAAATAAACCCCAAATAAACTCCTGCACCACAAAAAACCAAAACCAAACAACGACAAAAAAACCCCAGACCAACCAAGCAAAAAAGTCCACAAAACACAAAAAACCCAACCCAAAACACCTTCAAAATTGTGTAAATATATGGAGTTTAAGACTAAGTCCTAGTGCATCCTTAATGGGTGTATAGATGCTCAAGTGTAGTAAGTCTAATGGTATCTAATAATGTCAATGATATCTAATAATGTCTAATAAGTCTAATAATCTAATGTATCTAATAATGGAGTCTAATAATATCTTCATTACCCAATTAAGAAGTGATGTGGGTTGATAAATTTGATTCAAATTGGTGTTTTTACTTTGTATCTACTGATCAACTTAGACTGAAAACAAAAAGGAAAAAAAGTAATGTTTGCCTCAATTAAATATAATTTCCTTTATGCTTTTGAAAAGGATCCAGACAAGTTCCAGTTTGGCCGTACCAAGATCTTTTTCCGTGCAGGCCAGGTGGCATATCTGGAGAAGCTGCGGGCAGATAAGTTCAGAGCTGCCACCATCATGATCCAGAAGACGGTGCGGGGCTGGCTGCAGAGGGCCAGGTACCAGCAGCTGAGGCGAGCCACCCTCGCCCTGCAGCGCTACACCCGCGGGCACCTGGCACGCAGGTGGGTCCTGGGGAGCCTCAGAGGGGGGCCAGCTGGGAAGCCAAGGGTGGAAACACCTCTGGCCGCCTGGGTTTTCAATCTGTTGCATATTCTAGAGCTTAAACTTGGGGGTTTCATATGAGGAGCTTTGGAAATGCTCTGCTGGCTTGAGAGCAAGATGCGTAATGTGCGTGTGGGTAACGCTGTGGTGAGAGTTTCTAAAAAGACTCTAAAGGGCTAAAGTTGGGGCTTATTTCTGGCCCTTCTATGTGGCTTTATTTAGGGGCAAGAGATCAAAATTCTTTGCCTCAAACTGGTTTCATATTTATGTTAGTTTAATTTCTAGGTGCTGGGCCAAGGTCATAACATAGACAATTTGGTTATAATGAGGTGACTACAGCACT
>JAWMQZ010000132.1:73722062-73745070 GCA_035584835.1 Tangara arthus | reverse complement strand
AGACATCTCCAAAATGAGAGAATTGAATGCCCCAGTTTGTACCAATTTTATAGAATTGGTGCAAATTCATGTTCTCAGTCTGCAGGCTGTGGCTGAGTGAAGATGCTGATGGGGACAGGGTGGCTCCCTCCTGGTTCCTGCAGAGCAAAGGGCCATCGCTGCAGGAGCACTTCACCAAAAACCAACTGAATAGCTGAGATCTTTAAACACTTATTTTTACCTTGACAAAAAGTTACTTCTGTGGAAGTAGAGGTGTGCAAGCAGCACTGGGTGGGAAATGCCACTGGTGTGTGTTCTGTGGAGATTTTTATGAACAGCCAGAGCAGCTCCCTTTAGCAGAAGACAGCTGAGTGCACTTGAGAAAGCTTTTACTTATCTATTCTACAGCTCACCAACAGTAAACACTGTCTCCCCTTCACAAAAAATGGCTCATCCATGCTTATAGCCATAACAACATGTCCATTTCCAAATGATCCTTTGAAATTTCATCTTCTTGAAATGCCACAACTGGATGAAAAGGCTTTGGGGATACATCTGGAGTTGAGCTGACCTTCCTTGCAAACATCAAACCTCCCTGGGTGAAGCAAAAAGAACTGTCTGTGGGTTTGCTTTTTGGGAGCTGCAAGTGTCCCATTTATTTGGGTTACCCTTGTCATTTTGCCACCAAACTCCAGCTGTGAAATTGGGTGTTTAATAGAGGGAGTTTAGTGGAGTTTCACCTCATGCTCAGGACCTGTCACAAGCATTTACACCTGCAGCTTGGTGGGGGATTGCAGTAGCTGGGATGGGGACAAACTGAGGGGGAAAATGTTTTGCTGGCACTTCCTACCTTCCAGGAGATTGTCTCGCCCCAAAAAATCAGGGAAAAAATTCTCAAACCAGTTAGCAGCAGCAACAGCTCAGCTTTGCCTATAGTGGATCACTTAACAGAGCTTTTCAGTGCTGTCCTTCCCTGTGGTCTCCTTCTGGTTCTGTTTCCTCTCTTTCTATGTATATCAGCCCATGGATTATCTGGATTTAGATGTCCACCTGGCTGAGATCCTTAATAATGAGTCAGTGGCACTTCCCAGCTGTGCACAGGCCTCTGCATGTGGCTGCAAGTCCCCAGGCAGAAGCTCTGTAGGTATTTTCAGCTTTTCTAAGTGACTGAAATGTAGAAAGCTCTTTGTCACTGCCAGCAAATGACAACAGGAACACCTGAATGGCAGGAAGGAGAAAGGAAATGTGGTTTTTCTTACACATACAAATACAAATTCCAAGAAATAGAAGAAAAACAACAAGAATTTGATGGCAAATTAAAAACTCCAAATAAAATAAGCCTATTCTGGGGAGTTAAGCTTCTCCCTTTACATCCAAAATGTGGGTTTAAACAAAAAAAAAAAAAAAAACCTACACATCTTCACCAGTGAGACGAAGAATATTCCTGGCCATCTCTGCCCATCAGCTTTCCAGTAATCTGCATTATTTTGGCTTCCCTTATGCACAAGCTGCAGCCTGCAGATTACAGGCACAACTGTCTGCAAACAGTTGATACTGGGGCTGAAGCTGGTGAAATCTGGAAGTGTGCCTGTTCTGCAGCTTCAGCGCTGTACTTCTGCAGATATGCCCCCCATGGAAAACACTGGGAGCACTCCCAAACTGTAAAAAACAACAACGAAAACCTCCAAAGCACCTGCAGCCCGTGTGCAGCATAAGTGATGATGCTTCACTTGCCTCTGAAATCGTGGTTACATGATGCTCAAAGACACACTGGTGATGGGACCAGTACAAAAGCTGCACTGAAAACTGTTTTGGAAACATCTCGGGAATGAAACGCTCTGATAAAGAATAGGTTGTTCCAACATCCCTGACATTGAGTAGGGAAACAAAACTGGCTATGAAAAAATGTAAATATTAATGCAGATAAAAATTACTCCTTGGAGAGGACACATCTGGAAATAGAGCAGCTTCATGGTGTACTCCCCTCATGTGGCCATGCAGATCCTCTCTGCAGGCAGCAGAGCCTGAGGCATTCTTCAGGAGTGTCCATTCCTCCCTAAGAAGAAGGATAAATATGAGGCAAGTGTTCATTATCTCCACTGCCCATGGAAAACCTCTGGCTGAGACTGGAATGCCAAAAGTATTTGCAGCCCTAGGTCACCAAGGAGCCTTCTGTGTCCAGGCTGGATGGTCCAGCTGGCCCTTCTCTCTCTGTACTGCTCGATGGAAGTCACAGAATAATTGAGAGGTTTAGGTTGGAAAAACCCCCAGACCACTGAGTCCAACCATTCCCCAGCACTGCCAGGCCACCACTGTCCCATGTCCCCCGGTGCCACACCCACAGGGCTTTTAAATCCCTCCAGAGATGGGGACTCTTACACTACCCAGGCAATCTGTGCCAGGATTGGACAACCCTTTCCATGGAAAATTTTCCCCAATATCCAACCTGACACACCTTGAGGCCATTTCCCCTCATCCTGTCACTTGTTCTGCGGCAGAAAACACTGATCTCCACCTGGCTGCCCCCTCCTGTCAGGGAGCTGTGGACAGCAAAAATCTTCATTCTCCTTGCCGTGATGGCACCTGGGAGAGCAGGTGAATGCAGATCCTTCTTCTTTAGCAGGATGTGCCCGGGAAGCGTTTGCTGCAGCTGCTGCCTGGATACTTCGGTGGGCTCAGATTTCAAGCCTTTTGTCTGCCCCAAATCGCATTGTTCTCTTATCCACGCACTCCTGCTCATGGGAGGCATCCTCCTCAGGTTTGGCAGCGCATCTGGCGGGCACCGTGAGTTTGCTGGTGCTTTTGGTGCAGTTTTAAGCGCCGGGGTGGAGTCCTGGGAGCGTGTGTCCCGTGGGAGCGGGGTGGGCTGGGGTCCCTGTGCTCCACAGATGATCCCGTGAGTGAGGGATGGTGTCAGACCCACAAGTTACATCCCTGAATTACTGTGTGGTGCTGTGAAGATGGGAAGGGGAGAGGTCATCTTAATTACACTGCAGAATACGACTGATTTTGTAACAGCTAGGAATGAATCTGGATAAAAATTATTCATTCAGATTTTGCAAGCATAGGAAGAACGGATCCCTAAGTATCCTCCAGTAATTTATTTTGAGTAGTCTCCAACTGCTCTCTCAGAAAGTTTCTGCTGTATTTAATGCCCTTATTGCATTGAGAAACATCTCCTCTGCCTTGGAAAGCGGCTTTTTACAGAGGACAAATAGTCATAGGACAAGGAGCAACAGTTTTAAACTCAGAGGGGGAATTTAGCATAGGCGCTGGAAGGAAATCCTTCTCTGTGAGGTGGACAGGCCCTGGCACAGGTTTCCCAGAGCAGCTGTGGCTGTCCCTGGATCCCTGGAAGTGTCCCAGGCTGGGCTGGATGGGGCTCAGAAGAGGCTGGGGCAGTGGAAGGTGTCCCTGCCCGTGGCAGAGGTGGAATGGGGTGAGCTTTTAAGGTCCTTCCAACCCAAACCATTTTGGGATTCGCTCTGAAATGCTCTCAAAGCTCTCCTTCATAAGAAAGGGTCTTGACTTGCTGGGGATCTTTGGATCATCTTTTTCTCTTCTCAACACGATAATTACATTAATGACACATCATCCTATAGCCATGGCAGCTGAATGCCTGTCCCCTCTGATCATGGCAAAAGATGGGTGCAAATTTGGGGTGGGAGCAGAGGAGAATGCTTTCTGATTCAGCCCTGGTCAGGGAGCTGTTGAAACATTTCCATGTTGGAACAATTTTTGTGGAAGTACGACAGTGACCTGTAACCTGCCCTGTGTGGTCAGTGAGCAATTCTGTCGAACAGCCAAGAAGTTCCTCCTGCTGTTCTGACTGGAATATGGGATTTTCCTGCCCAAGTTCCCTGCTAAACAGGTGCTTTGTATCATCTGGAAATAGCTGTGTTTCAACACGAGGATCAAGTGGATTTCACATAGAGGCTGGGATTTGCTTTCAAGCCTGGCTCATGTGACATGAAAAGCTGCTCTGCGTGTAATAACCACTAATATTATTAAAGTGTGCTTCAGGGTGGGCACTCTGACAAAAAATACCACTTTATCACCAATGCAAAAGAGAAGGGTGGGGATTTTTTACAGTTTTGGGGGGGATTTTTGTCTTTCATTGTTGTTCCAAACCATGGTGCACTTGATCTAACCCACAGTAATAAAAAAAAGATTATCTCATGGACAGTAAGCTCATCACCACCCTTTGCTGATAACAGAAAACAAACACCCCTTGCATCTCAGTGTGTTGGAGGAACAGGCTGCACTCCCTCCCTCGCCTGGATCAAGTCAAAGCAGGAATCTTGGCTGTGTCTGGGAAAGAAGGACGCCAAGAGATTTTTTTTGTTTCATTTTTTAGTTGACTTATAACCCCACCTGCAAAATATTCCCAAACTGACATACTTTTTTTCAGCATTGTCCTGATAGACAGTAAAATGGGATTATGATTCCCAGAAAAGCAAGGGTTATGGCATGCTCACCTTCTCTCTTTCTGTCTCTCTCCCCAGTTTTGGGTGGTTTTGGGGGGAAAAAGAGAAAGAAAAGTGAATTCTTATTTGGGATAATTTCTTACAAAATGAGTATTGTCGGTGGTGGCAGGGAAAAGGATCTGAAATGACAAAACACTTAATGTCTCCATCTAACCTTTATTATTTCTGTTCCTTTGCCTTGTCCTGGCTGTGTCTGTGTCCTCTGAAGCCTCGAGGAGCAGGCTGGGTGAGTGCACAGTGAGGGGAGGGTGTCACTGCCAGCATTACGTGGGCTCATGGCACGTCTCCCAACATCGCGCAACGAACTACAACAAATCCTTCATCTCCTGTGCATCACACCACTGTCTTCAAAGGCTTTCATTAACTCTGGAGGTAGTAAATTTTTTGATAAATCCATCTGAAGGACTTTTTTGGGCGCTACTGTCTGGTGCTTCAGCTTCCCAAACACACCTTCCTGTGTTTTGTAATCATGGTATTTGAAAGATGCCCAGGGAATACAGAAACTGGGCACAAATACAAAACAAATGGAAGTAGGGAATTCTCTCTTCCTCTCTCAGCTGCTGAGATTTTCCTTTCTTCCAGCTGTATTAGGTTTTAATAGCTGATGTCAGTTGTACTGAATTTTGTGCAACAGTCCTAAAACTGCAATAAAAAGTTTGTGAAGGCAGTAATACATTTTCAGATTCAAGTAATTTTCTTGCCTAAATGCTGATGAGTAGAACAATTAACTACATGAACTCAAGTATTCATAAGTAAACCTCTACCTACCACCATTCTTTCAATTGTATTGACCACTCCATATTTTTCCTGCTCAAGGAATAGACTTTTTTTTTTTAACTAAGGGTATTTTATGCTGTTGCTACAATGTCTGTAGAGGTGAGTTTGTGAAGAGGTACCTTGCAGTGTAATAGTGCCACTGTTCTGTGGGTGATTGGTAGGGTGATTCAGGGAAAATGAGGGGCTAAAGGCACTGAGGGGCTCAGGGAGGATTAGAGAACCTCCAGATGCAGGGAGGGTTGGACCCAGGAGAGATCCTGGCATGGGAGAGCGCTGGAGCTGTCAGAGCATCCTTCCAAGTGGAAGTTTGGCCCTTCTGCACATTGAGCAGATGCTGCAGGATCTCAGGTGTCTGCAGCCTCCGTCAAACAATCCCCCTGCCTAACTGCTCCGCAAACATCCCCTGGAAAATTCTGCACGTTCCCTTTCTTTTTCTGCGCCGTGGATCCGTTGCCAGGCTGCACACACCCACATTTGGCAGGGCTCCACCACCCACCATGCTCTGGCGACGAGTAGCAGCAGATTTCCCATCTATTCTGAGTGGCACCGATACTCACAGCTGGAAGGGTTGGGTAAGGAGGCGCTCCTGCTGCTCTCGGCTCCCCAGGAGCCACCAGCACTCACATGAAACGAGTTTTCCCTAAAGCACCAACGCTGCTGTGAAACTCACAGGGTGCCATGAAACTCACTCATGAAACTTATGGGGTGCCATGAATTTTGATTTCTTACTTCAGTTAGAACACCTGGATTTTTAAGGACCAGGGAGCTTAGGAGGCTGCTGAGGTCCCTGCCCTTCCTACACCTCTGTTTCACCTTTGCAGCTACCAAGGCAGGTTAAAAAGTGCACTTTTGGCTCTGAGGTGTCATTACTTCAATGCATTGAATGTCTCCTGCCTAGCAGGAAATACTCAATCCACTTTCTTAGACCTTTTCTATGAGAGTAGAGAAGGTTGAGAGAATTGGGACTGTTCAGTGTGGAGAAGAGAAGGCTCCAGAGAAACCTAATTGTGTCTGTCCAGTGCCTGAAGGAGCCAACAGGAAACATGAAGAGGGACTTTTCACAAGAGCATGTTGGGGCAGGACACAGGGAATGGCTTCCCACTGCCAGAGGGCAGGGACAGATGGGATACTGGGGAGGAATTCCTGTCTGTGAGGGTGGGCAGGCCCTGGCACAGGGTGCCCAGAGCAGCTGTAGCTGCCCCTGGATCCCTGGGAGTGTCCAAGGCCAGGCTGGATGGGGCTTGGAGCAGCCTGGGATAGTGGAAGGTGTCCCTGCCCATGGCAGGGGATGGAATGGGATGAGTTTTTAAGGCCCCTTCCATCCTCAGGCCACCCTTCTGTGATTCCATGACCAGCTGCCAGAGACACACTAGGAAGGACATTCCCAAGCCAGTAGCTTTCCTGTCCATGGGCAGGAAGCTTTCCTGTACATTCTGCACCTTCCTTGGCTGACAGCTGACACACCTCCCTCAGTCCCTATGGATAGCTTTGCCAGGGAGCCTGTGGAAGAGAACTCTTGGAGGGAACCTGAGGAGGCATCTCTCCTCTGTTACACCTCCAGGCAACCTAGAAAACATCATTTATTATTTCCTTAGAGAATCCCCAGCATGTGAACGATGGATTCATGCCCTCTTTCTCATTTCGTTTTTGTTTTTTAACCTTACAATTAAGATGACCAGGAACTTTGTTTACTTAACAAAAGCTGAATTTTTCACAAACACAAGAAACTGGGATCTAGAAGAGCATCACAGGAATGACAAGAATTGTGAAAGACACCCCATAGCCTGGCAGCACTACAGTTATATGCAGGAATTGTTGGATTTAAGAAATTGGGATTTTGGAAAACATATATATTCAGAAACACTGTCATTTAGAACCAGCTTTAAATCCAATGAAAAGCCAAATATTTGAGCTGCAAACCTCTTAAATGTCATCCTCTTTGGTTTTCCCCCTCACCCCATAAAAATACATATTGAACCTCCATATAATTAATTTTTCCTATCAGGTATTTGTCCTGTTTACAAGAGAAATGACAAAATGCACTAAGAGACTAACCCAAATCCTGGCTGTGCCTTGCTTGCCCAAAGCAGTATGAGTCAACAGGCAGCAAACACTTTTGAGAAGGTTCTTGTTGGCACTTGTGACTTCAATTTCCACTTTCATGAGAATTAGCTGAACTGAGCTCATTCTTCCTCTTAACATCACACGGGTTTTGCCAAGCTTCACCACTGGTATCAACAGCTACAAATATTCTGAAGTGAGGCATGTGCTTTGCTGGGTTTTGAGTTCCCACCATGATCCCTGTGCTCCAGCCTCAGAGCTGCTTAAGAAAAAGTGGCAAGGAAAGAAGGAAACTGCCTTAAAAGAAAGAAGGCTGTTGTAACCATGCCCAGGAGCAGAGGTTTATAGTTATCATCTCCATGGATAATTAGAAGGCACATGTCTGCATACTCACTTTTTTGTACAGCATTAAAAAGCATGTTGCAGGTCCCATTTTGATGACCAGTCTGCCTACTTTGCATCCACATTCTTGTAGCCCAGCTGCAGGAGTACAAAAAATTGAACCACCAGGTAAAAGCTTCAAAAACAGTGTCACAAGAGTCTTCTTTATCACAGAATGGTTTGGGTGGGAAGGGAGGTTTAAAGGTCATCTGGCCCAATATTTTTTCATTGGTTGCCTCATGAAGATGTAGAAACCGTGGACATGATGATATTGGCCTCAGTGGGGACAAGCTGGGCAGGATTAGGGGTTTTTAGGGCAGGATGAGAGGTTTTTAAGGCAGTAAAGTCCACCCAAGCCGCAGGTGACATCCTGGGCTCAGGAATTCCTGGTGGCGCAGCTTGCAGCAGGACACGGCTGCAGAAATGTTTTTTTGTTTTGGACTTTCTTGGAGATCTGCTGCATCTGAGCACATCCATTTGCGCCAGTATCACAACCACACGGCGTATGAAACACAGCATTTGCAGGCTGACAACACAAATACCAGCTGTTTGCTGCACACCCTGCCCTCCCAGCCACCCTCCCTGCTGCTCACAGCTGCTGCCTCCCTGTTTATGGGGGTTGAAATCCTACGTAAAAGTGCCAAATCGGAGACTTTAAAAAGCCTTTTCAGCAGGAACACGTCTCCTTTCTAACCCTCTCCCTGATGTGGGCTGGGGAGACCAATGCAAAGCAGGGAAATAGAAACAATAAAATATGTTAATCGCTCTTTTGCCTACCAGAGAACGGAGCTGGGCCCCAAGGGGAAGTGACATTTTCAGTTTTATCTCAGAGGCACTGCTCCCTTCAGCACTGAAAAAAAATCAGTGCTAGAAAATGTTTTTTCATTACAGATATCTGAATATTCAATATGTCATTTAAATTGGCTTCGGATCTGTTCCCATAGCCACCCCTGAGGAGCCTGGTGAGGATAAACCACCCAGCTGATATCTCACACCAGGTTGTTTTGTCTAAGCCCAAAGTTTCTTTGCCTTGTGAAATTAAAACAACCCTTTTTGCTTCAAGTGACTTGCACTTTTTCAAGGCAATTTCACGCACAAGGACAATTCTGCAGCACTCCTGTTGTACATAATGACCCAGAGAGCAATCTGCTTAACCACAAGAAAACCCCCTCTTCCCCCAGAATTTGGGAGGACTGGCTTTTCATTCTGTTTTGATGGCGAGTGCAGCATCACAAGTGGAGAAAGACTGGCATTTGTAGTCTGGGAGGGATTTTAATAGAAGTAAACATTCATTTTAAAGAGAAAGAAGAAAGACTCAGAGGGAAAATAAACTTTCTGGGCTCAAAGAACTCAAAGAAAGACAAAGAAAGGGCCTTTGAAATCTGCAGGGTGTCTGTGTCCCTCACCCTACCCCCAAAAGGTACCCGTGTCTCTCTCCTTTTTTTCCCCTCTCCCCCAGCCACGTTAACATGACCCCAGACATAATTTGGATGTTTATACAGAGCATAATTCACACCACGTTCCCAAGGGCAGTAGGAATAGGACTGAGCTCCGCTGGGCACCTGCTATCCAGGGCTGGACTCTGCAGGGTTTCCACCCACAGGCACAATGTGCTCAGGACACCTAAGCAACCAGTGACAGGAGGAAACGTCCTTGGGTTACAGCAGAGCAGGTTTGGTTTGGATATTAGGAAAAATTCCTCATGGAAAGGGTTGTCAAACCCTGTAACAGGCTGCCTGGGGCAGTGATGGAGTCCCCAGTGCCACCTGGGGACATGGGTGACTGGTGGGCCTGGCAGTGCTTTGGGCAATGGTTGACTTGATAAACTTAAAGGGCTTTTCCAACCTAAAGGATTCCATGGCAGTATCCATGACACTCCCAAAGCCCCAGCCACGCTGCTGCAGGATGTGCCTCCAAGTTCCCAGAGCACATCCCAGCCCAGCCAGGAAAGAGATATCCCTTTTGGCTCAGACCCTGCAACATTTCCAGTGGGTTGAGGGACCACCAAGCTCAAATCCAACCTGTCCGTGTAGGAACAGCTCTCATTTATAGGAATAATTGTGTATAGTTTGAAGAAGAGACTGCAAATCAGGGCTCTTTGATATTTCAGATGAGTGGTCTCTCCACCAGAGTACTAAATACCAGACAAGATCCTGTCTTGACCTGTTTTCATTAAAAAGTGCTTGTTACCACCCTGACTTAGTTCCACATCCCAAAATGAGGAAAGTTGTTCCA
The DNA here is from genome assembly GCA_035584835.1 of Tangara arthus. Classification (NCBI taxonomy): domain Eukaryota; kingdom Metazoa; phylum Chordata; class Aves; order Passeriformes; family Thraupidae; genus Tangara; species Tangara arthus. The sequence continues at coordinate 73,735,150 of JAWMQZ010000132.1, read as the reverse complement.
ACCTGATGGACTCCAAGAGATATTTCATCAAATTCCTTCTTCAGCTGAGCTCACCTCCTACAGAGAGCCTTTCATCCTGGATAAATGGGAAGTCAATCTCCATATTATGAATTGTGAATAACAATTATCTCAATGTTTAAATTGAAAAAAAGAAAAGTACTGAGTTGCCGCTTGTCTGACTACCTTGGCACTTCTAATCTAAAATGTTTCTGGGTCTTTTTCCTGGGTTTTATATTGTATTGAAGAAGGAAATTACTGTACTTTTACATTATGAATACTTAACTTTGGTATTGTTTGTCTGGAAACCCTTTCAAAACTGGAAATTTATTGCACTGGATGCTGAGGAACCGATTCAGAGATTCATATTTGGCAGAAATAATGTCCCAGAGGTGATGAAAATGGCCTGTATACTCAGGGAAATGCCTGTGCACAGAGAATGGACAGAGATTTCCATCACACATCTGTTGTGCTCCACTTGGTCAAACAACCACCTGGAAATGTGACCCCCTGGCCTTGTGTGGGCCACCGTGTCCTCCTGCAGGACACCTGCCCGAGGCACGTGGCTGATTCAGAGCCTGAAGTTTGAAGGAGCATTTTTAAGAAAAGGTTTGAGCTCGAAATGATTAAAAAACGATAAATAGTTGCTGTGTTTCTGTTGGCGTGAAACTCTCACCATGCTAGGGGTGAGGGGGGTTAGTCCAGCGGCAATTCTCCGTTCCCTCTGATCTTTGATCCCAGCTCTAATGCGTTTCTGGGGGCTGTGCTTTGGGCAATGTAAGGGTTTGGCCTCTGTACAAGGGTGGCTGGATGGATTCAGCCTCCCAGAGCAGCCTCCAAACTGTGCGCAGCTCAGGCTCATGTTTGGATTTCATCCACTTTAGAAGTAAGAACCACCCACGGAGATTTGATCTAATTTTAAACTTTCCAGGAGTGTTGGGAAGATTTGACAGGGATTCTCAGTTGGGGGCTGAAGTAGGTGGGTTGAATGTACAGATGAGATCCATGGCCAGATAAATAGGACCCTAGCAGGGAAGGCCCATCATGACTTAAACACATATACTCCTTAACAATTAAATATTTACTGTGACTCTCATTGTCTGTCTGATCATTGATGCAATTATTGAAACACTCTGAGAAACCAAAGGTGGTGAAGTAGAGTAAAGCAGAGATGCTTGGTTATCATGGCTCAAAAATTACCTGAAGCATTCCCAGACAGCCAAGGAAAAGCTGGGGAGTGTCCACTGGAAAGAGGCTTTTGTAAGGACCATGGGATGAAGGCTGAGTGAAGAAAGATTTGTTGCTTTTGAGTTTCTGCAGGTTTCTCATAAACAGAACTTAGTGTTCCTGTTTATGTATCTACTCCTTGTGTATGCTTCAAACCCATAGCTCATCATGAATTAACTTTTTGGCAGGAAAAAAGGAGCATCTTGACTGTTTCTAGGTTGTCAAAAATCCTTTCCTCAGGGTTAAACTGTCTTCAGTATAATTGCCAGTAGAATTTTCAATGCTCAGAGACCTGCTAGCAAAGTCCACCATGCACCAAAAGGAGAGTCTCTGTCCCAAACAATTTACATTGTGAATACAAGGAAAGGAAAGCAGGCAGATTGAGAGTGCCAAAAAAAGTGAAGATACACCTCTAGAGACAGTAATAGTGAGCAATCAACATCTGCCAACTGCTAAACTCCACTTGGCAAAGGTTTCTGTAGCAGCTGTATCTGAAATGTTTCTATCAATCCAAATTATTCTCTGCCCTTCTTCTCATGCAATCATTGTGATTTTATCTTTCTTTTTCCTCGGTTTTGCTAAATTTTGTCAGCTGTTCTGTCCTTAGCATTTTGATAGTTTCCTCTGATCTCCACAGACCATATTTCTAGTTTTTTCCCCAAGACTTTGAGATCCAGGTTCCAGCAGCTTAGATTACAGAGACGTCCAGACAAAAAATGGACATCTCCCAGCACTATTTCCACAGAGTCTGTTGTGATCTGAGTCTCCAGCACAGATTCTGGATAACAAAATTTTTAGGGTGATGCTGTTAGATATGTGCAGAACCAGGGTCAGCATAGCAAGTTCTTTAGCTCATTATAAGTAGTCCTAGGCTGGTTTAGGTTGGAAAGGATTTTAAGGATCATCTCATTCCACCTCCTGCCATGGGCAGGGACACCTTCCACTATGCCAGGTGCTCCAGCCTTGTCCAGCCTGGCCTTGGACACTTCCAGGGATCCAGGGGTACCCACAGCTGGGGGCCTCACCACCCTCACAGCCAGCAATTCCTTCCCAATATCCCATACACGCCTCCTTGTCTTTCAATTTAAAGCCATTCCTCGTTATCCTGTCACAACAAGCCCTGCTAAAAAATTTGTCCTTGTAAGAGACAGACCCCTCCTCGTGACACGTGGTGGGCCATGATGGAAACCTCTCCCTCTCTCACTGCTGCCGTAGCATGGTGTGCCAGGGTCCTCTCTGGCAGCTCCCAACCCCGCAGAAAGCGAAAGAGACTCTCGGGAGGAGCATTTTTGTTTGATGGGTTTAGCAGAGAGGCTGCCAGGTGGAAGCTGGCCAAGAGGCAGCAGACCGTGACGGACAGGCCCACGCCACATAGACAGCAGCAGTGCCCGGGGAAGGAGCGGGCCGAGGGAAACCCCCTCACAAACACACACAAAAACACACACAAAAACGCACACACCCACACTCACAGACACACAGACACAGACACACACACATCCACACTCACACACGGGCCCAGTGCAGCCGAGGTCAGAGTCCAGTTAGGTACTTTATTACTCATGGAGGCCTTGTCTGGCTTTCAGGGCTGGAAGAATGGCGCTGTGCGTGAACCCTGGGCTGCGGCCGCCGGCACCAAGAGCGATTTGCATTTGAAGTGAGTCACTGATCCCATTCCCAGGGGTTTTATGTGATGCATGGCTTAGCAGAGGGGCAGTTTGGTTTTATTTACGGCCCCGGGACTTGGCACACACTGGCGGCTCCACATTCACCAGCAGCTCTGAGGGCATCAGCCTCGTGAGCCACTCCTCATTTCCAAACACCACCTAGAAAGTCTGCACAGGAGTGTTAGTCCCCCAGGACTTCCCAGCCCCAAAACCCCATCATCCCCTCTATATCTGCCACTCTGAAAAGCTGAAGACTCTCCTAAGAAGTTCTGCCCTTCTGAGCAGAAGAGATTCCAGAATGGTTTGGGTTGGGAGGAACCTTAAACTTCACCCTGTTCCACCCCCTGCCACAGGCAGGGACACCTTCTGCTACCCCAGACGGCTCCAAGCCTGTCCAAACTGCCTTTAAACACTCCCAGGAATGGGGAATGCTACCAATCTCAGTCAGTAGGAGCCAAAGAGACAGAAAATGATAGAACAGGTCAATCAAAGTGTCCCAGGAGATGCAGCTCAGAGCTCACCAGTAACAAGAGGTTGACTGAGGACAAGGGTGGAACCTGGATGTGGTCAACGCATGAAAAACCTCAACAGTAACAGGAAGCATAACAAGAGGGGGAGTGAGAGAGCTTAAAAATATAGGTTTATTAGCATCCTAAATACGTTTATGCTGAGTCAGGTCTGTGCTCTCGCCAGTGTCCCATGTGATAGAAACAAATCAAGCGCAGTCAAAGAGTTGAGAAGGTGAGTTCAGCAGGGTGAACACTCAATACCTGGAAATACAAAGCTGTTGTTTTAGATGACTGAAATAAGAGAGAGATACTACAGGAAAAATAGTCATTGATTCATCAGATGCCTGGGCACATGGAAAAGTGGCCCCTAATACCAAACTCAGCTGCAAAGAAAGTTACTTAGATACCAAAGTAAGGCTCTGAATCATGGAGGGAATAAAAAAAAAATACCAAGGGGAACATAAAAATTCTCTGCAAAGGTGAAAACTGAAGTTGCCTTCTCTCAGCAGCCTAAACAGGACCTACACTTTTTAAAATTTATTCCAACTTGCAGTACTTGGGCAGCTGAAAATCCAGAAATCCGGGACTGGCTGTCACAGGAGGAAGGGCTTCTCCTCCCAAATCTAAAACCATGTGCAAATACAGAGGCAGAAACCTGATACACTCAGTCCTGGAGCCTGGCCAGCAGCACAGGCTCCAGGACTGAGCGCATCTCCCTGATGCAGAGAGACCAGTCTCCTGAGCTTAAAAAATTATAAAGTGCTCTGTTTGCTTGTGGAATTTCTACCTGGAACACTAATTTGGAATATTATCAGTTACATATGTTTGAGGGAGTCTGGTTGTTTAACAGACATCTGTTCTTTCTGGCTCAGAGACAGAGGTTTCCCACATCTCGCTGCCTCTTTCAGGATAGCACTGCTTGGGACAAGATCTCAAGAAACATAACCTTGCACTAGTTCAAACCCTGGCAAAAGCAACCCACTTCTCATATGGTGAACCACCTGATTCTGCAACTGGTGCAGCCCTAAAAAGGGCTGCTTAGACCTATCCAACTGCTCAAATGTACAATGAACTTTTGCTAAGTCTGATCTTCATTGCATATCCTCAGCATCTGAAAAATGCTGCCTGAAAACACCCCAGAGTGACCGTGTCATAAAGGCTGGATCAGCATCCAGGAGCCTGAGTCTTCCAAATGTCATGAACCTGCAAAACTGGGCAGGAGAACAGCCTCACTCCCTGTATCGCTGATGCTCTCCAATTTTCCTTGGAATCAACCCATAATATAAATTCTGTACAGTTTTAGGTGTTTGGTAAATGCTAGCTGCAATGTCTTCACCTCCAGCTATTAATGTAATTATTGTCCAATGTGTGTGTGTGTACTACCATTAGGACAAGGGGCAGTGGCTTCCCACTGCCAGGGGGCAGGGCTGGATGAGAAATTGGGAAGGAATTATTATCTGTGAGGGTGGTGGGCTCCCATCCCTGGAAGTGTCCAAGGCAAGTTTGGAGGGGGCTTGGAGCAACTTGGGATAGTGGAAGATGTTCCTGCCCATGGCAGGGGGTGGAATGAGGTGGGCTTTAAAGGTCCCTTCCAACCCAAACTATTCTACAATTTCATTCAAGTTCTCTGCCCCATCACAGTCCTTATAATGAGAAAAAATGTTTGAAGTGCTAGTGAATCCCACAGGGGACATTTTGGAAGTGAAATTTCTTGATTCATATAGGCAAATTAAAAAAAAATGGGTTAGAGAAGGTGCCAGTGTTGGGTTGTGTGTTAATATTTTTGGTATTTTGGGTTTTTTTTAAGGTTAAGAATCCCTAAGTTAGTGTACCTAACTTCTGTAGGATCAGCTGAGGGAACTGGGGTTGTTTAGCCTCAAGAAAAGGAGGCTCAGAGGCGACCTCATCACTCTCCACAACTCCCTCCCTGACAGGAGGGTGTAGTGAGGTGGGGGCTGGTCTCTTCTACTGTGGCTGAAGTGAGAGGACCAGAGGAAGAGGCCTTAAGCTGAGACAGGGGAGATTCAGATTAGATATCAGGAAATATTTTTCCACTGTTAGGCTGGTAAGGCATTGGATCAGTTTGCCCATGGCGCTGGTGGAGTCACCATCCCTGAAAGGTGTTTGAGAGGAGCTAGGATCTGGCACTGGGAGATGTGGTTTAGGGGTTACAGTGGCAGTGCTGGGTGGGCAGTTGGGCTTAGTCATCTTAGAGTGATCTTAGAGTGTCTTCCAGCTTTGATGATTCTATGATTGTATGAGTCTGTGATTCTGTTTTGTCTAAAAAACCACACAGATCTAGGGAAAGAAATACGGCAAAGGCATTCTTCCTGGTGCCCACCAGTGAACACCCCAGGAGATCTCTGAAAGGAGCAGAGCCCCTCCAGGTGAGTGCAGGTGTTGGCAGATGCTCAGCCTCTGCAGACCCCAAGGGATCAGCCCCTGGGGGCCTGGCTGTCGGCAGGGCAGTGTGAAGAAGCAGGTGCCTCACACACAGGGTTCATCACTCCAGCTCCACAATGAGCACTGAGTCCCACCAGGGAAATGAGCCTTCACTGACCCTGAGCTTGGAGCTGGAGGGAGCTTTTCCTAAAAATTTCTGAGAACTTTGGTGGTTCAGGAATCATGCGTGGTGTATAAGTGTTATATGGGGTTTTGGTTCAGGGACAGACCTCAAGCTCTTGAGACTGCCTGGAGGGAAGCTGTGCTTCCTGGGGTTGGTAATTTATCCAGAGCATCTCTGCAGAGCTATTTGGTGGGTACTGCAGAGATCTGGGAGGCACTGATGGGTATTGTGACCTGGCTAATTCACCTTTCTTGCTCTGGACCCTCATTTCCCTCCCCACACTCCTTACTGCTGGTTTATGCAGGGTGATCCCTGCCAGATCCCTGGCTCTTTATTTAGTGAGTACCTGTACAGCACCTGAAAAGATAGGATTTTGATCTATTTTAAGGTCTCTAAGATCTACTCTTTTTCCCTTACCAAATAAATCTCTGGAATAAATTCTGCTCTATTATGCAAGGCAATCTACAGCCGTCTCTTTATCTTCCCTTCACAGTGAGCAGCAGGAGTAAACAAAAACACAGAGAAAACAAATAAGCCCTACCAGAGCCAAATGGGCTTCATATGGAGTTAATTCTTATTTTGTTGCTGCACACACTGCAGTGATTTCTGCCCTCCTTTAATTTATCTCCCTCCCAGCCAAGCACGGGCTTGCACAGATGCAGCTGAAAGTGGAACAAGGCCCATGGTCCATAAACACTTCAACCAAGATTAAAAGTACTCCATAAATGCAGAGTATGTTGTTGTCAGCTGTTTCCAGATGAGGGGAAAAAATGGCTTATCCTTCAACTTGGTCAAGAAAAGGATCATATTGCACCACCAGACTCTGGAAATCTGGTTTGAAACAAACCAAGACTGGTTTGAGATACAAAGAAAAGTATGTTATCTTGTTATCTCTGGTAGCAAATAGGGTTCAGATGCTACAGTGTCTGACAAAATTTATTCAAGATTTCTTCTCTTTTTTTACCATGGAATATAGAGGATTTTATTAGCTAATTCCTTGTTTGGTCTTTGCCTGTTCTGAAAATTGAAAACAAGGAGTTTTCCTCCCAATCCCAGTCTGCTGCCAAGGCAGAACAGTTCATGGTCCTGCTGAAGAGCTGGTCTTACCTGCAGGTGACAAATAGCCAGCAACGGGTAAAAAGTCAAGGGAAAAGTGTTGTTTTCTTGCAATGCTGAAGCAGCCTTGGTGAAGGGAGCAGGGAAGGGGCTGGAGCCCCAGGAGAGGCTGAGGGAGCTGGGAAGGGGCTGAGCCTGGAGCAAAGGAGGCTCAGGGGGGACCTTGTGGCTCTGCACAGCTCCTGACAGGAGGGGACAGCTGGGGGGGTCGGGCTGTGCTGCAGGGAACAGGGACAGGAGGAGAGGGAACGGCCTCAGGCTGGACCAGGGCAGGCTCGGGTTGGGTATTGAGGAAAATTTCTCCATGGAAAGGGCTGTCCAGCCCTGGCACAGTTGCTCATGTGCAGTCCCCATCCCTGGCTGGATTTAGATGTTGTGTGGATTTGGCACTTGGGGACAGGGGTCAGTGGTGACCTTGGCAGTGTTGGGGATGGTTGAGCTCGATGATCTCAGAGGGCTTTTTCATCCTAAACAATTCTGTGATCCATAACTAAACCATTGGGGAACTCCGTTGTGTTGAAAAGCAGAGTGAGGATTTGGTGGTATTAAACAGTGAGCTCTCTGTTGCCACATAAGAGACATTTGCAAAAGAATCTCTGTGGATGCCTTGAGGAAATGATGGCTTCTTCAGGTAAAGGCAATATGTAATTGGCAATGGGTAAGTTCTCTTTGTACTATGTGGAAATTGCTAAAGGTTTTGGAGCTGTTCCAAACATATGTGCATAAGATTTTAAGTGGGGTGCAATTTGGGTGAGATGGAGAAACCTCAGTTAAATTCCAAAAAGTTGGCTATTACATCCTCTGTGTTTAAGTTTGATCTAGCTGATGCTTAAAACTTCATCTTAAGCATTTAAGTTGGATCTAAAATTTTGCTCTTAGAAGAGCTGGAGAGTTGACCATGATGGGTGGGGTTTTGTAAGGCTTATTTTGTGTGGGTTGTTTTTTGAAAGACATAAAAACTTCAACAGAGAAACTACAGAGAGGTTATCAGGTGAACTGTTTTGTTTGGTTGTTTTTTTTTTTTTACTATTGGGTATATCAATAGGTAGATACTTCAGCTCCACAGCCCACACTCCACAGGATGCTGATAACTTAGACAAGGTCCATGCATGGACCTTCCCCTTTCTGCCATGCCAGGGCTGAAAGCAGCCACATGTTCCAAAATTAATCCCATGCTGTGCTTCTCTCACTTTTTGTCCCATATGTTGAGAGCCTGGGGCAGGACTTTTGTGGTGTATGACAAGCATGGTGTGGGAGGCACTCCCACCATGCTTTGTGAGGCACTTGGATGGCAAAACTCCTATTTAATAACCTAAAATCACTGATTTTCACCCCAAAGGCAGGGCCAACAGTGGTTTGAGATCTGCCTTAGTGTTCGGATTTTCCAGGAGATGCAAAATGATGAGTGAAGGGTTGATTTTCAGTCCACGCCCTGTGCAGCAGGTGAGCACAGGTTAGAGAGAAGGATTTATCTACAGATCTGGAAATCTGGAGTGCTCCAAGAAAGAAATTCTTGCATATGTAGAAAGCCCAGTGCAAAACCTGTGTTTCTTGTCTCTTGAGAAGGGAAAGCATCCACCACAATGTCCATAAAATGCTGAGTTCTAGCAGCAGCTCTGGCAAACGTGCTGGAGAACTGGTCTGGGGGCTCGGGTTTAGGTATGGTATGCTCTCCTCTGCTGTAGAACAGGCAGGGTGTATTATCACCTTAGACTTGTTTTCTGAGAGTTTTGAAGAATAAGGGACACAATAGCAGCAGAAGATGAATACAAAGGGGATGTCATCAAGGGACAGGCAGGGAGGACACATCCCCTGCACAGCTGGGTGTCCCTTCTGAGCAGCCCAGAAGAGCCCAGTCTCTTCCCTTCTTCCTTGGGCACACGAACACCTTAGAAGTTCTTCAGGACCCTGAACTGCACCAATATAGAACCGCTCTAGTGGTACTGTCATGGCCAGAGAAAAGCATTTTATCTGTGGTTTTACAAGCTCTCCTTTCAGAGTTTACTTTTTTTGTGGGCCTTTGTCCTCCCTGAACTTTTTATGTGATTAGGAAGTTGCTGAGCTGGAAATTTCCTTGCTTATTTTTCAATGCCACCGGTGCTCCGAGGACAGTTCAGGAACACCAATGGTCTGTGGAGAGCTGCTCTGTCCCTAGTTAGTCTGTCACTTATTTTTGGCTTCCCTTTGCAATCTGGCAGCAAATGGCCCCTCCAGTTTGATGCTCCCTAGCCTGAGCATCACCAGCCTTCTGGAGCTTGGGGATCGCATCCCTGGGCTGCTGGCCAAGGAGTCTGGTCATGGATGAGTGAAGCAAGTTGGTTTTACTGCAGTGACTGGTGGGAGGCTGTCCTACAGCTTTACAGGACTAACAAGGGGCACCAGCAGCTTTCTGGTGTGCTCCCTTGAGAGTGCTAGGAACATACTGGGGACAAGATTTTGCCCAGAAATGGGGAATTTAAAGTCACCCCTTGGTGACCCAGCATCAGGGACTGTTTATTCTGCAGATTCCAGCGAGGTGGGAGCTCTGACAGTGTTCTCCTACTGTTGAAAAAGGTTGCCATAGTAAGCATGCGCCGTTCTTCACCCTTGTTCAACACTGGTCCCTGGCATTTTGCATGGAGTTGAGGGGCTTTTCTTCTTATTCTAACTTGCGCTTGCACTCAGCTGTGTGCAGGATTGCCACATGGGTGGTTGGGGTCACTCTTGGCACATCATAAGACATCCCTTGGGAGCTTTCACACACTCTGCAACTGTCCTGAGTTTGCTGTGCATCTGCAATAGGATTGTCTCACACCCGCCAGCCTTTCACTTGAAAGAAAAACCACAAGATCAAGATGGAGCCAGAATAAATGTTTGTCTTTAAATGGATTTCACCCTTGAAAACCACCTTCAGCCAGGCTGGGCAGCTGGTAATGGCCTTTCCCAGATCTCACACATCAGCAAGCAGCTGATGTTCAAACCTGGAGCAGTTTCACCTGTCCTTGTGGGCAACAGGTGCAGTGAGCACAGTGAGTTATGGGGATGCTGTTGAGGGATTTCTGGCCTCAGGGCCTGGGAAGGCTTCAGTCATCCTGCAGGAACAAAAACCAGCAGCCTCATGGTCTGCTTTCAGCAGATTCCCAAGGGGTTTAAAGAGCATTTGGTCTCTCCAGTGCGGTCTGTGACCTTTGAGTTGTCCTTGGGTATCAGTGTTGATGACCAACCTTGGATCTACTTTCCAGTTCTGTGCTATAGCCAGAGACCCTTCTTGTGGTCAGCCACCCAGTCAAAACAATACTGAGCTGGGATTGCTTCAGCATCATCTCCAGAGACCCTGAAGAGGCAACAAGAGTCCAGTGGCCCGGAGAGGGATGTTTGGTGTGCATTTTGCAATAGGTCAATTCTCACTGCAATGGGTGCAGAGATCATCTGCAGTTTAACAGACACTGGGAGTTTTTTGTTGGCTCCCATGACTTTCCCCAGAATTTTCTGCCACAGGGCAGTGGATCAGTTCACAAAATTCAAGGTAATATCTCCTAAAATCTACAATCTTGTGGGCCCCAACTGCTCCATCTTAGCAAATTTGTATGGGAGGACTACAGAAGTGCTGGAGGGGGACTTTGTACAAGAGTCTGAACAAACAGATCAAGGAGGAAAGGATTCCCAGTGCCAGAGGACAGGGTTGTATGGGATATTGGGAAGGAATTGCTGGTCGTGAGGGTGGGGAGGCCCCGAGGTTGCTCAGAGCAGCTGTGGCTGCTCCATCCTTAGATGTGTCCAAGGCCAGGTTGGACAGGGCTTGGAGCAACCTGGGACAGTGGGAGGTGTCCCTGCCCCTGGCAAGGGGATGGAACGAGGGCATTTTTAATGTCCCTTCCAACCCAAACCATTCTGGGATTCTACATTTTTTTTCCCCTGAAAGCAGGATGAAAAATGACATCAGTACCTGCCCAAGCTTGGACTTGGTCCTTTGCTTTGTTTCTTTAGTCCAGTCCCATTAAAACTACAGGATGGGGTGGTTTAGGCAAGTCAGTCTGGATAGGCTGGCACAAACAGCCTCCTGGCCATTGGAGCAGCAAAATGCTGCTGAAACTGCATAAGGAGGTAACTCAGTTGGATTACAAAACAGATTAAACTTCTTAAAAATAATACTTTTTTTTTTCTAAATGGAAGTTAAAAGCTGATACAGCAAAACTGGGAGAAAACAACACAGCAGGAATTTATAAAAAAACAGATTTTGTTTGTCAGCCAGAGTAGAACAATGTGCTTCTTTGTCTGCAGCATGGATTATGCAGGAATAAAATAATAAATAAAAGGGCTGGTGAATGGGGCTGACATCGTGTGCCTTCCGAAGGACACTGAATTACTAAGAGGAATAAATCATCCTTGGTTTACAAACAAACGGGCTTGCTGGTGTGCCCATCTCCCAAAGCATAAATCAGCCCCAGCTCACCCCTGGCAGTGAGCAGCTGTCCCACCTCTCTGGCCAGGTCTGGAGCTGGTGCTGCAGGTGGCTTCATCCTGGCTTTAAAGAAAAATCAGATGGATGAAGTGATCAGAGACCGCAGTCCTGCTGCAGTACAACCACTGCAGGTCCCCACCAAGCTGGGGGAGGACATGGTCCTTCAACGTAAATTCCCAAATGACCACAAATTTAGGTAAGGGCTCAATATTATCATATCCAACAGCTGGTGGTGGCTCAGAAGAACATGGGATGTACCTGTAGCCATATCTCCCAGTGCCAGATCCTAGCTCCTCCAAGTTGCTGATACGACAGCAGAGCACAGGAACCAGCACTGCAATCCCAGCCTAACTCAGCAACCTCCCAGGAATGGCTGATCCTGCCATGAGTAGCAGCTGCTTCTTCGGGATGCTCAAGCAAGGATCCATAAGGATATCAAGGAGGGAACCCTGTAAATTCCTTTGAGGTTTGGAATGTGTTGTTTGGCTCCTGCAGCATCTTCCAGCGACAGGAGGGTTGATTCTTGGCAAAAAGCCTGGACTTCTGGTGGCCTCCAGCGTGGCTGGGTGCACCATGCCTGCTGCTGTTATCACAGCTCCTGGTGGGAAGTTCCACACTGCCTGGAGGGTTTTTGTTGTGCTGGGTTCCCAGGTGACCTCTGTGGGCCAGCAGCATGACCCAGCCGAGAGGGACATCAGTGCATGTGAGTCCCCTGCCCACCTGGGCCTTACACCTCTCCCTGGAAGCTCAGCAGAGAGGGTTTCCTTTATGAGTTACATGTGAAGGGAGCTGGAGGATGTGTTTCTCCTGAGAGGTCTGAGGAGAGGGTGCAGGTGGAGATGGAGCTCTGAGTGCCTCTGCACAGGGGCTGCATCTCTTCCAGCATGCCCAGAACACAAAGGTTAAAGGCAGGGGCCAGATGGTGGCCTGGCTGGAACAGGTTCTCCTCAATCCCTGTTTAACAAAAAAACATATAAAATAATTTTCCTGATCTCAGCTGCTTTGATGCATAGCCCTGGAGCTGCAGGGATGCAGGAAGACCATCAGCTTGCTAAGGCAATGCCATTGTTCATCTTACCTGAGTGTGTTACAGGGGTTGTGAGCTCCTGGGGTTTCTGCTTCTGGGCAGGAGAAAGTCATCCTCAGGTACTTCAAAGCTTACCCTGAATGCTCCTCTGTTCCTCTCCACTGCCCAGCTGAGGACAGGCAGAATGCTCAGAGAATTACCAGAGTTACATCTGGGGATGCTGCACACATGGGGAAAGAAGACAAGGAGGAACTCAGGACTTGGAGAGAGTCGGGATGTGGGTTGCCCTTGGTCAAGCTCTGTCCTGTAAAATACTTTATCAGAAATTCTGGCAGTGGATGGACCACCAAGCCCATCCCATTCCACTCCCTGCCGTGACCTGGGACGCCTTCCATTAGACCAGGGGGCCCAAGCCCCATCCAGCCTGGCCTTGGGCACTCCCAGGGATCCAGGGGCAGCCACAACTGCTCTGGGCACCCTGGGCCAGGGCCTGCCCACCCTCCCAGCCAGCAATTCCTAATTCCCAATAGCCCAAAATCTG